>JAOTQQ010000013.1:5132352-5194701 GCA_026546715.1 Gallinago undulata
CCAGTGCCTCACCACCCTCACTGTAAAGAATTTCTTTCTGGTGTCTAATCTAAATCTCCCCTCTTCCAATTTAAAAAGATGCCATTAAGGACCTTGCTGCTGGAGCAGTCTCACAGATGGGTCCCCGCTGGCCTTGGTGGGAGCTGGCGTTTGGCTTCAGCCCCGGCCCCACGATCGGTGTCGGTGCAATTCTGTGCTACGACAACAGAAAACGAAGATAAATGGTGAAATAAATAACCTCTCTCCCCAGCAAATAAAACTAAGTGTGTGCAGGGGGGAACTGATGGAATTGTCCTAATAACAAATTGTTACACCTTGGGACAGAGGTGATATTTTCTTATTTGTCCAACAGTTAATGATTTAGCCCTGGGTTTCACACAAGGTTGAGGTTGAAAGCCCGTGTGCCACCCACTGGTGCTGATCTGGTCCCCTCTCCTGGGTGATCGCCTGTTCTTCTGCGAGCTCCTCCACCTGCTTTTGTGGAGAGCAGTCCTCTGATTGCTCCCTGCTTATCCTCCTGCAGCGTGCCCCTTTCCTTTATATTGATATATATGTATTTAAAATATTCTTCCATTTGAGCTGGTTCCCATTTCAATTTCCTTTTTCTCCCTTTTCGCTCTATCCCCCTGTCACCCTTGTGTTTCAATGTGGCCCTTGATTTCTCTGCATGGTACAACCTTCCTGTTTCCCGCGTGGTTGTCAGGTTTTCTTGCCTACGGACCTATCTTTTTAGTGGGATCCCTTGATATTATTTATACACGTATAGCCTTCTGAGAAGCAGTCTCTTTAATTTGGTACCTTTAATCACTTTTTCTCTGTTGTCTCTTTGAGCTTTCCCTAGAAGCAGACTGACAGTATTGTTCAAATTTAAGAAAAAAAAAAAATATACTTTTTTAAGGAATGGACTGTGGAAGCTCAGTCGCTTTGAGTAGTTTCTGAACATCTTTTTTTTTTTTTCAATTTGACAGTTTTTTACCTAACAAAATTGTGAATTAATAGGCAGAAAGGTAGGTTTATTCTGTGTATACATAAGTTCCTGTGACCAGAGGGGCCTCGGGACGAGCAGTGGCTGTTCCCGGCTGCTCTCCAGAGCTGGTGCCTTCTTGGCATCTGCCTGCCTTGCTGTGAGCTGTGCCTTCCACGCAGCCACCGTCCCACTGAATTTATAATGTATGTCTTTTTCTCTGTTTTTCCCTGGGGGCTCCTTGCAGCAGTGTTAACTGGGGGTCCCTGGAGATGCTCGGAGCCCTGGCCCTGCCCTGCTGTCGGGTCGTTCGGCTGGACGTGTCCTCTTGGTGTCGGGCAGCGGGGACAGGGAGGGGAGGTTGCCCAAAAGATCTCGCTTTAAGAGCACAGTGTTCCTTTACACTATTACTATATCAATTATGGTGTTTATGGGGAGAAAACCCTGTAAGAAGGAATGAAGAAAACAAAACCGAGGATTTGGAATTTGCTCCCTGTTTTAATACCTTTGATCGTGGAAAAAAGCAGTTTATCTGCTAGTACACTGCACAGTGTTTGATGTGAAATGAAAAATCCACAATGAGTTGGTTAAAAGCCTTGCAGTAATCAAGGAAGAGGAATTATTAATTCTCTGAAGGGGTCTGTGCTGAAGATGACCTACTTTACAGCTGCAGTGTGTCTCATTGCTGCATTGGTACCAGAATATGAAAAAAATCTTAAAATACACCACATAGGGAAAAGCCACACACATGAAGGAAATACTGGTACAAAAGGCTGGGTGTTTGTAAAAATATTTCTCCATAACAGAGTAAACATGTAAATTTACAAATGCCATAATTAAATCTGTCTCTGAGGTGCAGGGTTGGTATGTGCTGTCTCCATCCTCTCACCCTCATATCCTTACCCACTGCGTCTCCCACTGCTGTAGATGCCTTGGGAAATAGTAATGTTGAGTTCTTGAGGTTTTCCCAAAAATTAAAGGACACAAAGGCCTGTTGTGAAATGATACTTTCTGGTTTCCCACTGGGGAAATGAATTCTCCCGGTTTTTCCTACCTGCTTATTTTTAGAACAAGTGGAACGGGGGAAGAGAGAGGGAGTGAAATACTTTGTGTGGCGCTTTTATCTGCGTTAGTGGTACCTAAATGGGAGTTAGAGAGGTGATCCCCCCCCAAAACTGGAGGGGATGGTTTCTGTTAGGCTCCTAACACTTGGTACCCCTCTGATGCTCTGTTGGGATCAGAGCCTGATGCCCCGGGTGAGGTACCGAGACCTACAGCTGGAGCAATTTTATTGCCTCTGTTTCAGGCTAAAAATGTCACTCCTGCACATAGATTGGGCAAGGAAAACACTGCGTTTGGCCCTATTGAGGTGTGAATTGTTACTACATCTTGTTTGTAGTTTCCCCTATGCTGAGGTTGCCTTTCACCGCACCAGTACACCCGGCTCGGTGTTGCTGCAGCGTGAATTCGGGTCAGGCAGGAACAAGGTGATGGCACTTTCAGGCTCCAGGTCATTCGACTGCCTCTCATCCCTCTCATCCCTCCGTCCCTCTCATCCCTCCGTCCCTCTCATCCCTCCGTCCCTCTCGTCCCTCCTGGTCCCTCTCGTCCCTTCATCCCTCCAGACAGTTTTTCCTAGAGATCCATCACAGTGATTTGGAAAAGGAAGTCAGTAGGACAAAGCTGTCCTGCAGAGCATTAAAACCCTGAGCAGAATTGCAGAACACGGCTTCCAGTATTTCTCAGGACTCCACCACTTGCTGGTAGGTCTCACCACCTTCTGTTCCATATGGGGCTCCTTCAGTGAGGGCAAACGTAGCTGGGTTGCCAAGAATGAATGCTCTCAGCCATAAAATTGCTCGGGATTGGGGGTCTGAAGCCCAAGATTCAATAGCATCAGCACAGAATTCTAGGAAAAAAAAAAAAAAAGGGAGAAAGAGGGAGTGGGGGTTGTTTGGAAGCAGCTCTCAGCCCCGAGTATGGAGGCAGCGGCGTGACGTGGTGTGGTGTAGGAAAGGCTTTTCAGAGCACAGTATTCCGCTGTGCTAAGGAAAATTCCTTATTACTGACATAGTGGTGAAACAAATCACCAGCGAAATGGTGGAGAAAACTAGATAATACAACTGCAAATTAAATATGACTGGCCAATGCATAATGGATTGTTAAATGGGGAACTCATGATCTACCACCCAAAATATGCGTGTATATTGTATGACATAGATTGTGTTTTCCTGGCTTTTCTTTAAATTCTGGAGAGTTTGTAGCTTTAGATGTTGCCGTTACAGAATTCCTGTTCTGTAGGGCCGTGTGGTAAGGGCCGAGCACTTCATCCATAGCAGTTGAAAGCTGGTTGATTGTTTAGATGAGACCATGAAGGTGATAAGTCTTATTTGGTACCGGATGGAAATGGGTTAAAGACAGGTCTGTTGGGGAAAAAAAAAAGGGAAGAAGAAAGAAGAAAAGAACAATATCAAGAATCTACCTATAAAAAATTCTGAGCTTTAATGAGCAAATTCTATTTAAGTGGTACATGCATGATCTTGGAAAATTCTACTTACCAAGTCTTCTCTGTAACAAACTCTGTAAGTAGATGTTAACTAATGCCTAGTTAGATGTTAACTAATGCCGTATCGTAAGCTGGGTTAGACAGGAATAAAAAGGGTCTTGCACTTGTGCAAATTTCCTCACTGGTCTCAGCAAGAACTCAATCCACTCTCCTCCCAGCGCCCACTGTTGATTCAAAAAGCATTAGACCATTTAATGTTTGTTTTCCCCCTCCGTATATTGAATTATTCCTTTTTAAAGCTGTAGAGAAGTGGTCTTGTTAGAGAGCGGTTTCCAGAATCAGCAGATTTGGGTTCAGTTCCAGCCCTCTCACTGGTTGACATAATTTCAGGCACCGTATTAGATAAAATCTCAGTGTGTTGTGTGTTCACCCACCAATGGTTCCCGAGTGCTTCCTCGTTGTTGGTGAGTTTATTCAGAAAGCATCTCTCTGTTTGTTTTGAAGCCGAACCATCTTTCTATCAGATTTGGAACCACGTTGCCGAGGCTGGAGATCCGGGGCATAAAATGTTGACAGCATTCCTTCGCTCTCGTATTTATTATCCCCCCTAAATATTTTGAAGCTGAAGTCGTTAATGTTTGGTGGAATGCGGAACAGCCTGGCGAGGGCTGCAGTAGATCCCAAAAACATCTTGATTAAATTAGAGGGAGGTGGAGGGGAGGAGGGCTGGAACAAAGAGGCCGTTGAGAAGCTGGGAATTTATGTTCCAGCGAGGGGTGGCAGCGACCTACGGCTCCACACATGGGGCATGTGTACCCTCTTGTCACAAAGGGGGGGGTGTGAGTGTGTGTGTGTGTGTGTGCACACTTAGGGCAGCTCCCGATTTCTTGGTTTGGGCTGAAGAAAAGGCTTGAAAATGGCAGCTTGCAAGAAAAATATTGAGGTTGCAAGCGAGCACCCCTGGGCACTCACTCTTGTGTCACCCTCCTGGAATAACTTTCTTGGTCTCTGGGGAGGTGCTGCTGGTTTCCCTGATTTGCAGGGGGAGGGAGGGCTGTGTTTCTGGCGGCCGCCCAGGCGAGGGGGTGCTGGCACCCCGCTGTCCCCATCCCCTGCCTGCGGGGCTCCCACGCTCTCCCGGGCATTAATGGTGCCCATCAAACGAGATAATCTCCCCAATCGAGAGGACCAGCGTTTACCCCTGGTGGGATAAGAAGCGGATGAGGTTTGTGGCGACACCCCCTCCCCACATGCAAACACAGTTGGTTATTGGAGCCAATTAGATGAGATTTTATTGCACAAGCCCTTCCTCAGGCTCGTTAAGCAGCTGCAGGTACAGCCAGGAATAGGTAACAATAAGGCTTATCAGATTAGCTTTTGCTTTTATTTATTGCTTTTTCCTGGGAGATTGTTTACAAAACGAAGCCCTGTCAGCCTTTGAAAAACATAATATAGAATTTGATCTTGAAATGGAAATTGATACCTGGAGACATTTCCAGCCACAGGGACTGTTGTTCTTTTCCCTTGGCGTGCGTTTTATTCGCAATTCCATGCCACATTCTAGCATGATCTTGCAATCTCTTATGCCTGTACGGCAACGGTTGATATCAGCAGCCTTTAATCTGGGTGCTCTTTGAAATCCATTGGTCCTCAGAAAAGTTCTCGTTGTGCCTCAGGTCCACCACCCTCTACAGCACCTGAGCAACAGGGGAGAGCCTGTTTACAAAGAGCCTGTCACCGCAGGGGGCAATGGGTTTAAACTGAAGAAAAGCAGATTTAGATTGGATCTTAGGAACAAGTTCTTTCCAATGAGGGTGGTGGAGCACTGGAAGAGGTTGCCCAGGGAGGTGGTTGAGGCCCCTTCCCTGGAGACATTCAAGGGGAGGGTCGAGGAGGCCTGGAGGTCCCTTCCAGCCCAGATGATTCTATGATTCTAACAACTTTCTTGCTGATGTCCAAGGCTTATTGGGCTTTTGACTTTCCCAAGGTAACCGTTCTGCGTCCTCCCAGGTATTTTCATTTATCAGGGTCAACTAGCTCAGCTTTTTTTCTCCTAAACCTTATTTTTTTGATGGAATCAGTATGGGGAGCAGCATTAATTTAACAGTGTTCATTGCACAGGTCTTGTTTTCGTGTCACCTGTGATCTGTCTTACCTTCATCCCCACGTAAGGGTGTTTCCAGCCCAACAATCTGGCAGGTCCTTTCTCGAGAGCTCATTTGGAAGCACAAAGCGTTTTGTGATTTGACAATTTGGCGCTTACACTTCTCCTTTTCTTCTTCAATCTGAATATGCATTAAAATATTCATTTTAATCTATTTCGCATAATTGATGCTTCAGCAGTTTGTCCAGCGAATGAGCAATTTTATGCAAGAAATAAGCAAATGGGCTGAATTGAGGCGGGTGAAGGGCAGAGGATTGGTCTGGTCCAGGCAGTTTAAGCGGCGCAGTGAAGCGTGTTGTGGAAAAGCTCCTTGTGTGTGAAAAGTTCAGTGCTCAGGGCATTTAAAGCAGACCCAGCCAGTCACTTCCATTTATCATCTCTAGCGTTGAGAAAAAAGGCAGTCATAAAGTCTTGGCGACCCGTCTCCCTCCAGTGACCAGCAGCAGCTCCAGCGTTTTCTTCTGCTTCCAGAGATGGAAAAACCGTAGGTCTCGTTTCGGCAAACTCTCCTGGAGATTGGGAATCGCCAACTTTTTTCACCTCCTTTGAGTTAAAGACTCCTCAGAAAAAGCAGGATGCTCCCCTTTGTCAGCATTTGTGTCAGACACTGGTTTTTCCAGTAGCACCTCTGGCCTCCTGGGGAGCAGGTTTGGGAACACGGGGCTGGAGCGTATGGAAATGCCGAGGACCCGACCTGAGATGGTTCTGCTTGTACATCCCGTTGCACCACCAACACTGGTCTGAATGGGCCACAGCAGACATAAATGGTCCATAATAAAACAGGTAGCATCTCAGAAACACAGTAAACTCAGCACTGCTGAACTGGATGGTAATCAAAAAAGGATAATTTAAAATTAAATTACATCATTTTTCTCCTTTTGCTTTTTAATTTATCAGTATGTTGGTGTTTTTTTCCTCTTGCCTTAACGCTACTTGACTACTTAGGCAGAGATGCTGGGTTAAGTGTGGATTTGTCTCCATCTTTTTCTTTTCCTGGACTTTGTAGGCATAAATAGTCGTGAACCTATCAAATTTGCTTGACCCAGTAGATATTATATGTTTCTAACATGCAGAGCAGGAAGGTTCAATCAGACAAATGCTGCCTTAGTAGGTTGTGACTGAGTAAAATCTATATAAACAGAATAAAGTTGTTCTTGTTACATGTAGCAGTAGAAGCATTTGTGCTTTCTAATTAGTGGGGAAAATGTGGAGAAAACAGTTATTAGATTATGAGTGTTTAGACCCGCCTGCTTTTTTGTGAATAGAAATGTTCGTGTAGAGAGATGAGACATCTGCTCTCTTCTTTGACTTCTCCAATTACTCACCTGCATGTCTTTTATTAATAAAAACCTTGCATTCTCTGGAATTTGCCCTGCCTCCACACTGTAAATGCATACGTAACGTTTCAGTTTATTGGTATTGTTTGTGCAGTTTGACCATAAGTGGCTCTGGGCTGGGCAGTCATTGGATTTATAGCCTAAATAGCGCTGCTTAATTGAGCCGAAATTATTTGTAGCTGGGGAGCATGCTCACTTCCTCCGCCTTTTTGCTGTCTTCCCCAATTAACTTTCATTTCTCTGTTTTGTTGCAGAGCAAGGAAGTGGGATTGCAGCTCCAGGAAGACTTGATGAAGGTCTTGAATGAACTCTACACGGTAAATCAAACTGAGTTCTTGGCGTCTTTTCAGGCAGAAGGAAGAAGTTTGCCTTCTCCCAGGCTGCTGTTCCCGGCACAGGCTGAGCCTCAGGGCTGATAAATGTCTGCAGTCTTTGCAGTTTGAGGCAGCTTGTGTTTGCTAGTCTGTAGAGCACCATAAATCTCACTTTTTCACTCTATCCTTATATTGCTTCAGCTCTCTAAGTGCTGGCTCCGCGTCTCAAAGATCTCACCTTAATGCACACCCGCTACCAGCTCCAGTGTTGGTTTTAAAACGAGTAAGAGATACTAGAATTATTTCCAAATAGGCTAAAAATCCTCAGTCTGTGGTTTTGTGTGGTCTGGGCATACAAAAGGCAGCACACACCTTCAGCGGGGACACACTCCGTTTATTTGTTCCTCAGTTCTTTCAGCAAAACAGCTCCCTTTAGAGTAATACTCTTCCATCTGCGCGTTTTGCTTCACGGTTTGTCCATTGGAGACACCAAGGAAGAGGCACTGCCTTGGGAAGGAGAAGGAATGTGTTCATAAAGGTTCATGTGCTGCTTGGGGACTTTTCTTCTCGCTTAGGTGAATGGAAAAGTCTGTTGTTTGATTAAATTTTTGCTTTCTCCAGCTGTTACTGAGCCAGTTCTCTTTTAAAAGCAGAACCTACACACGGTTTTGTTGCTCCTAATGTCTTCTTTTGTCCTTCCTTAATGACACGTTGGGTCATTACACTGAGGTACATGCTCTTTTTCTTTGTTCTTTCAAAAGATGATCCAGGGATGTTTCCCAAGCCATGGGATATCAGCCCTGTGATGGAATTTGGTATTCATATTAATGTTAGAGTATTGGGGTGGGGTGTCCCCCTGAAATTTCCCTTATCAACAAAATGTATAGAAGGGAATTGTTTCATTAGAGCATCAAGGCCAAATATTCAGAGACTGATCTTTTAGGAAAAAGGGGAGCTCTCAGGAGTAGGAAGACTGAGCCCACGGTCACCCCATGGCCAGAGGGGGGGCGGGCAGAGATGGCAGCTGCCGACGTGGCACCGTCAGCAGGATAAAACCATTAAAATTATGATTTCTATTTCTGCTTCTCTTGCTTTCTGCCAGTTCCACTTTCAGTGATAGAGGAAAAGAAACTACTTTGCATCTATTATTATAAATGCCTACTTGATAGTCTAAGCATATGCAGGAGCTTGAAAGTGTGTGTGTAAATTATTCAGAAAGTCTCTCTTTAATACTGGCTGCGTTCACATTCTCTTTCATGTTTAAATACAGCGTCTCTTTGTATCTGAGAACCTTTGCTGATCACGGCACAGAGAGCATGCGTCCTACTTACGTAAAATTATGTTATGGTTCAAACTAAGGTGAAATAGGTGTAAACGGGTTTTCATCCAAAATAAATCAAATGGTTTGCAAGTGGGGTCTTTATTTAAATGCGGGAACGACACTATTGGGGTTTCTTTATGCAACTTTGGATTTTTTGCCCCCCCCCCCCCCCATCAAAATTATACGACAATAATGTTTGCTTTGGTACGTGAACTGCTTTGCATTTGTGGATTTAAGAAAGCTAGTTTATATATTATTTCCTTTGGGTTTTTGGTTCTGCTTTCTTAACACAAATCTAGACATGAATATCCTGTGGAATAAATAAGGGGTTTTTGTGACTTTGAGAGATATTTATCTATACTTATAAAAAAATGGGCTACAGTAAAAGTTGTCCATAAAGTACAGGGTCTAAGTCTCCCTGAGCAACAGAACCACACTCGTTTATTAATGTTTTTATTACATAGAGTGAACAGAAGTACTTCTTACGTATCAAATTTGATTTAAACAAATCAGACCTGAGCTGCTTGTGCAGCCATTGTGTTCAGACTGTTGATTTGCTTACAGTTCCTCGAGACCTGCGATGGTTAAAGGACTGATTCATCCAGATGAGAGACTGATAGGCATCCCTTCTGAAACCTTACCTGCTGATGAAAAGCTCTCATTTTCCAATGTTGGCATATAATTTTCTTTGAATAGTAAGGAGGCTGGATTTAGTCTGTGTCTTTTTTTGGGTTTTATGACTCCTTTATTGGATTGTACAAGAAGGCGCATGCCAGAGCTAAACAAAGAAGCAGCTGCAAAATAATCCACTTTGATTTCAGATTCGTTTTGAGCCACACTTTCCTTCCTGCGTCTTCTGTCCTGCTTTTGAGACGGGAAATTTCCCTGAGCATTTTGCTGGTTTAGCTATTTCTAACTCACAGCCAGGTCTGACTTGCTGGTCACTGCCCAAATGCCCTTGCTTAGTTAGTACGATATCTTCCATTGAATATAAACATCATGAACAGCTGTTAGGAAATAATTATGTTAAAGAAACTTACAGTTTTGGGGAGTGCATTGGGCAATTTGAAAAAAAAAGCGTTGCAGAGTGTGGTTTATTTCTTAGGATTTTTTCCTCCCTCGTATCCTGTGAGCTTTCCATCTACGTGTCACTTTTCTCCCCAAGAAGTGGTCATGCAGATAACGTAAGGCAGAACACCTGCATGCCTCGTTTGTTGGTGAGGGAAGCCCATTTCTTCCTCATCAAATTGAACCGTGGAGCTCTCTGACCCTTGCGTATCATTTTCTGCAGGTTATGAAAACCTACCACATGTACAACGCCGACAGCATCAGTGCTCAGAGCAAACTGAAGGAAGCAGAGAAGCAGGAAGAAAAGCAGATTGGGAAGTCGGTGAAGCAAGAGGACAAGCAGACGCCACGCTCCCCCGACTCAACGTCCAACGTTAAGTTCGAAGAAAAACATGTTCGACGAAGCTCTGTCAAAAAAATAGAGAAAATGAAGGAGAAGGTACTTTCCTGGCATCGTTTCTGCTTGTGTAGAGTGCTTGGAGGGGACCTTGGTTCAGCACAGGAGGGACTACTGAGTTCCCTCCTTTGTGACATTCAAATGCAATCTCAGTTTTTGCACAATTTGTAAACACTGGTTTGGGAAAGGCAGAAAGTGGCACCAGGTTTCCTTTAGGACAGGTTTGTGCTTTGTATTGTCCCAGGTCACACAGAGAGGGCACAGAGAGCTAAAGCGAGGGTAGAGTATGAAAGTAACTGCTGCCTTCTTTGAAGTCATGGTTAACATCTTTTTTTCTTGTACAGAGTACAAGATTTTTGTTTACCATTTCATGCCAGGTTAAGGTCTGGCCGGTGCTACGGGGAGACAGGCGATCCCAGACTGCCTTCTCGGGCAGAACCAGCTGCCTTAGCAATCAGTCCATCAGATAAATAGTGCAGCACTAAGATTCAAGCCAGTAGAAGGTGAAGAGTTATTTTTGGATTAATTGAAGCTCTGAAATGACCAAGTTTAGGCCTAATTTCTGCTGGAAGAGGTGGAGTGCCTGTGGCAGCCCTCAGACCTGTGGGCTTCAAGCAGCCGCTCCGGTAGCGCTGGAGCTGGGCCATAACCTCAGAAACCCACCTTCTTCCTTCATTCTTCCCTTCATCTTCCCCAGCCCGCAGTCTGTTTTCAGACAAGCCTTTAAATGCAAAACTGTCTAGTAGAGTAATGCTTAAAAACATCTGAATGATTAATCTAAATTCTAAGTCTTTGAGTCTTGATAAAACTGGAATCCCAATGACAAAAAGCTGTGGCAGTGGGGGAAGGTTTGGCCAGTACACGGTGGGGTTACTGGGAATGCTCCTGCTTCTGCTGCACCTCTTTTTAAAATGTGTTCTGGTTTTGGTTTCTCTTGTAGCGCCAAGCGAAGTACACAGAAAACAGACTGAAGGCTATTAAGGCAAGAAACGAGTATCTGCTGGCTCTGGAAGCCACCAACGCGTCGGTGTTCAAGTATTACATTCACGACCTGTCTGATCTCATTGATGTAAGTGCTGCTGCTTGGGTGCCTGCAGGGAATGGCACTGCCATTAACCCTCTCCTGCTTCAACATCATCCACCTGGCCACCTCTGTGCAGCTCTGGAGTGATGGTCTTGGGTGGGCAGCTTAGAGAGCAACACCAGGCCTGATAATTGGTCATTAAGCTGCTAAGGGAGCTTTTCTGAGATGGTTTATTGGGAGTCTGTTCACAGATAAAAGCTCCCACGAGAAACCTGTCATTGAAACGTGCAGAAGCAGGAGTTGCTTAGCTAAAGCGAAACTCGGTAGCAGTATCACACTGTTGCTTGACATTTTCTATTTACTATTTTAAGCAAACCCTCAAGATGATAACTCAGAAGCGTATTTAAAAAAAGAAGAATGTTAACTGTAGAAGAGTAGACCAGTTGGCAAAAGAGCTGAGGGCAAAACCATTCTCTAAAGCCGCCTTTAACCCGTTTTGAAAAATTCCGCATGTTTCAAGGTTAATGCTTTTCTAGCATATTTCACAAGAGCGATGAACCTCACTGCTTTTTAGACTTTCCATTCTCTGGTACTCCGATCCACCAACTCCACAGCAACTTGATGTGCCACTGGGACTGCAGAGCCCTTCCAGTCCAGTTCTGAAAGGTGTCAGTGGGGTGTCAGCACCCCCACTGCTGCTGCCCCTTCGCGGTCCCTCTGTCTGCACAGAGAGATGAAGAAATAAACTAGTTACAGAAACCAGCCCCCCCTTCCTTAGCACGGAGCCGAAGGTGGAGGGAGTGTGTTCCCCTGCAAAATCCCTCTGTTCTGCGGCTGAACGACACCCCCAGAATTCAGGGGGCATCGATTCTGCTTTTACTCAAATGCACAGCAAAAAACCCCAAATCTCTCCTCTTTGAAAGCTCAGAAAAGCCAGGAATCCCGAGATTTTTCACAAGCAGGTAACTACCCACTTCATCCTGCAGAACTCGGGTACCGCAGGCACCAGACACCTCGTGGGGGGGTCACTGGCTGCTGCTGGGTCTCACCCCACCAGCCAAGGACAACCCGCTGCCGCCGCAATTAGAGACACTCAGCGGCAAAGCCTGAAGGGAAATTCCTTTGTAGGAGCAGGGAGTAATGAACAGAAGTGTCTCTAGACACCGGCAATAAAGAGCACTCAGATCACTATTAATTAGTCAGCTATTATAATACCTAACAGCATATATAATGCATTTATTCAGCTGATCATAAAATCCCATGAAGTGCACTTCTGCTAGGTATTTATTTAAACCTGTCCTTTGGAGGTCAGGATTGTCAGCACTAGATGGTTTTGAAAAATACTGTTATTTCAAAACGTCACACTTTATAAAATTGCTGTGCTGAAGAGGCACGTTTCGTTCCATCCTGCTGCCTCTTTGGGAGACCTTTTTTGGTTATTACCATCTGCTCACCTTGAATTGTGCCTTCTTGTATTTTTAACAAATGGTAACTTTATTTTTATGTTGAAACATACAAGGGAGACATTAACTGCCATCAACGTAATTCAATTTTCTTCTTTTTTTTTTTTTTTTTAAATCCTACCTATAAGTCCTCCCCCAGATGCTGCAGATGTGCTCGGTTCAGTTCTGAACCAACAGAACTTCAGTTCTTAGTGCAGTTTCATGAGTCATATACAGTAAAGAATCCCTTTGGGTTTCATAAACCCCTAGCAATTTTTAGTCCTAGACCAGAGATGTTTTGTGTCATACACTGACAAATACAGGTTACCCAGCTGGGAGGGACCTGCTCCTCTCCATGTCCCCGGGCCACCAGGGATGGTGGGGCTGGAGAAGAAGCCAATTTTTCTGCAGTTCCAGGGTTTGTCACTGCTCCTGGAGAGGAGCCACCCTGAGTCTGGGTGAGTCCCTGCCCACGTTACCCGCCTTGTGGGCCTCAGAGCGTTCCAGTTAACACTCCTTTGCAAGTTCTCATAATCTTGAAAAGAAAAGTATTATCTGCTCTGTTTTCAGAAGGCATGGAAAAATGTGGGACTTGCCTGGGAGCACAGGAGATGGAATTCAGTTATCTCATTGTTAAGACGCAGGGAATATAGATTTACCAATGCCTTTGATCTGAAGGATCGAAAATTAACAATTATAACCAGCGATGGTTATCTGAAGCATCTGACTTTTAAATAAAAATGTGATTTTTTTTTTTAAGCCAGGTCTTAATTCTTTTCCTTGATCTAATCTTTTGATGATACTGAATTTTGAAATATAATATAAAGGCAATCTTCAAAGTTACTCACAAGTAGATTGTAGCATTAAACTTGTCATGTTTGTACAGCACATGGTGTTTCCCCTCCGATGTGCATGGAAGGATAACAGGGAGTTAATTCTTCATCTTGAGCTGAGAGCAATAAATTGCTTCTGACAGAGCTCAGTAGTTTTGAATTTCCTGACTTGGGGGACCGAGACAGCTCTTTGATGCTAATGAAATATTACAGTAATGGGGAAGTTTGTATTAAGTCATATTTATGAAAGTGTCACTAGGACAGAATTTAAAAAAAAAGATAAAGCGTGTGTGTATGTGTGAGTCCTGAAGCTTACTTTACTCTTCCAGAAATAGGTATGTTATTGCTGTTTACACCAGGATCTCGTATGTTCCCTTCCAAATGTAACTTGCATTTTAAAACAGAGGGCTCTTTCTCCTTGAATCTTCTATTTTGAGCCCCTTTGAAGACTGCTAACTGGCAAAGGGTTAATCAGCTGTCATGTTGGGAAGTGAATTTGAATAAGTGATCATTAAATTCTTATAAAAAATTGATTTCCTTGGAGAGCGATTCTATCAAACATTTATATAACCCAGAAAAAGGATGGCAAGACTGATACATTTATAAATACGGCGTGCTGGACTTTTAAAAATGTTATGAAGTGGGGGAGTGGGCTGAGAAAATGTTTTCTGCCACTGGCTTCAATAACATAAAGCTAAAAAACTTCGCTGGCTTAACGTGCTCCTGCTGCTGAGCGAGGTGGGGTGCGGGGTATTGAGTTTGACTCCCCCGTCCCACCAGCCGCAGCAGGGTGAGCGCAGGGGGGGACACGCTGGTGGCCCTGGGTGGCTCTATAGCCCACAGGGACACGGAGCTCCTGCTAAATCTGTGCTGATCCGTGGACTCTTGGCCCAATTTGGACAATCTTTCCCCACGTGGCTGCGGAGGATGGCATCGTCACGCACACGCAGAAGAGCAGTAGCTCTGAGCGGCTGCCGATCCAAGGCTGCCTCCGCACGTGCAAATTCTCAATCAAGCCTCTTTTGTGGGGTTTTTTGGCTAGTTTTTGTTCTTCCTGATTGAACGTTATCATCCTTTAGTTCTCTGCCTCCAGCCTAACCAGCAACTGCAGCTCTTTTTCACAAGATTCCCCACCTGCCACAGCTTGTTGGCACAGGAGCCCAGCATCTAAGCAGCACTTGGTGACAGAAATTCTCTGAAAGAGATGGTCCAGTAGTTGCTCTCTCTTCTCTCCCCCCCCATCCCTTCTTCCCTGCCCCCCCTTTTTTCCTTTGCGTTTGCACACAATGACAGTGATGAGACTCAAATGATGGGCTTGGAGGAGATTTGATGGGAATTTTGCTTACAGAGCAGCGCAGCAATCGAGCCAGATGGGCTCTTTCTTTCTGGAGATCCTCCTCGCGAATGTAATCTTGCTTGTAATTCCAAGAAGGTGGGCTCCTTTCTCGCTCACTTTAGTAGACGTCTGAAAAATTCAGGCTGTTTCTGATCAGCTAATGAAAAGCGCCTTTCTCCCTTCTGAAACACGAAGACTTGGCTGCCTGGCCCTGGTGGGGATGAAGCTGCTTGATTGTCTTCCAGTGACATCACCCTGGTGGCAGCGAGAGCCAGGAAATTCTTGACCACCACCACCACTTTCGGCTTGAAAGTTTTTTTTGCTCTTCTGTTTCACCCCAGCAATGAAGTCATCCCAACTGATTGCCTCTCGCTCCTTGGATGACCCCGTTCTTTATCCCTGGGATGTTCAGGTCATGTTCTTGCCTCCCGAAGTGCGTTGAATTAAGCAGTTTCCTCTGTCTTGGGAGGAATAATTTAGATGTGGATTAACCTTTGCAGATGATCTAAATCCTGTGTCTCGTTTCTCTGGGTAGTACTTTAGTGCTTTGTTTTCCTCTTACTTTGAATCATTTTATTTAAGGATTTGGGAGTGTTTTCCGTGGGAATCAGCACCCCTGAAAGTGAGGTTAGAATCTAAAGAAATCCCCTGAATGTAGCCACTTCTAGGTTACTTTTTTTTTTTTTTTTAACAGCATGAAATGGAGTTATGAGAACTCCCCAAAATGTTCTAATAGTTTGGGCTGTGCTTGTCTTGGAGACGAATTATAACAGGATGCTGAAGTTTGTATGGGATTAGAGGTTGAGAATTCTGTTTAGGGGCAACTGAGGAGCCCTGGTCAAGATGCCTCCATGATCAGAGAGATGCGAGACTGCTCTGGTACCCAGAAGGTGATAAAATACCCACGACTTTTTATCCATTTACATAACTTCTGGCTTTGGAAAGACTTTAATTTCCATTACAGAATTTCTTCACTTATTCATATGGAATTGTGTGTCTTTTTCCAGCAGTGTTGTGACCTGGGGTACCACGCCAGCCTCAACAGAGCCCTCAGGACGTTCCTGTCTGCGGAGCTAAACCTGGAGCAGTCGAAGCACGAGGGGCTGGATGCCATCGAGAACGCCGTGGAGAACCTGGATGCCAACAGTGATAAGCAGCGCCTCATGGAGATGTACAACAACGTCTTCTGTCCACCCATGAAGTTCGAGTTTCAGCCGCACATGGGTGATATGGTCAGTTTGTTTTCCTCCTCCGGCTCTCGCTGCTTCCCTCCTCTTTGATGCCCACTAAAAGGCCACCTGTTTGGCTCTGTTTTTGGGAGGTGGGAGGAAGCCTGGGGACAGGGAGCTGATTTGAAGATTAAGCAGAGGCTCATGGCACAGATGTCTGAACACGACTGACTCTCACTTTTTGACTATCAAAGCTGCTGAAGATGAAAACGCTTAATTAGGTATAATACCAAATGTAGATAGGGAACACTGTTTTAATCTCTCCTTTAAGCCACAGTTAACCTCTGTGCCCCAAGACAGACTCAGAAGTTAGGTATTTGAAGGGGCAACAAGATAAGAGACTTAAATGCTGGCTTTTTAAGGCATTTGAGTGTGTAATCTTGGGGCACAAATGGTTTATAGTGGTACTTTCTGCATCTCCATTGTGAGACGAGGCAGTCAGAGGATTTTGATTTTGGCAGTGAAAATCTCTCTCTTTATAGGTTTATCAAGATGTGGTTTCCCATCTGGGAACTGTTTAAAGTCACACAAGCTGAAACTGGTTCACAAATCTAAATGGGAACACATGTGAAGTGTAGCAATTTAGGTCAATTGGTTGGATTTCTAGATCTCCCCCTGAACACCGAGGAAAGACTGGAAGGATGGTCTCTTGCAGCCAAGCTCTTCTTACGGGCGCTGCTTCAGGCTTCTCTTTGTCTCTTCCCTCTTTAGTGAAACCCTCAGACTGCAAATGACCTCTCTCAGTTTTTCTGAGCTCTGGTAGCGTTCTGTAAGATCGTGGCAAGAAAAAGAATTACCTGCAGCCTGTCATTCAGTTCCCAGCTCCCACTTGCTGAATCATTTATCTTGGTCCTTCTCAAGGCCGAGCGAGGGTTTATAAATGCAGGCTGATGCTCTTGTAGCAGTGGTCCTGCACATACCAGGTTGAATATATGATGGTGTGTGTGCGTGAGAACACTCCAGTTCCAGTTTCTGTCTTTAAACAATAGCCTTAAGCAATGAGATCAATGTGTTCCTTTAAAAAAAAGAAAAAAAAAGAAAAAAAAAAAAACAAATACCGAACTAAAAGGAAAGCTGCTTCATGCTGTGAAATCAGACTAATTCGTGACAGTGCAGGGAAGCCCACTGTTCTGGCACATTTGATACATCCCAAACCTGTTCTTTTTTATTTCACTGCATTCATTAGTGATTCGTCCCTGCTGCTGTAGTGCATAGGTAGCTCAGCTGAGCAGGGGGAGCCACTCTTACCCGCTGGGGGCCCGGATAATACATTGAACCAAATTCTTCTTGATCTGTGAACAAGCACACTTGCTTCTCCTTGAGGTTTTAGGGTGGGATTTAGCCTAACACCTGTGATAGAGGACCTTCAGACTTTCAAAACTCATGACCAGCTGATGTTACTGAAAGTAGCTGTTTTTTTTTCTAGTTCTTCTTTGATGTTCACGTTCTCTCGCTCGCTCGCTTCTCAGCACGGTCGGGGAGTGAGCAGCAGTTTCGTAGAACACAGGCCTTTTCCAGGGCTTGAAATCCAGGGCTACAAAGATTTAAAATTAAACCCTTTGGAGGATGTTTGTTTATAATGATATAATGAACTGTTTGCGGTGTTCTTGATTATGTGGGGGGTTTCCTAACCCTCTGAAAACGGTGCTGTTTCTCTTCCAGGAGTCACAGCTCTGTGCCCAGCAGCCGGTGCAGAGCGAGTTAGTGCAGCGGTGCCAGCAGCTGCAGTCCCGCTTATCGACACTGAAGATTGAAAACGAAGAGGTGAGCTAAACTACCCAAAGAACAACACTTTCACTACTTCCAGCTATTTTCTGCTGTCCTGCTTTTATGAAGACTTGGGGTAAAATTCAAGAATAAGGCAACTGAGGCTGGCGGAGTGTCAGTGTATGATTTCACATGAAAACTGGGTCCACGGAGAGCATCTTTAAAATACCCCCATATGTCTCTTTTCCCATCCTTAAGCTGATAGGACTGGCTGTGTTGCAAAAGCTGTATTTGAATAGCTAATAGGAAAAGGGGAGTTAAATGTTTTGAAGTGAAGACAGTGAATTTCCATAACTTAAGGTAAGAGTTAATTTTTGTTTAATTGGCCAGCTAAGAAGAGAAGACTAGATCAATAGCATTCGTTTGGGAATGAGTCAAAATACTTAATCTGCATCTCTGTGTTCAAGCATTTTTAAATCCTCCTTGGGCAAAATTTGTAACTTCTTTATGTCTAAGAAGTTCATTCTGGCCTTCAGTGAAAGTTGACAGTAGCACAGTCCTGTTTTTAATGTCTATCTTTGATGCCCAGTAGATGTACTTACAGAAGATGATTACAAGACCTTTGTTCCTGCACTCTTTGCTTTGAGGGTAAATTTCCTTACATCTCCTCATCCCGGCCTGTAAGATTAGAGGTGTTTTCCCACCCCTGGCAGGTTCCGTGTGCTGCCAGCCCTTTGGTTACATGGACTGGGCTGGTAACGAGCAAAACATGGGATGTCAAACCAGTAATATCTGTTTATTAGTAACATGCTCCAGGGAACTTACCACCAGTGTTTTTTACTTACAATATACTATCTTCAGTTTTTAAGTACTCTCATTCTCCCTGGCCAGGTTAAGAAGACGATGGAAGCTACGCTCCAGACAATCCAGGACATAGTGACGATAGAGGACTTTGATGTCTCCGACTGCTTTCAGTACAGCAACTCCATGGAGTCTGTCAAATCCACAGTCTCAGAAACCTTCATGAGCAAACCCAGCATCGCCAAGAGACGGGCCAACCAGCAGGAGACAGAGCAGTTCTATTTCACAGTAAGGAGTTAATTTTCAGTACGAGCACATACGATGTATTTAGAATTATACTCACAAGAGAATGCAAGATGAGGCTATCATCTTACGAAAATGTTTCTGTAATTGATTTTGGACAAGCAGAGTAAGCATATTAGCTTTTAAAAACTGGTGCTTTGCATTCTTTACAAATATATTGGGATACCTTTGTTGATGCAAACTTAGTCTGTGGATAAATTGTGTAAAATTTGATTTCTTCTGCATCTAAAAAGGAATTGTCTGAGAAAAAACTTAATAGCTTGTAAATATCAATTTTCAAAAATAGTGCAGACTAAGAATGTTTAGCTCTTTGATTTCTTGTTATTATCATCTTGCAATTTCAGCTCACATAAGCTTTTAATTGTGTCAATGCGTTTTTACAAGATGCTAAGAGCTTTTTGTATTGAATTTCATACCAGACTGTATGTTTTTTTTCCTAAATTAGATTTATGTTAAGCTGTTGGATCCACTTCCATTTGAAAAACATTTCAAAATAGCATACGAAAAGCACACCTCTTATCCCAGTTACTTTGCATTCCTTTGGGCATCTTTTGCTCTATGTACTGCCCTTTACATTCCTCTTCCAAGAATGGGGTTGCTGATTAAAAGTCTGAAGTTTCTGTGGAAATTACACCACCTGGCAGGATGGGTTCTGCAGGCCTTGACTTAGGAAAAGTTAAAAAGCCTTTGTAGAAGGTGAAACTGGCTGTTGAGAAAAGCGGGTGGAGAAACCCATTCAATGGAGAAAGGCTTGACCACCCTGCCCAGGGTTATGGAACTGGAAAAATGATTTTTTAAAAATTGAACTCTTAAGCATTCCCTCTCTAGAGAGGGACTATTGTAAGTTCAAATAGGAGACCGGACCCAGGACTTTGTTTGGATGTGCTATTTTTCTGTTTCATCGTGTTGGCGTCCCGCTGCAGAGCAGTGAGGTCCCAGCGAGGCGCGATCTGTCACCTCCTGCACAGCAGGGGTGAAATAACTGCCACCAGAACCGAGCCCTTACGCAGAGACCCTCTTTGACCAGCCTAATCAGATGCTTGATTGACCAGACCTATAAATATCTTTATAAAGATTTCAGGCTTTGAATCTAAGGAGGAGGGTGTAGGAATCATAGAATCATAGAATTGTCTAGGTTGGAAGGGACCTTAAAGATCATCTAGTCCAACCATCAACCTAACCCTGACAAAAATCCCAAAATCATATTCGTAAGGACTATGAGAAGGTGCTCAGATGATTACTGACTGAGCACAGAGCTGTGCAGCAACATGGGCGAGGCGTTCTTTGTGTAGGGGGAAAACACAGTGCAGAGCAGAGATTTAATTCCCTTCCTACCTTTAAGACGTGCAAAATGCTGAGGGGTGTGAACTGAAAGAAAAATACTAATTTGAAAGAGTATTCTGTATTACTATATAGCTCAAGTTGGAAATTCCACACACTGCATTTTTAGCTCGGCAGAGCTCTTGGGTAAATACAGCGATGCCACCATGGGAATTGAATTGAAGCAGCGCTGACTGTAGTATCTCTGTGCTGATACAAGCTGTATTTCCACTAGAGGCATATCGTTATGTGCTGGTGCCACGATGGCTCTGTTTTTGGGGCTTTGAAGGAAGATTTGTATTCAAAACAGAAGCTTGAGCTTCCCCGTGTCGGTGAAGAGCGTAGGACCGAGGGTTGAGTTCTCAGCGAGCTGCTGAGGGTGGCTGAGGAGGGGGAGGAGTGGAGGGAGCCGGGATGCGGGGATGTGGCCTGGGTACCGCCGCTGCCATGGCTACACTCCTGCTCGAGGATGCTGTCAGCGCCGGGATCCACCGCTAATTGTCAGACAGCTGGCACCCCGCCCCACCTGAGAAGAGAAAAGGAGAATGAATGGTTTGAGTCTCTTTACCTTGAAAACGGGATAAATTTAGCTCTTAGTCAAAGTGTTATTTTTTTCCCTCTGGAAAACCCGCTACCGCGCTCATTCTGTGAAGTGCTTTAAAAATGAATGTAAATTTATTATTAACAAGCCTTTAAGAGATGGGTAAGTGTTATATAAAGTTCCCCTGCTAATCAGTCCTCCAGAGATGCTGTGCTGCTTGTGTCCATGTGCCGCTGTTCCCGTGTCCTGGCACCGGGGAGCAGGGCTCTGCTTCACCCCCTGCTTCACTCCAGTGCCTTGTTTGAAGTTGCTCTTGGGGGGGCGGAGGGAAGGAGGGAGGAAAACTGCTGAGCTTGGCAGATTGGAGGCAGTTAAGGATGTGGGACAGCGACAGAAACTGCTTTTCTTTATAGCCTCAGAAGCATAAAATCTCCTTTCCCACAAGGCAGGCAGGTGTGGTCTAATTCACGTTGGGCTTTGTTGTGTGTGGCACCTGCAACTGGTTCTTGCTGGAAGAATACTGGAATGTGTTCAGAGAGTGTGTCAATGTTGCATGGTTTTGGGTGCAAAATGCTCACCCTCTCTGGCTGACAATGGATCTTCACCTCTGAATTTGGAAATAATGTGACCTGGGGCTGTTTCTAAAGCTTTGTGTCAGATTGTGCTGAGTCTGACTCCAGCTGTGCTCTGCCAGAAGGGAAATCCTTAGGAGTTCTCCCAAGTTTGACTTTTTTTTTTTTTTTTTCTTCTTTAACGGTTTGTATTAAGCCAGAAATGAAATGCTAGTGGATCTTTGTGATTCATTGGGGAAAAAAAAAAAGAAAAAAGCCTGAAGCTTTATTTTGAAATTGGTTATTTTTTCATAAGCATACTGGTAACAGGCAGGGTACAGAATGTTAGGCATGAGGAAATAGAAAGAATGCACCTCGTTCTGCACTGAATGGGAACCTTCTCTTTTTCTGCTTTAAAACAGTCCCTGGTACCTGCCTGGGGAGGACCATGGTCCTGATGTGAGGGTGACAAACACCTCCAGGCCAGTGGAGGTGCGGGGGCCAGCAACGTGCCCTGTCCCCAGCCACCACTCACCTGAGCTGGAGTTTTATTTCTGCTTCAAAGGGAAACTGAACTCGCTCCCAAATCGAGTTGATTTATTGATCTTTAAGCTTCTGTTTGAGGCACTTGGAGCTGAGCCTTCTAGTCCTTCTGTCTCTCCTTCTCATCCTGACTTTGAGACAGGAGCTCGGCACCTCCCAGAACCAGATTTATCCGCAAATTCTCCGCTTATTTTCACATCTTGTACTCTTCGTGTTCTCTTCTGTCAAAATTTGATGCAAAAATTTAACTGACTGAGTAAAACACAGAGTTGGTGCTTGGTGAACAGATTCTGCAGGGAGATTCCAAAAAATATGTTTGGGGTTTTTTTTGGCCACAGTGATCACGCTGCCTGTTTGCTTCTAAAACAACAACAAAAAGTTGCAGTATTAGTATAGGAAGCAGGAAGTTCTGAGACCCACCAGAAGGACTTAAATCTTGTGAAATTATTATTCCAATGTTGTCAACCAAAGGGACATAAAACACCAGACCTGTGGCAGTTAATTAAAGCCCCAGCCCAGCCGTTTTTGGCTGTGTGTGGGTGCACATCATCATGGGAAACCCCCCAGGGCAACATCCTTAGCTCCTGGAAGGTTCTCCCTGCCCAGTACTACCCGTGTGGGTATTAGATATATTGATTCTTGCTTCTCCACATCTTGCACGGAGGCTGCCGTTGCCGTGACCTGCAGAGGACAAGCAGGGTCCAGGCACTCCCTTAGCTAAAATACTGGTTTTTCACCTTAAGGATTTGCAGTTTAAATTGGCACTAGAATTGGGGAAAGCTGAAGACAAGAACGGGAATATTGTGTTATTAAATGAGAACATGTTCTTTGTGTTCATATTGCTAGCTGGATTTTTAAAGTATCTCATGATTCTAAAGAACGGGCTGTGATATTTGAAGAGTTATGTGCTATTTATGTATTTTTGAGTGTAAATACCTCCTAATTATAATGTGGTTGGCTGCTCTAGAGCAGAGTATTCTCTGTGCTGCAGCACGGGGAAGATAAATAACGCTGCTCTGAACTGCAAAGTAAGAGATGAAAGAGCTGTAAAAACCTAGCGTTTGTGGAGCTGTGAAAAATCAGAAAGGAGTGGGAAAACCGACTGCGTGATTGTATAATGCTTCACCGAGAGAACGAATCTGAACTGAAAGAATATCTTTATTTGTTTTGTCCCGTGCCCCCCCCTGCAACCCTGTGTATCCTCCAGCGTGGAGGCAGAGGCACTATTTGACAAGTAAAGTGGGGTGAGAGAGGTTAAGTGAGAGAATAAGCACAGAAGCAGCCTTTTAGTTGGTTAAAACAGATTGCTCATTCAGTTGCCTGTGACGCGCGAGGGAAGTGCATTTCCATCTCAGCCTGTCTGGAGAGGGGAGGAGTGACAGCTCCTCAGATCTCTTCAGAGATGCCAAACATTCAGCTGATAGATACCACGGGGAAACAATGGAAATTGCGCTGCAGATACGTGGGGACCGAGCTTCACATTTGCCTGGATAGATAAGCCAGGAGGACTTGGTTCATCCTTTGCACCCTAAATTTCAGTGTCGTTATGTTCAGAATCCAGTGACCGAACGATGCATGAATTGTCTGCTCACGATCTTGGTTTTTCCCTCCCTCACAGAAAATGAAGGAGTATCTGGAAGGCAGGAACCTCATAACGAAGCTCCAGGCCAAACACGACCTTCTGCAGAAGACCCTGGGAGAAAGTGAGTCTGGTGCCCGCTCCTCTCTGCCCTTAGCCGGGCTGTTGCACGGATGGAATTAGTCAGGGATTGCTGATGCAAAGTGGAGGACACCCTCATGTTTTATGAATTCATTTTTCCAATCTGTGTGATAGAGAAGCCCATTGACCTACACGGCCACTTGATTAATGGCGAACAGAAAACACTTAATGAATCACTAATGTGTGTTGCTTATTTGTTAAAGTAAAGCATATGCCTTCATCCTGCCCTCTCCCCGTACGCACACGTTCTGCTTCGCGCTTCATAACCTGTATTGGGGCAAACCTTCTGATTTACAGTTTCCTGATGAGTTGAGAAATGTTGCCTTGTTAGGCAGGTCAGAAGTTTCATTTTCGTGGTACTTCAGCTTCTTCTCACCTCTGAGGGTCCAATCAAGACCACACTATGGTCTGGATAGCGCTCACATACGTGGGCACGGACTTTTATTGGGACAATAACAAACAAATTTCAGAGCATGTCAAATATGTTGCTGGTCCAGAGGGCATTCGTCAGGGGGCAGCCAGAGTTGAATATGCATTTGCTATTAGTGTCAGAACAAAGGAAGATTTCTTTCCCTTCATGGTATGGGCAAATCCTGTTGGCCAAACACGCTTAAACTATGCATCCAAGTTTCCATAGAAACCTCTCTGCCTCCTATTTGCAGAGGAGAAGGTTTTAAGAGTCTAAATGTCAGGGCAAAAAAAAAAAAAAAAATGGCTCGACTGGTCGCCGGGTTTATACGCTGGAGCAGGGCTCGTGGTTTGATGTGTAACTTAACTGGGCTCCCCACAGTTTACGGTGTGCAAATCTTCTGAATGAAAACTTAAACAGCATGTGGCCTTTGAAGTGCTTTGCTTTCAGTGCAAAAATGCACTATAAAAATAAAATACTTATTGCTCCAGTAATTAAGAGTTTCATGTTTATCAGGCCCAAACCGCTAGAAGGTAAGGAAAGGCCGTCGTCCTCGTTTTGTGCTTTATTGCTGGAAGTTGCTGGTCTCTTCAGCTGTCCTGCAGAGAGGGCTGGGGCAAAGAGCTGTGTCCTCGGGGTATTTTTCTTCTGCCTCTCAGTATCTGCAAGTGACACCCTCCTGCCCCTGTGACTAATCCCATCCCGGGGTCACCGCTGACCCCTGCATACCCAGACCTATTTCCCCTGAACCTGCCTGCCCCTGAGCAGGGGGAAAGAAGAGGAAATTAAATGCAATTTCTGTATTGCTATGTAGATTTAAAGGCTGCTTCTGTTTTCTCCGCAAACCAGAGCTTTCTTAGTCCCTCCCTGAGGGGTCCCAGTGTGGGTCAGGGCGAGCTCCGGCAGCTTCAGGGGAAAAGAAAGAAAATAAAAAAAAAAATCACTTTTGTCATCTGTGGGATCAAAAGGAGCTGAGAAAGGGAGGTGCGTTTCGTCTCCAAAACCACATTAGCAGGTTAATGGTACAAACTGGGGACCGTGCCTAGACTTATCCATAAAATGTCACTTAATTGGGAAATGGGCAAATAAAATTCCTTTCACAAGTCCCTGGAGCATGGTTAGAAGCTTTACTGAAAAAATGTGCGTTCAGCTGCATGTCTTCAGTCCCTGGGAAAGTCATGGGTTTTTGTTAACGATTTTTATTCTTCTTTGCCCCATCCTCAGGTGACATTTATTAGTCCTCTTGCAAATTACCTTAATCTAAAGATGACAAGTTCCAGTAATAAAAATAGCAGCGAGTCTTCCTATCTACGAGTAATTATGTCCCTGCCTACTGTACACATTTGTCACCCTAATGTAGGAGCCCCTTGATGTTGCCACAGCCATGTAATTTATATATATGAATATTCTATGATGAAAATGGGACAGATGGCTGGAAATTCTGCTTCAGAATAACATTTTCATGTAAATTATGCACTGTTTTGGCTTTACGTGGGGAGAGGAAAGTGGCTATCGAGATGTGTTCGACTAATTGTCAGCCATCAGCAATTAGATGTTTCCCTCGTTCATTCCTCCCTCTCCCCCGGGAGCAGGAAGACAACTGTAGGGAAGGTGGGTTTTCAGCTGTTGGAAATCAGTGTGGTTTCACTGATGATGGTCTCTACCAGGGAAAGACGTGGCTTGCACAATCCCCAGAGGCACATAGTAGTGGGTTTTTTTGTCTCTCTTACTCCTTGTTGTGCTGTTCCAGAGCACAACCACCGTTGGCTTGGCCGCTGCCTTGCAAACCTGGTGCAAGTCAATGGAATGTTTTGTTTTTTTTACATATATATATAAATATATTTGTGGAAAATATCGTTAAACGTCTGCCTTCCTAAAACGAGCTTAATGCCAGCACGTTCGGTCTGTGGGCTAACAAATCCACGAAATGTTTTCAGTCTTACTAAGTGGCTTTATAAAGTACAATCTCTGGCCCCACCAGCTCGAGAAGGGGGGGGGGGGGCTGGGGTTGACAAGCCCAGTTTTTTGGCAGCAGAGATCCACAATCAGAGCGAACAGGGAAGTCGTTTTCAAAACCAGTACTTTCCAAAGGATGAGCCCTCGGGCAGCCCGAGCTCTTTGCTGGGTTTCCCGGTCGGCTGCGGTGGAGATGGGCTTTGGTGGGGTCCCCCGCTGTGCTCCTGGGGGGGCAGCCCCTGCCCCCAGTGCCAGAGCTGTCCCATCCCTCTCCAGTGGATTTTTCTACTCCATCTCCTCCTAAAACTGGCTTTGCAAAGCCATTAGAAGTATTTCTCCGTTCCTCTCTCCTAATGCTGTATTTTTTTCTGTCGCCTTAACAGGTCAGCGGACAGACTGCTCCCTCGCCAGGTAGGTGAGGCTCAGGGGATCTTTTTTTAAGGAGAATCTGTTGCAAATTGGTCATTGCCATTCTAGACCAGTTACCAGCCCAGGATAGGTGTCTGTTAGAAAAAGATACTCATTTAGCTAACATATAAATAAATTCCTGCTAGTTAATATGGCTTTAAATGCCATCTCTATTACCTCCATCAGTGCAAGGTATAGCTTATGCGTATAGATATGCATATACAGCTTGTATGTATGTTTAGTAGCCTCTGGCCAGCTGAGGAAGGAGTGTTTCTTTTGATGCTGGCCCTGCTCAAACTCCTCTCCGTGCTTCCTGCTGCCCTGCGCTGCCGCCGCAGCTGGACCATACACCTGCTGGCAGGGCCGCCTGTCCCAACAGGCTGGGAAACAGGGGTTAAAAATAACCAAAGGAGGGGAAAAAAAAAATAAAAGAAAATATACATGGAGGTCATGCATTTTTTTCTTGCCCCAGGGTGTTTAATCTGGATGAGGAAGGGGACGGGCAGGCTTGAGAAGCTGATTTTTGATGTGAGAAACTTGTCACCCACAGAAGTGTTCTTCAAACTAAGATTTTTACAAACCCAATCATATTTCTGTGGGGGAGGTGGGTCCGTGGCTTTCCAGGGTTTATCCGCCTGGTTGATGTTTTTGGGGCTGGAGGAACGTAAATGGGGAAATTATTCATCCCGTTGACACTCTCCGCGGTGCCGCGGGGCTGGATCGCAGCCGTACGCAGCTCGTGGAGAATAAACTTTTCATTTATAATTAGGACCCATCACAGAACCATAACTAAGCTTCTCCTGATGGGGTTTTTATAAAACATAACAAATCTCCATCTCCAAGTTGATGGATTCCGAGGGCTCCGCCGGGCACGGGGAGCTGGGGCAGGGGCTGTGCATCATCCTGCCTGCGCACAAAAGGAAGGTGATTTCTGCCCATCCGGAGTCATTACTACTTTTCACATTCCTTACAGCAAAGCAAAGCTGACAGGTCCTAATTAGAGCCTGACATCTGTAATAATAAAATATTATTCATCATGAAACAATTTTAAATATCAAAGAATCATTACTGCTAATAGTTTAAAATAGACCTTATTGTCTGTGACAGCCCGTGGAATCTGATTTATTTTCTTTTTTTTTTTTCATTCAGTGTTTTTGATTTTTATAAAAGGAATTTCCCCTGAATTAACACATTGTACAGTCTTTTTAAAAATCACAGTTCTAATCACCTTATTTATAATTCAGCAGCCATCTGCCCTAGCAGGGACTTGGCTTGAATGATACATTAGGGCTGCGCTACTGTTATCTCTCATGCTTCATTTTTACAAGAAACTGTAGGAATTTTAAACCCCAGTAATAAATTTTGAGGGGGGGGGGAAATCCCAGCAAAGCCAGGCTTTTTCCTATTTTTCTTCGTTTAATGTTTACCAACATAAGTAAATGACACCATCAGGGTTTATACTGGAGAGGCTTAGCCTGGCCAGCGTGTGCTGGTGTTTGAGGGTGTTTTGTTAGTTATTTGTTTGAAGTCTTATCAAAAACTGTACTAGAGCCTCCCCGATGGCTGCTGTTACAGCACAGTAGGATGCTCCCACCCCCTTCTCCCCTCTCTGGAGTGGCTCTTGCAGGGAACAGCGATGTGGAATTTATAACAACCTTCATCTTGAACCGGGAGCCCGATATGACAGATCCCCATATGGTCGGAATTAAAATGTCAAGGGTAATCTTTTGTCAAAGCAGGGGACTCCCTCGTGTCAAGTTCAGGTTTTTAGTGATTTAAAGTCACTTAAAATCTTTCTGAAGTCCCGTAAATTGAATGAGACTAAGTCATTACGATTGACTTGTATGTTTGGCTCCTTCCCTTCTCCAAGATGCGCGTGGTTTGGAGCACTGAACGGAGGAGAACGGTGATTGTAGGGGATTATCTTGACTTTTCTGTTCTGTTTTTCCCTCCTGCACCGATGGGTGGTTCTGATCTCCCCAGCGGCCGGCGCAGCTCCACCATACGCAAGCAGGTAATAAACATTTCCTTAGGTAACAAAGCAGGGATAGGTGTGTGTTTGTGGAGAGGAGGGCAGATAGAAAGCAGGGAAGTGCTTTTGCCCCTCCACCTCTCTCTCACATGGACCTTTTCAGTCTTGCTTAAGCAGAACTGGTGTCTGCTCTTTGGTGACTGTAATCGATAAAACATGGATCCACGACCTTGATCCATTTTCTTTGACAAAATTTAAAAATAATTTTACTCTGTGGTTTGACAAATCTGGAACCAAAAATGCCAAACAGCCTTGAGCAGCCTGGACAATCCTGGTTTATGGGTTTCACGCTGTTGTTTCTTTGTCCCCTTTCCCTTTATTTTCACTGGTGTCCCAGTGCGATGCTGTTAAACCAGTAACTGCTCGCTGCTGGTGCCACCTTGTAATAATGACTTACAGCAGTGATGCTTCCTCTCCCTGGATGCAGAGGATGATCTGTTACTGTTTAGTGCCTGATGAACTAAAATGTGTTTCTTTGAGAATAGGGGGAAAAACAAAATGTTTGCATGCTGATCCTGTAAAGACAAACTTTGGCTTGAAATTTCATTTCCTACAGTCTGTCTTGGGGGGCTGCTTTGTAGTTTTTAGAATCTCTTTATATTGGAAATTAATTAAGAGAGCAAGGTGTGGGTTTGGTATGCAGAGTCAAACCTTTCCCATTTTCTGAGTTTAATTGTTGTTCTTTTATTTATGCTCTAAAAACGGTCCTTTCCTAGGCTGAAAATTAAATACGTGTGTGTCTCGATTGCCATTTTCACAAGTAGTTTTTGAGGTGTTTCAGAAGCATGTTCTGGCTCAGGTAGAACTGATGGAGTCTCTGATTTGGAAAGCTAAATGACAGATGAGTGTGTTTGCAAACACTGAATCCCCAGCTCGCAGTAGCCAACGTGAAATCACTTGTGTGTGGTTTTAAAGGGTTCTTTTGATTCTGACATGGCAGTTTAAAACGTAACTGCTCGGAGAGTTTTAGTCTCTGCTGAAGACCCAGAATATGTGTTTCTCTGAGTTCCTACTGTCAAACTCACAAATAAGTCGGGGGGTTATAATGCTGTTTGGATGATTATTGATAAAGCATGCCCTCAGGGGCAGCTGAGCAGCAGAATGGCCTCTGAAGTGTTCTTAATTGCTTGGTGGTGTTGTGTACAGCAAAAAGGAAACTAGTTCTAACTGGCTAGGGCTAATTAGTAGAGAAATTATTGTCACTATATGACCGAGTTCTATGACACTTCAGTAAAATAAAAAAACATTAAACCTAAACAAGTTAGGAAAAGGGTTGAACTGTTAGTTTTTTCTATATCTATATATATTTTTGAGCAGGGGACTGTCATCTTTTTGAACTGACCGAAGTGTGATACTCGAGCATCCTGACAAGTGAGCGTTTTGATACGAATCAGAGGCATCACTGTCCAAAACTACTGCAGAAGCAGCTATGCATAAACAGAAACTTGGAAGTTTTTAATCACGTGGTAGTTTTAATCACTGGTATCTGACCTTAAGGCACCTGCAGCACTTCTCTTGCTTGGCTGCTGTGCCCCAAAACGGGAGGAATAATTGCAGACACTGCAGTGATTCGCATGTCTTGAAAGTAATCTGTGATGCTGTGAAGCAGAGCCTCAGGAAGTCTAAGGGCTTATTTCCATACTGAAAGCCTCAATTACTGTTTAAGCCAGAAACTGGTCAATCCAGAAGGTTTTTCTGTGTTTGGACTGAAGACAGTGTTTTGCAGAGGGGTACCTGCATGGTGGCCTTGTGGCCGTAGGGTACCCATGAGCTGTTTTAAATGTTTGTGACAAAATAGGAGTTCGATGCAATCCTGAAGTTGCTCAGATTTGAGATGTTTGGGAGTCAGCCCAGAAACTAAACACATCTGGAGCTGCATGGAAGCAGAGGATGACGCGTTCTGACTGCTCTTGTTTGAATGTCTTTGTGCAGGATTCCTCGCAAGCCATTCCCCTGGTGGTGGAGAGCTGCATCCGCTTCATCAGCAGACACGGTGAGTTTGTGGACAAAAAGTGCCCTGTGATGTTTCTAGAAAATGAAGGATGATATAGAAGCCTTCTGAAAAACGTCCGGAGTAGCTCAGGAGGTGGTGCTTGTGCAGAGGAGTCCTGGAGAGCTCAGTATCAAGAAACTATTGCTGACTTTTTGGCTCTATTGTTGGTATTGGGCGTGTCATCACTTCTCCAAATGGTTATTGCAAATAACTGCCCTTGCAAATGTTCTTCTTCCAACAGCATCCCTTTGTTTCTTGTGAAATAAGGTCCCCATCCTTAGATACCCCTCATGCCTCACCTCTACTCACTTTGTTTGGAGCCCTGAAATGTGGCCTTCACCGACAATAACCTGCTCCTCTTAGAGGAGGAGGAGGGGTACTTAAAATATTTGAATGTAGGAGGTCAAGTGGTGAATTAATTGCTTTCATATTGCTGCAATGAGATGATTTATACCTGTTTCGAAGGGTAACTTCACAGCCTTGAACTCTGTGAAAGATTTTAGATGTTTATTGTCATTTGTTTTCATTTTTAATCGGTATCATTTGTTAGTAGCATGTGAAACAGCTGTTAATTAACATATGCAGAAAGAGGTTGAATTTATCTTCATTAACCAAGACACAGAGCCAGATAGTAGGTCCCGTTTAATTTTCCTTGTTTAATTACCATTTTAGAAACTATAATCTAGAGTCCCATTCTCATCATCACTTGGAAGAACCGAGTGCTATAATCCTTCATTAAGGCCATACTTGGACATTTGCTGGAAGAATCATTGAAATCTCTTTGCAATGAGAACCAAATCGGGGCCATCAGGAGATTTTGCTTTTTAGACTCGTATTCCTGGTTTAGCTCAGGTCCCCAACGGAAAGGTTTTCCAACAGACTCAGCTGATTTGTGCTCTGAATGTCAAATCGTGGCCCTGCAGGTACAGTTTGTAATTAGGAGGAATGAGCTTTTATACAACAAATCCACTTTAGGCAGAAGGAGCGATAAAACTGTGCCTGACGCACTTGGGCTGCGGGAATGGGTTTTGTCGGAGGTAGCCTGACATTTCCAAGCGTTGGGCTGCGTAGGTGTGGGATGAATGTCATTCTCATTCCTGCTTCTCTCTCCGCTTGGGATTGTTTCTTCTCGCTGTCGGTAGCTGTGTCACAGCCACCAGCTACAGCCTCGCGCTGCAGAGCTCTCGATGCCTTGTGATAAAAACACTCGGGAAACGGAGATGAGGCGGCCCCAGGTGCATTCAAGAGAGATTATTAGTTTATAGCCCTTATTATAAATAAAGCAAAGCCGTTGCGACATCCCCCTTTTCGGAAGGTCTACAGTTAAAAGGCTTGACTGAACGGGAGTGGATTTCCCTACGTGGAGCAGATACTTTGTTCGTTGGCTGATTTGTAATGGTTGTTGCTCATCTTACACCTACCAAGGAAGTTGTTATGGTGGTTGTACCTTGGAACATCTCGCCTACTTGATAATTTGGTTTAATCACATTGCTAATGCTCACTTTTTAGCAAGAATGCCTTCAAGTCTATCCTAAACCCCCTCGACAGCAGGTCATGCTGGCGTAATTAAATGCTTCCATTTCAAATGGCTGATTTGCTCTGGGCCTTTGCGGTATCGCTCTTGCAAAACAAACTGCTTCATTGTGTAGTTAGCCGTATTTTCCTTCATCCCGTTATTTTATGACTTTCTCTGGGTTGTAAAATCCTTTGGGGATCCTTCAGGGTAAAAGATAACATGCGTGGCTTTTATAACCCAGTTATTCTGTCAGTTTGCGGAGAAGGGTTAATATTTATTCTCAGTGGTGTCAAGGTCTGTTTTTACATATTCTGTATGTGCTCGGACATATAAGGGAAAGATGGCTTTTAAAACAGCGTACTTTTGCCTGTGTTGCTTATGTTTCCTTTACCATAGGACAGCTGATGACAGTGCCAGCTTATCTTATCTTACTGTTATCAACATCTCTTATTGTCTTCCAGGTTTGCAGCATGAAGGGATATTCCGAGTGTCTGGGTCACAAGTTGAAGTAAATGACATAAAAAATGCATTTGAGAGAGGTAAGGAGGATCTCAGAAATTATTGCCAAATGTATTAATTTGTTTCGATATTCTGAAATGGGATGGTATATTTTCTCCCTTTGGTTTTTGTGTTTCCTAAGCGAGCCCTGCCCAAACACTTCTCTCATTCTCGTTGACCTTGAATAGGCAGTTGTTTGGCATTATGCTTTATTTCTTGTACAGTGTCTGTACAATAAATATTCTGAATTCAATCTTCTCTCATGTCTTGATAGTTTATTGATTATTTCTAACACTAAAGGATATAGAGAATTTCATTACCAAGTGTAACTGCGTTTTCCTACCCTCTTCTCCCAGCTCTTTGTGAATAGATTGGCTGTTAGTGGATGAAATTCTGTGTTTTCCGTGTTTCTGAGGCATAGCTTGGCTATATTTTATTCTAAATATCAGCAAATGAGAGAGTAAATCTCAAGACACTGCTAACTTGTCGTAGCTTTTAATAGATTTGATTTTCTATGGGGGAAAAATAAAATACATACAGAGACAAAGAATGACTGGGAGCCTCCTGACTCCTCGGCTTCTGGCTGGGCTGGTCTCCCCGGCAGAGCAGGTTCCGAGGACTCTTCAGGCAGTCCCTGCAGCCCCACTCTTGCTTGGGTCACTGAAAAACAGGGCTTGTGTTAATTCCCTGAGTGCATCACTCTAAAAGAACAGGGTTCGTGTGTTTCTGTGCTTGCTGTTGGAAGAGATGAGCAGGAATTGCTTAGGCGCAGCAAGTTTATTTTGCTCTTGGGGAGAGAGGAATTTCATGGACAGCATGTATGAAACGTGGCATCTAATTTCACTGGCCTTCATCTCCATCTACCTGAGAATTAAAATCCTCAAGAATAGACGAAACGGAAATGTGTGTCGTAGGCTGTAGGCAAGGGTTTGATGTCAGAATGAAAGACCTCTTTTTTTAAATAAAGGAAATAAATACCAGTCATCTCGGGAAAGCAGCCAGTTGTTCCAGCGCTACCATGCAGAAATAAAAAAGTGGTTGTGGTTTTCCCTTCATCTCACTTGTCTCTGTAAAGCATATGATATACAGAACTGACAAAGTTAACAATAATGTCTCTGCAGTTTATTACTTCATCCAGAACCCTTGGTGGCAGTTAATATCAAGGATAATACTCCGGTTTGTAGCGGCCCATTTATTATCCTGTGTGTTATTAAGATAATAGGCAAGCTTTGGTAATTTCAGTCACATAATGGATATATATAGCTTCAATTTGGGGATTGCCCCATCATTAAATCTAATTATATCTGATAGGGAGTTTTCCCTGGGGAGCAACCCCTTAAGTGGGCATCTTTTCTTTTGTAATACAGACAAACTGTGGCATATCTGCAGTGACAAATTATTATACTATTCCCCCCCCCCCCAGTTCAGCATGAGATGCCTGCATCCCGCTGAGCCAGGAGCACGATGCTCAGTGGCCTCTTGGTGGGCACTCAGTCCTCCTCAGCATCAGCTGTGAGTTTGCATAATGACCTGCTCCTGGACTCGTGTGATGTTCATCTCCGTGGTGGGGCTGTGAAGTTCACACCTGATCAAAATATCTGGAGCTGGGAGCCTGGAAGTGTCAGCACCACTCCAGGATCCACACCACCCTCCCTGGGCGTCAGCCAGGCGCTCCGGAGTCAGACTGGGAGCTGCTGGGCAAAAAACTGTCCCAGATCTCCTGGGGTTGCTGTCAGAGACATCCCTTCTCACCCGCAACGCAGGAGAGAGCTCTCTCCACCTCACGCTGTTAGAGTGCAGTGGGTGGGATTAACTTTGTGCTGATAAATCCTTTTCTCCAGCTGAGGTGCATCCTTCCAGGCTGATTCTTTTCTCCATTATGGTGATTTTTTTTCTTGCCTGTTTTTCTTTGCTTGTCACAAAGGGGAAGATCCATTGGCTGGAGACCAGAACGACCATGACATGGATTCAATAGCAGGAGTTCTGAAGCTCTATTTTCGAGGATTGGAGCATCCTCTCTTCCCCAAGGATATCTTTCATGATCTGATTGCCTGTGTCAGTAAGTATATGAGGATCTGAAAAGAAATAGGATTAGTTTTTCGAGTCTCATCTTCCACTGTTCTTTCTTCCCCTCCCCCTTTTATCTTAAGGGCTCCAAAATAGCCTTTTCATGGTTACTTTGGCTGGGTTTGGGATGCACTGGTACCCTGGTCTCTATTAGCCGGAGTCTGGACATTTCCCTGGTTTCAGCCATCCTTATTCCGATAGCAATTTTTTAATGAATGAGCAAGGCGACGGAATTAAATAGTTTTTAAGGGTTGTGTCATGGATTTTTCTGAGGCAGTGCTTCAGAATAGAATTCTTTTAAAGCAGAATAAACCAGAAAGCCTCCACTTCTGAGAAATAAACTTGTAAGACCTCTCATGCAGAAGGTGTCAGAAATGCCCTCTCGGAAAGGGGGATCGCCAGCAGGGTTTGTTGCCCTGCCTGCTTTCCCTCACCTCGATGGATTGCTTCTGCTTTATCCCTTTAGCTACTGAGGTGGAGCTCACCCACCTTTTAGCTTAACCACCAGGGCCCATCCACAGACTCCCCTTAGAGAATAACAACCATGAGGACAGTCACAGTCCAGTTGTTAACATTTTTGGTGGTTTCTCAAAGCGGTTCTGGTGGGCAGGGGGTTGTTTGTGTTTTTTGTATGTGAGCAAACTCGGTTTAAATGGCCTGGCTATTGCCATGTCCCTCAGAACCAAAGAATGATTTTATTGTCCAAGTAGCAAAATGGCCTTTGCGGTGGCAGCCTTTGAAGTAAAGCAGAAGATAACTGCTTCTAAAATGGGTCGTGGTTTTCTTCTCCTGATAAATGCATTTAGGGAGTTGAATTCACATTATATGAAAAGAAAAATCTGCTTCCAAATAAGTTCTCCCTTCCGAGATGATTTATGCTGCCCACTTATTTCTCAGTAGGCTGCTGCACACAGAGCTTTTTGCCTCACCCTTTAGCTATGTTAATTTCCCTTTGAGTGTTTTACAGTTTCTTTTTTAAACACCCACCTTTCGAAGCTCACTTGAATGAGCTGTTGTGCCAGAGCTATTGAAACAGATGGCATCCAGTGCTCCCACGCTAGGAAGGAACTCGCAGTGAAGCTTCACGTGTTTGAGGACCTTCTTTGTCAAAGGCTTCGCCAGCAGGTCCTGCTGCCCCTGTGTTCCCGTGCCGGGAGCGCCGGAGGATCTGGGAAATGACCAGCCCCTTCATGGATGGGGCTTTGAGCAACCTGGTCTGATGGGAGGTGTCCCTGCCCAGGGCAGGGGACTGGAACTTGATGATCTTTAAGGTCCTTTTCAACCCAAACCCTTTTATGATTCTTTCCTCCCACTGCCCTTTTGGACAGTTTACAGAGGAACCATCGTACTGTATTGGTTGGGTTTGGCCTCGGTGGTGAGGTGTGGGTGTGGTGATACGATGAAGATGACTCTCTGGGGCTCTTTCTTCCTTTCAGCAATGGATAATTTACAGGAGAGGGCTCTCCACATCCGGAAGGTGCTTCTGAACCTGCCGAAGACCACTCTGATTGTCATGAGATACCTCTTTGCTTTCCTCAATCAGTGAGTATCCCCGAGGGCACCTGAAAGGTTTACGTGGTAGGTTTGGGACAAAATTTAGTGAGACTAAAATTGTGTTTTAAAAAATGGCATCGTATAGAAATGATAAAATTCCAATTTGCTGGGGGATCCTTAAGAACTGGCCCTTAGATCCTTAAGAGACTAGAGAAGCTTCTGGGCCTCAGAGAAAGGACCCTCTGCACACTTGGTCTCAGGCAGTTAGGCAGAGGACACTGATGCAACTCTGGTATTGAGTGTTGTGCTGCAAGTGGGCTATGAACAACAGTAATAGAATAATTAAGGATGGAGATAAAAGAGTAAAGTCCTACCCTTGCAAAGTCAGGACTTTTGATGTAGTCTTGCTTGCAAGCTCCCTTTGGGGTTTCTGTTTCATTTCTCTGTAAATGCCATCAGTATCTCGAGTTTTTACACAAATCCAGAACATCCGTGTCCCAGCTCATCAGCTCTGAACAGCAGAAAGCCCAAAGCAAACCTTCCCAGCTCAGCTGCGTGTTCTCCAGCAGATGATGATGATGATGATGATGATGATGATGATAATGTTGTTTCCTGCTCTTAACCCTCCTCCCCACTCCTGTCTTTTGCAGTTTATCTCAGTTCAGTGAAGAGAACATGATGGATCCCTACAATTTAGCCATCTGCTTTGGGCCAACACTGATGTCTGTGCCTGAAGGTCACGATCAAGTCTCCTGCCAAGCTCATGTCAATGAATTGATCAAAACCATCATCATCCAACACGAGAACATCTTCCCAGGACCAAGGGAGCTGGAGGGTCCCGTCTATAGCAGAGGTGGAAACACGGAGGATTACTGGTATGATTGATACTGCTGAGGAGAAAATGAATGGGTGGATATTTAATTCCGGATTAGTGTGTGAGAGTCGTGCCTTCTGCGTTGTCTAATTCTGGATTCAAGCGTCTGGCCCAGCCTTTCAAAAATCTGGTTTATGGTAGAGAAGATGGCTCTGGTGTCTCTGGAGAGTCATCAGCTCGAAAGGAATAGGCTGTTAGAAAGTAGCTATTCAGTTGTCAAACGTAGCTCACTTCTCTTGGAGGGCAAGGTTGGGGTGGGATTTTTGTGGACGTTCTGCTGTGGGAGCTGCCAAAGTCAATCTTTTTTTTTTTTCTTTTTGTCTTTTTTCTCCTGCTTTTGCCTTTTTTTTTTTTTTTTTTCCTCCTTGTCTTGAGTGCCTTTGCTTCAGACACAGGGGTCACTTGCAACTGAACCTAGAGAGCTGTGGCATGGTTTAATTTTCAGGGTAGCACTGGCGGTGGGGGAGGGAAGAGGGAGGAATGCAAAATCACCGTTTCCATCCAGCCTAAAGCTCCAGAGGCCCGGCCGCGTGTTCAGTCTGAAAGGCACATCTGGAAACAATTCAGCCAGAGCGGCTCCTGTCATCTGGGGTGGAAGGTTGGGGAGTGGGGGAAGGAAAGGAGGTGTTTTCTTTCCTACTGGCCAAGCTGATCTCTCCCTCTGAAAATGAGGAATGTTAAATTGTGTCCTGCTTCTCTCTCCCCCTTCCTTCCCTCCTCCAATGTCCCAGGAATGCAAATGATTGTTTTCATACACTAAAATAAATACATTTTAGGAGTGAAGTCGCTCTGGTGACAGAGCTGGCCTTGTTTGCCCGACTTGTTTCAGAGTAGCTTTAACTCTCGGCTCTCTCCGTGTCCGTGCGGCGAGGAGAGGCTCCTCTCTGCTGACTGCTGCTGCAGGAGACTTGCCAGAGCCTCTCTTGGAAATTCTCTTCGTTTTACCCTCCCCTCTGATGTTTTTAGCTGATGTTGTATGTGAAAGAACTGTAGAAAAAAAAAAATATGAAAGAATTCTTTATGACCTTCGAGAAACCCATTAACTTAGAGGAGAGGTTTTGTCCCTTAAGGTGAAAGGAATAAAACTGTGAAGTGTTGAGCACACTCTGCTTTGGGTGATGCTTCACGTGTAGGAGGCAAAACGTCCTGGAAGGTGAGACCAATTTTCTGAAGGCATTTGCTTTTTCTTCATTGCCTTTCCTAACCACCCTGACCTGAGACCCTGGCAAGCAGAGGAGGGCAGAAGCAGGCAGGGCAGACTGCTGGACGTCAGGAGAAGCATCTGGTTCCCATTGGAGCCTTCTCATAGCCCTGGTATTTAGGTAGTTGTTAGTTATTGCCCACAGGGCTCCCTGCTGCGGGCGGCACAGGGAACCCATGACGTTCCTCTGGGCAATGGAGCCCACAGCGTCTGTCATCTCCTGGTGCCCCTTCGCCAGCCTGAGCCGCCTTCATGCCGGGGAACTGGCAGATGGGCTTCTTGTGGAGGTTGCCCAGGCTGGATGCCATGGCTCGTGTGTGCCCTGCGGCTCCCAGCCCACACTCCCTCCCAGCCAGCGTCTGCCGAGGAGCCCGGGGCAGGGTTTAGAGCTGGTGGCACCTTGGGGGCCGTGCTGCGGGCATTAAACTGACAGAGGGGAGATGGAGATGAGATCTGGGGAAGAACTTCTTTGGTGTGAGGGTGGTGAGAGCTTGGCCCAGGCTGGCCAGAGAAGCTGTGGCTGCCCCATCCCTGGAGGGGTTCAAGGCCAGGGTTGGAGGGGGCTTGGAGCAACCTGGTGTGGTGGGAGGTGTCCCTGCCCAGGGCAGGGGGTGGCACTGGGTGGACTTTAAGGTCCCTTCCAAGCTCAACCATTGTATGATTCTGCAATCTCTGAAATGCAGCCTCCAGGTCAAGCCTTGGACTGTGCTGCATCTGTCTGTCTGTCTGAGCCTGCGTGGGGACAGCCAGGAGTCCTGTGTGTCGGCAAGTGAGACATGGGAACGGCAAGGAAGAGGGTAGCTTCTAGATGCTCAGCTTGCTCCACGTTCCTCTGATGGTGTATAACGTCTGCTCTTTGGAGCCCTCGGGGTGCAGCCCAGCAGCCTGACGCTTCCCCCTGCCACATCCCGGGGCTCTCGGGACAGAGATGGAGTCTGCAGCGGGGACAGGGGTTTTGGTGGAAGGTGCTGTTGGAGGCGCGTGGTCTCCAGGCAGTGTTTGGGGCTTTGGCCTTGGCTGTCGGCGACATTACTTCACAGTCTGCGCGAAACTCTAGCCCTCGGTGCTCTGTTCCTCTGGGGACCTCTGTTTGGCTTCAAATTCTTCTGTAAACTTTATTAAGTAGCACAAAGGCTTTGCAAAGGATGGGAAAGGTTGATTCCTGAGGTACTGCCTGAGGAGGTGGGGAAGCTTCATGTCCTGTGGATTAAGCATAATGAGATGCCAGAATTATCCAGACATTTTAACCCCCTTCCTTTTCTTTTTTTCTCTCCTTTAAGAGAGCGCAGGAGGTAGATTACTGAAGGGTTAGGGCCGTGATCACTTTAACCATTGCAAGGCCAAAATGAAGGATGAAGTTATTACTGTGGGAAGAGAATTATAAATCACTTTTAGGGAGGTGAGTTGTCCTGATCCTCAAATCAGGACAATGAGTTACAGCATAAAAGTGCAGCAAATGCCTTTTGTCTTCAGGAACAGCATCTGGTAAGATGAGGAACAAGGGTTTTTTTCCCCTCGGACAGGGGTCAGGCATCAGATCTGCGGAGCTGCCTGGGAGAGGCAACGGGTCCTCGGCCAGTTTCCTTTCTGTTCCTGGCCCGAGGGAACCGCTCGTGTAGCTTCTTAGGAAAACATAACCTTTGGTTGCCACTTGTGGGCTATTGATCCTTTCAAAGCTTTTTTTCACGCAAAACGTGACGGAGTGCTCGTGGTGGCCCAGGTGATCAGTAAATAAAGATTCCAGGCGATTGATCTGGCCGTGGGAGTCGTTCGGTGAAATGGATGGGACAATTTAAGATTGTGATAAAAGGGAAGGAGGGAGATGACAAACTCGGCCCTGGAAACATCATTATGAATTGAGAAATAATTTCCCCCAGGAAGTGGCAGCTATCTCGTCAGTCATCTAATGAGCTAATTAGAGCAATGGAGAATGCAGCTGAGGGAATAATTCTGGCATGGCGGAGAGGAGCTAGACCCAACATGCTGCTGTTATCTGACTTCTGAACATCTCCAGAGGTCTGGGTTGTAAGATCTGAACTTGGACTTTCCTGATAGTGTACAAGAAGGTTAACGAAGATGTTGGGTTTCCTTGATCAAATAAGAACTTAGCTTGACTTTTAGTCACACTGACTTCAGTATGTGCAAATGCATCTGCAAAGTGTCTGTCACAGTGGAACGTAGGTATTGACTTCCGATATGGATGTTCCTACTTAAGTTATCTTTGATTTTTCTAAACGAGAAAACTCAATTTCTAGCAGTGTAAAAGCACCTTCTCTGTTTCCTTCTGTCGTAGCGAAAGTCCTCACGGAGAGAGAGCCTCAACGGAAGACTCGGTTCAGGACGCTGCGGCTGAGCACCACACCAGTGATGATGGTAGGCAAAGACTGGTCACTCCTTGGTTAACTGGTCCGACCCGCTGGGGGGGGGAGGCAGAGAGCACAGTGCCTTGTGATTTAAGTTCCACATTACATCCAGAGTGGAGTTTAAATCAGAATAATCACTTGAAACATCACATAGAGCATTTGATGCCAAAAAGTGAAAACATACAGGATCAACAGGAATCTTTAGAAGTTACCTGACTATTTTTAAATCCCTTTTTCAAGGGTACCTTATCTTAGCAGCAGGCCCGGGCACACTCCCCGCTTGCATGACTGTTTGAGCTCATCTGTAGCCCAGAAAGATCTTAGAGTTGGACGTCGTGGGGGAAGCACAGAGCTGAAGGCTGGATACGTCTCAGCGTGCACCCCAAATTCCCTCTGCTTCTGCCAGGCATCTCCCCTTCCAGTGCCTTTGGCAAGGGAATTGTGAGTGCCTTGAGCCCTGGTGCTTCTGCTTTAAGGAAACAAGCAAAATTAAATCAAAACCTGTTTGCCTTCCACTGGGAGCCAGGTTTTAGGGTAGAGCATCCTGGTGGCCTCTCCCATTGATAATTTTTGGGTCTCCTTGGGGAAACTGTTACATTTCTCGTCTGATCACTGAAAAGAGGTGCCAACGCTGAGAATGTCACGGTAGTTCCTAAGGAAGAGGGGAAACTGCAGTCCCTGAGTTTCTGTTGTTGATACTTCCAAAGGCTCTTTCTGCAATGGGGAACAGATTCGTGTGAGCCCCCCACAGCAGAGGAGAAGATGACTTTACTGATGTGAAAACATGATCCCCAGAATACTGCCCAGCGTGTAAAGCAGATTGACCAAAATGCAGCAGAATATGGTTTTTATTCTTGGGGTTTTGCCCCTTGCAGTCGTGTAAGTTGTAGTGGCCTCAGTTGTAAAGGTGGGAAAGAAGATGGCAATCTCTTAAAATGAGATGACATCTTTTTTGAGCTGGTCTTCAGGATTTTCCTCAATGGCCCTGCCATGTGCTCCTGTGCTGCTTTTTGCTCTCTCTGCCCCAGCAGTTCCCTAACAAACCTTTCCCATGGCATTGCTGTGCTCCTCCTGCCTTCGGGATCTCCATACGCCAATAACAAAGCAAAGAACATTGAGCGCTGCTCGAAACGCTGGAAAATCAGCTCTTCCTTGGCAAGGTCAAGCATTGTCACGGCGACTCCTCACCAAGGTTGTTGGGAGGAAACACAACCCATACAGGAACGAGCCATGAGTTTGCCTGAACAGTGTTCATTCTGAAAAGTGTTATCTTCTTAAAAATGCCCGAAAACGTGTTATTTTTGAGTTTGTACCCAAAGAAGGAGCAATTTCATTGCTGTAATGAAGGAAAGACTAACTCATCCCACATCTGTAAGGCCTGGGACTGAAGTCTAAGGCTGAAACACCATGGGGTGTACTTGCATTGCTTCTGTGTGGGATTTTTAGATTGCTCATTGTAGCTGCGAGGGCACAATGATGGGAAAATGAGCAGTTCGAGATGAGAGAAGGACACTGTTTTACAGCCCCTGGAACGAGATTGTGTGGGGCCCCCGAGCAAGGTAAAATTTGGAGGCGTTTTGGATGGAGTTCTGCAACCTACACGGAATATTCCATAGGAAGCCTTTGGGAGGGAGCGTTTGGCACCAAAGCAGAGGAGGGAGCTGGGCCTCTATCTCTTTGAAGGAGGAGCAAGGTCCAGTTCACTACGGAGTCTCACGCCCTTCTAGTGGAGCCGTGTCACACCTTGGGTACTCGTCGGACGGGCAGCGCACGACTCCCCAATTCAGTGGGATGGATGTTCTTAGGTTTTTCTAACTCCTTCGGTCTCTAGATGTGACCAAGCACTTGCTCCTCTAGCTCTTTGGTGAGGCTGGCACTAGTAAGTTGTCATCCCCTTGTCTTCATTGAAGGAAAGACTCAGTTTTGATGGGAGGAAAGGTGGAGTTTTGCAGAGCATCCTGGCTCTTCACCCCCAGCCTCCCTGTACGAGTGAGCAGCCACTTTGGGACAGGCATAAGAGGTCAGAGATGCTGAAAGACAAGCAGTTCGTGTGTTCGTTAAATTATGTGTATGAGTGGAAAGATTTTAAACTGCTGCTTTTCCTGCAGAGGCTGTCTCACTGGCAGGGGGGATGGTTTGGCTTAGCCTTATTGCTCTCTCTATTCACACAGCTTTCTTCTCTGAGTAGAAGCGTAGTAGGAAAAAGCTACTGGAAATTAGAGTCTAAAATCTGGACAAAAGCCAGAGTCCTAAAAAGCAAATTGGAAACATAAGAAACCTGAGTGCCGCACTGATCTGGAACAATAAACACTTCTTAATGAAACAGATGGAATTTACAAAACCACACTCCCATCCCCTTTGTAAATGGAGGGGGGACACCAAAAATGCTGTCATTATTGGTTTTTTAGTGTTATGAAGAAGTTGTCCCCAGAGGCAGAACAAGGAAGGGGAAAGGAGGAGCCAAACCCGGATAACAGTGTGGGGGGGGAGTCTGGAGCACAGTGGCCATCCCAGGCTGCAAACATGGGAGCATCCCACTGCTTGCTGAGGCTGATAATGGGAATGGTGTGAGGCTGACCACTGGCTCACCTGAAAAGGTGTGATTTGACAGAATTCTGAGCTGACTGGTTTAGTAATTAATTGCTGGGGAGTCGATCCAGCAGGTCCTGTTGCCGGTTGCTGATGGGGCTCTTTGGGGGATGCTTCTGCTCTCAGACCAGCTGGTGGTTGCTACCAGAGCATCATCTCACTCAGGACCTACACTATGGGTTTTCTCAACCCCAGCTGCTCCCTTGCCTGCCTTGGAGACCTAATTCTTGAGTGTATGCTCTCACAAGGAATAATTATAAGAACCTGTGGCTCATATTTGGCCTCCCAGTCCTTTCTGGCTGGCTGTTGCACTGTAGAAGCTTCCTGCGCTGCAGAGGAGACCTCAGAGTGAAATGATTTATCTTTTCTTGTCCTGGAAGAGGAACTGCAGATCTTTTTCCCCAGGAAAAAAACCCCTCATTTTCTGTGGACTGTTTGGCTGTGTTAAAGCTCCTTTAAAGTAATTAGAGGCTGGAGTCCACTGGGGCCATGCGGCTGAGCTCATCTCCATTCCCCTGGTGTCTGCCTAGAATTGGGAGCTGGCTTAATATATTTTTAGACTCAACCAATGGCAGATTTTTTCTGAGTCTTAAAAAATAATCCACATGAATTTCATATTGATTTTTCCCGAGTGTCTAAATGCCCATATTGTCCCTCTGTATAATATCAGAGTCCTGCAGGGACCGGGATTAGCGGCAGGTTGCAGACACAGCACGGCTGGAGTTCTTGTGTGAGCGTTTTGAGTTGGAACAGTGAGATTTGGAGCACGTTGTGCAGCTCCGAGCGTCGTTCTCAGCTCTGCAGAGCCCGGGGGAGCTGCTGGCTCTCCCAGTCACTGCCCAAACCCCAGCAGTGGGGGCACGGAATGTTTTCCTTAGCTTCCCTGACAGTCCCATGAATAGCACGGCCTCCCACCGAGCCAGAGTCCGGTCTCCTGGGTCAGGTGAACCTCACAGGCAGCAGAAAGCTCCTTCTGAATAGACGCTTTATTTCCAAAGCAGCTTGGACCCAGAGGATGTTTCCTTCCTTCAATGCTAATCACAGCTCCTGCCTGCCCAGGAGGTTTGGTTTGGCTGCCTTGAGGAGGGCACACCATAGGCAGATTTTTGTCTGATTGCTCCTCAGCTGTGAAATTTTTTTTTTTTATTCTAATGAGATACTAATTTTGCCATTGCCACGTCCATCTGTGTACACTTGAATTGCTGTAGGTGGGTTTATGACTTGGAGAACGTGAAGGTGTCCACCAAGTAGAGATTAGGTAAATGCTGAAATTGCAACATCCCCATATGAAAGGGGTTCCCCTCTGAATTTCGCCGCTTCAACCCTCTGCTGCCTTAAGAAGCAACACTTTATCCTCTTCCATGCTCTCGTCATAAGCTGTTTTATGGTAGGTTTAAACTGTTGAATACTTACCTGAGCCCAAGTGTTTAGTGAATTATTGTTTATTCCCTTCTATCTCCTAGAGTGTGAGCCCATAGAAGCGATAGCGAAGTTCGACTACATTGGCAGGACTGCACGAGAGCTGTCCTTTAAAAAAGGAGCTTCTCTCTTGCTCTATCAGCGGGCCTCAGATGACTGGTGGGAGGGACGCCACAATGGAATTGACGGCCTTATTCCTCATCAGTATATCGTCGTTCAAGACACGTATGTTACACTTTTAAGCCCATCATCTGCGAGATGAGCTTGCTTAAAACTCACGTGTGGAATGGAGCGTTGGTGTCAAGACGTTGACACCAGGCGGGGAGAGTTCATCCTTGGACCTTCCCTTGCGAGAAGGGAGTCCTCTTGAGACAAGCAGAGCTCCTCAGAGGCTTAGGTGTCCACGGGTGTGGAGATGTGATGTAAAAGCTGTCCTGGTGCTCCGGCCCGTTAAATACGCAGAGCTGGGATCTCCAGGTTGCTCACAGAAATCAGGCTCTCTCGTTTGAAAGATACGAAATGATTTTTAAGAGAAAGCTGCACGGTGCTGTTGTCCTGTACGTATGTTTACACACACGGTGCTGTGTTGGAAATTCGGTCCTGGTTTGGTTGTGATTTCCTTTCCTCCTCCTTCCTAGTGAGGATGGTGTCTCTGAAAGATCCAGTCCGAAGTCTGAAATAGAAATAAATTCTGAGCCACCGGAAGAAAAAGTGACTGCCAGAGCTGGTGCCAGTTGCCCAAGTGGGGGTCACGTCGCAGATATTTACCTTGCGAACATCAACAAGTAAGAACAGTCTTGCATTATTGTACTGAACTGTAAAGATCTTGGTGATGAGTCCAGTATAACATTTCCCCGCAAAAAGGTTAACTAATGAGCGCTGCCACCATTATTCTCCGCTTCCCCCTCTTCTAACTTGCTCACATTTTGCTGTCTTCTCTCTGTCACCAGTGTGGCCAGTGCTCATTTAAAACCCCACTGGCTTCTCTTCCCTATCCCCAAGGTGCCATCTGTTCCCATTTTCCCAAATACGTCCTATTTTATAAGCCAAGCACACAGAGAAAGGGAGGGGAAGAGCGGAGTGAGTTCCTGTAATCGTGTGTTCCCATTCCTTGTTACGTTTCCGTGATTTGTTGTGTCTCGTTTACATTTAAGGTGTTTTGTTTTATGGGGTGGGGGGACAATTCCTTCAGAACCTAGTGTCACATTTTGTGCTAAATGACGTATCTGAAATCCCACCATCTGGCATCGCCCGTAACGTTCTTTCATTTCTCCAGCACTTCTCACCTTAGGTTACTAACCGTATGCTTGCAGTGAAACAACACACCCCCCTGTTGCTCTAACTCTACCTCCTCAACCAGAAATGGTTACTTTAGCCAACACTCCACATAATAAAAAAAACTGGGAAATTAAGCTAGTAACAGACTAAATTCCTTGATCTGTTGTTTAATTATTCTTGAGCAGACTTATCCCCCATATCTTTCTGATTATTTCCTTCATATTATTAAAAGCCCAAGGTCTCTATTGTGCAGTGAAAATATTAATATGATAATTACAGTTTTATGTGAGTGGATATTTTTAACCTTCAGTTAATTTAGCAGAATGTAGCCTAGAAAGGCATTAACAGAAATATATCCTTGTTAAAGATTTGGACCTGCTGATGTCCTGCGCAGAGCCTGGTCCTTAGTTTGTGGTGCCGGCAGAGCTCCATGGGTGTCAGTGAGCTGTGCTACCTGCAGCAGCTTGGGATCTGGGCTTGCTTTTATGTTGTTTGTTGCCTGAGACACTCAAATATGCCATTCTGCCAGTTCTGGAGAGATTTGTGTAACGAACAGCCCTGTGCTGGAGCCTCCCCATCTGCCGGTTTTGCTAGTGTTGTGTGTAGTGTTTGTGAGAAGCCTGGGTAATGTCCACTCCAGCTTTTTTTTTTCCCTCTAGTAGGGGAACTGATATTTAGCAATAGTAGCATAAGACTCATTTTGTTGTTTTTTCTTTAGGAATGAATCTTCTGACCTATGTGTGAACAGACTTGAGCAAAATTAAATCAGATGGTTTCGCAATGACAGTTGTGCCACCCACTGAATTATTATTTGGATGCCAAAATCCTACTGGAGTTAACACTTTCTTGCAGTTATTCATGGGGCTGGTGCTATATATAAATGGATCCTTCCCTGTATAATGGATGCCAAGCTTCAGACCTATGGCATAAAGTATTCTGCTGCATTCATGCGATTTGAGTGGAATCGTGCTGTCAGACCGCATGGTGCTGGGGTAGAAACTAAATAGCTTGGACCAGCTCATCCATTTGACATCATCTTTTGGTTTATCTGTAGCCCTACACAGATAATGCCTCATGGTCCTGCTAAAGCAATGAAAAAGAAACACCTATTACCACCAGCAAATATTGGAAATGATCGTTAACCCCAAAGTGTGGGGTTCTTTGCTTGCCAATCTCTGAAAATAACAACTTGATGCCTTGGGCCAGGAGCTTAGTAGACTTATACTGTGTCCTCCAGTCAAAAATTGTAGCTCTGCTCTTCTAATGTAATAAAAACACATCATCAAAACCTGTTGATGGCACGGAGGGTTTTTTTTTTGTTCAAATATAAATTCTTTTCTTCTTGACCAAGTTAATTACATTCCATCTGAGTTTTCTGTTTTCGCTGTGAATGTGCACAGCTGCCAGGAACTCAGTCTTGCTGTTAGAAGTGTTCCACTGGAATGATTTATAATTCTACTGTTTCACGATGACGCCTAAAATCCTGGGTGCATTTGTGATCTGGGTACCTCTGTGTCTCTTCCCATTGTCCTCTGTGTTGTTTAGGGGGGATATCTTCAAATTACAGCCCGTTATGTATACCTGCTTGTATTGACTTGTTTTGCTTTTGTGACTGAAGGCAAAGAAAGAAACCAGAGTCAGGCAGCATCAGAAGAGCCTTCCGTCAAAGTGACAGCCATGGACTAGGTAGTTCAATGGCAGAACCAGCCTCCCCAGGAGCCATAGCCGGTTCCAGACCCTCATCTCAGCCCATTATGAGCCAAAGTCTTCCTAAGGAGGTTCCAGATAAATGCTCCATCAGTGGCCACGGCAGCCTCAATTCTATCAGCCGACACTCGTCCCTGAAGAACAGGATAGACAGCCCGCAGATCCGGAAAACTGTGACAGCAGGGAGGTCCAAGAGCTTCAACAACCACCGGCCCATGGACCCTGAAGTTATTGCACAGGTAAATCGGAGCGTTTGCATTAAAGATTTGGTTTGGACACTTAAAGGAGGTTGGATACAATGGGTTGCTTTAGTGCAAAGTCTGATTTAATCTCGTATCCCTTCTCTCACTGCAATATTAACTTACTCCACAACCCGAGTGTAGTCCCAGCCCCGCTTTGTCTAAGTCACTGAGGCTGCTTTCATGAGTGAAGATAAACAGTCAGGTCTTTCCTCCCTAAAAACTTGGCTCCCTTCGTTATTCAGAATCCAGTTTCAACAATAAAAGCTTCCATTTCAGAAAGTTATACAGATTCTGAAGCTGTCAGCAAAAAATTAAACAATCATAACTTCAAGACATGAAAAAAAGCGAAGTATTTAGTGTCAATTTAGCGTTCTCCTGTCAGTTTTGCAGACTTGCCTGTGGTTAGGCATTGGAAGCACATGTAGTAGTACAGTCAAAATAAAAGCAGGCTGCTGGGTCCTGCAGCGCTCACAGTGGCATCTTTATATGTTCACAGGGTGCAGTGTGTGATTAGAAACCAACTTGGAACATGATACTGCAAGTTTTCATTAGTTATTTATTTAGACAAGTGCCAGGAACGGGGGCAGGCTCGGGGTGAGGAGGTGGCTCTGCTTTGACTCCGCTTTGGGACCGGCTCCACGCACCCACCGGCAGCGAGGACACCGGCCGCTCACATTCCTCCTGTGTGGATGAAAGGGAAGGGTGTTCTTAGGATTTTTCTTCATCTACGCTAATTTTGCCCCAGATGAGTTTATTACAGATTCTTCATCTCTATGCACACGTTCTCTGTGTCACCACGGGCAGGGCTCTGCTGTTAACACCCCAAGTGGTGTCTTCACATCTCTGCTTCCACAAGCAGAACGGAAAACAAGAAAATCAGACTTAGATGTGAACAAACGACAGCCACTCGTGGGGCAAATGATGTAAATGTCACAGATTTCCCCTTTCCATGAAGGACCTTCCCTTTCTCCGCTCTGAGCTGTTGGATGTGCCTGCACCAACCGCTGTCGGTGCCCAGGAAAATTGGGGCTGAGGGAACCCAGCCCTGGGAGACCCGACTTCTCTGCCCACTCCAAGAGCTTGTAGCTTTCTGAAGAGCCGGGGGATGATATGTGAAAATTAAAATAGCAATGCCAAGTAATAAATAAGGTCCAAATAAAAATCTGATACACACTCTGATGGAAAGTTGTGTTTTGCCATTATGAATATCTTTAGCCCGTTTATTCCAGTGGAATTATAATATATGGTTCTTGTTGTCTTCATATTTCATTGTCCTTCTGAGGTTTTGGTTGACATAAATCAGTTTCTTTGCTTTTTCAATTAAGCTCTAACTGAAGTTGTCCTGTCTCCTCTTCCTGCCAGAGTGTTGTTAACTCCATTGTTTTCACTGGAGAAGTGTCAGGAGAAAAAGAGGAGGGGGAAAAGGGAAAGAAAAAAAAATAGGGGGGTGGGTGGGGAGAAGCTGTGTTAAATGACTCTATTTCTTTGCCCTGTAGTATCTCTTCAAACACCATCTAATAATCATCGTGATGCATTTTACATATTTCCCCTAACTTCACAAGCAAAATCTGCCTGGCCTGGAGATAGCCCGGGAAGCGTCAGGTTTCTGTCTCTGGTTTTCTCCTCCATTCCTCCACCGATTTACCTTCCCCTCCCCTCCCCAAAAAACCTCTGAGGAAGCTCAAAAGCTGTAGCCAAGCCGTGAGTCACAGACCGGCTGAGCTCTGCTGCTCCCCGGCCAGTCCCATGCCCCCCCCGGGGCTGCACAGCGCGGGCTGCAGCCAACACGTGGATAAAAACCCCACCGTTTTTATCTCAAAGTTCTCTTTATATTTATTTGCTAATAAGTGTAATATTTCAGAAGGAGGAGGAGAGGCGCCAACTTGAATTTCTCTGTATGTTTCTGATGTCTTCTGTGTTTTTCTAAAACGTCACAATTTTGAGTCCCGTGTAATGCCCTCCTGGGAAGGGAGGCTGGGGGGAGAGCAGGAAAACCAGTGGGGCAGCAAGAACGCAAGGACTTCAGCATTTGGTGCGTTCCCCGCCAGCCAGTGTCAAAATTATCAATGTTTTCTTCAGGAATTTACTCTCCTCAGTCTCAGGTGCCAAATAAAGCACAAGAATGGATCCTGATCATCCAAATCCCGTGTTTTTCTGTTTGTTGCTGTGTTTGTCTTTGAAGTGCGAGCAGCATCAGGACTGGTGAAGGACCAGATGAGCATGGAGAAAGCGCTGGCCATTATTTTGCTGCCTGTTGATGGAAAATATTACTGCTCCTTGGCTTCGGTGTGTGGTGGTGCTGTGTAGTTTGGCGTGGGCTTCCCTCCGACACCTAAAGGTCCTCGACCCGGTGGTCGATTTGAGTGTTGGTGTTTACAGGCTGAATCTCAAAGGCTGACTTTTATCTCTGTATTTGTGTGTTCTGGGTTCTGTTACTCACGGGGTTTCTCTTTTGTGTTTGCAGGATATCGAAGCTACTATGAACTCTGCTCTGAACGAGCTGCGGGAGCTGGAGAGGCAGAGCAGCGTCAAGCACACGCCAGATGTTGTCCTCGACACCCTGGAGCCTCTGAAGACGTCTCCGGTGGTGGCCCCCACCTCGGAACCTTCCAGCCCTCTGCACACTCAGATCCTCAAGGACGCTGAGCCCGCTTTCCAGCGCAGCGCCAGCACAGCCGGCGACATCCCCTGCACCTTCCGCCCGGTCAAATCCATCAAAATGGCCACCCAGGTCAAACCTCCGGCAACTCGGCCCAAGCCCACAGTTTTCCCTAAAACAAACGCCACGAGCCCCGGCGTTGCCTCCTCTGCGTCCCAGCAGCCTCCTGACAAGTCCTGTACTGTCTGATAAACTCCCTGCTGCTCCGTGGTTATAACTCTCTTGTTTCAGATGAAGAGACTCTGTTTAAAAGACGTTAAAATCCCTATTTAACTACTTTTTTTTTTTTTTTTTGGAACTTCTGCTGAAGGTTAGGTGTGAACTTCTTGCTGCCGGGAGCGCTTTCTGGCGGTCAAAACTAAGTGGTAACGACCTCGTCCCATGAACCCACGTCAGGGATGTTCTCAAGGCAAAAGAGCCCGTGGGGAACCCAGCGTCGGGTCACCGCGAAGCCGAGGAGGAGAACACAGGACAAGCCAGGAGCGGGATCTCGGTGTCTAGTCCATGCCTTGTTTCAAGTGTTTGGCCACCGAAAGAAAGAAGTCTTTGGTGGCGCCCTGTCTGGAGTACTGGTGTAGTGACTTATATATTCTGTGTTTCATTTACCACAGGGAAACAATAGGATAGATTTTAGTCTATTGCATGTTTTGGTGCCACTGGTTACGTGGAGCTTGGACATGCCTGTTTCTTGTGCATTATTATTATTATTACGTCGCCCGCTGGTGCCACGGTGGTTAAGGGTCTGTCTCGACTTCCATCGCATCCTCTGGTTTTGTTTGTTTCTCCCCACCCCATCCTGCCCCCCGAGGCCAAATCTCTTGGCCGTCCAGCCTCGTCCTTTAGCTGACACTTGTCATGAAAAATAGTTTACTCTGGAACACTCTTAGATTTTGTGGAGTTATGCGTAATATGTGTCTGTGCAAATATAAACAAACATGTTCCTGAGGTTTAGGAGCATAAGAAAGAGCCCAGTTGTTGCTTATGGACAATCTAGCTGTTTTCCCCCCTTTGCTCTCCCATATTTAAAAACAGCTTTGTTGTTTTTCCGTGTAATTTTCAGCCCGTGGGCTGTGATGTGGTGTGTGGTCTCGGGAGACTGAATGTACAAACAAACTAACTTCTGAAAACTCAAGCGCACTCTGATGGGAGTCCATTTACTAACGCACACGTTTTCATCCTGCACCGAGATGGATCCTGACCAAAACCCCCCCTTACAAGCACTGTAAAAAAACAAACAAAAAAAAAATCAAAAAAGAAAACTCCAGTGGAAGTTCTCAAGCTTTGTATCTTCTCCCTCTTTCTGGTTGCGAACGCTCCGGTCGGTGGCTGCGAGCGGTTTTTGGGATCTCCGCTCTTATAGAGCGCTGCGGGAAAGGCTGCTGGGGACGGGGACCTGCTGGCGTGGGGCTCCTGGAGCAGCTTGTCCCCCCCTCCCCATTCGTGGGCAGAGCAGCCTCCAAAGGACTCCACAGATGGGAATAAATTCTTAGTGTTTGTATTTATATGGTAGGCAGCGAATGCTTCGGCCGCTCGCAGGCTGCATGGACTCTTTTGTACTCTACTGAGAATTTTCCTCATTTATTTAATTTAAAAAAAAAAGAAACGAGAAGGCACGTGCCCATTACAATGGTAAAGAAGATCTCATGGTCCTGCAGGAGAGGAGGCTCTGGCTGACCCTCGGTTCACCTCCTCCCCAAACTTTTCTGGGATGTAAAAACAAGCTGCACATCTTACTTTTTCATCAAATGAATTCAGACAAGGACAAGATAAGGAAAGACATTTTCCTCTCCCGTTTAGCTGAGTTTCTTTTCAATTTGGGGGTCTCTCACACTTAGCTTCCTTGTGACTGCAATGGCATTTTAATTGGCTCGTAGTAATTGAAAAAGGAGAGACAAAGCTTGCGTTTCTAAGAACGGTTTCTTCGATGTACTTTTTCTGCTTCGTTTAGGATGATACTCAGAGAAATGAGCAGGGATTTACTGCAGCCCTGTCCGTCCCCACGCGCACACCCCCCTCCCTACGGATGGACTGGATCCGTATTCCTGATGCTTTTTGCAAAGACCAACTTTCTCTGTGCCCTAAATTAAGAACATAGGAAAACTGGGAAGCGCCGGGAAGATTTTGGTGAGCACAGCGCTGTTTCTGGTTCCTCAGCCCACCCGAGGCAGCGGTTCCCCCGGGAAGCCCGGCGGTCCCTGTGTGACTGTCACCCGACCTTCCCCTGCTCCCCAGCAGTGCGACCAGCCACCTTTGCTCTCAGGTTCTGATGGACTCCTACCACCAAGGAATCACTTGTTCTTTTGGGGAAAAAAATAGAATTAAACTTGTAATTTTTTGCTCAGGCAGAACTTTCTGGCATTTACTTTTAAGTAGGGAGTTTTTGGTTTTGTTTTCTTTTTGGTCACGAACGACCAAAGTTAAATCTGTGTCAAGAGCAGGATCTCTGTAACTTTTCTTCGACTCATTTGCAATGCCTTATTTTCTTTATATTTTTATGCCTAGCATTCACGTTTCTAAGAATAAGTGTCCAGCCACGCACAGCACACTTGGAGGAGATGCTCTTTTCTGTCTTCGAGGACTGAAGTATGAATGCAAAGTAGGAGCTAAAAATAATAATAAAAAAAATAATTTAAAAAAAAAAGACTTTCAGGTTTACTGTAACAGCAACTGTCTGTATCGGAGTTACTGTGCTCAGCTCCAGCATCCCCCCCGGCTCCGGGACAGCCCAGGGAGTATCTGAGCGGGATCTAACCTGCATGTGGAGCAACTCAACTGGAATTCTGGTGTGCACTGTGATTGACACTTCACACTTCCAGCAAGCAATATGGTGGGCTGAAGGGTCGTCCTTCCTCTTCCACGTGCTCCGGGTCTGGCCAGCCGGCAGAGAATTCACACACACACACGCGATGGGAGAATGAAAATACAAAAATACAGAAGAACAAAGGAAAAAAAGGAGATTTTAAGCTTGTCCGCTTCGCTCTGTGAAGGTAGGAGGCCCAGAGAACGTTTGCCACAAGGGTTTTTAGGATCAGTCGTTGCAGGGGAGGTGGGAAGGAGGAACTGGAAACGGCGGCACCGCTCCCTGCAAAACCAGTGGGCGTCTGTCTGGTGGGAGAGAGGATGCAGAGCGGACCAGTTTGGGGAGGTATCGGTGTTACTTCATATCTTCGTGCTCAGAAGAAATATTAGCTCTTCCATGGAAACTCTCTTTCATGACTTTTATGTAATGTTTGTGTCAAATCTGAAGACCAGAGGTGTTTGATAACTGGAATAACGTCTGTCTGTTTGATAGTGCTTTGTATGAACAAAGGATCCTTGTTCATCAGATGTTGGATTGAAAAAATCCAAAGCAAAACTTTTAAAATAAAATCCGATTTTATGTGATCAATCTTAATAGTTTCCGAAGCTCTAACCTTTGAAGTTTTATTTCCCCGAGTTGGGAACTGAGCAGTGTGCTTTAACGATCGCTAAATTTCTGCCTCTCTAAGGTAATCCAAAGGCTCGCGCTTGATAAATTGTAAATTTGTTCTTCATGTCGAAGCAGCGGGACACGAGCAAACTCTCACTTTATCTGTACTGGATATCCTATTGCAATGAAAAGGATTAAATAATCAGAGTGCACTGTGACAGCAGAAAAAAAAAAATAATTGTTGTATATGTATGTATTTTGATACCTGTTCAAAAAGAGTCTTTGGGTTTCCTGTGATGAATACCTCATATGTTGGGTTTTGGGACTTTTTGTTGATTTTATGTTAATTTTTTAATTTTTTTTTAAAAAGGCAAGATTGTTCTTGCACAAAAGTAGGTTAAGATAACCGAGTTCTCATAAATTTATTTACTGAATCAAAACACTTCAGAGTTTGGCAAGAAATTCCATCTGTTGCAGTTCCCCACCTTGTGCTTGGTCCGGGGGGAGCTCTGGCCCCTGGAAGAGCTCTAGCAATATTAAGACAAAAGAGGTCATTGCAGGTGGAGTTTGCTGCCTTATTTCTCCTCGTCTGTGTGTCAAAACCTCAAATTCGGTTGAACCTCGTGTAGGTTTGGGGGTTTCCTGAGCTTTTGAGAGATGTTCTTCAATGGAAATAAGCGTCTCTAGTTAGCACTTCAGATCCATCAGGTGTTGCCCCGTGGACTGGAACGCGCTGTCGCCTGATGAGGTGCCCTCGGAGGGAGCTCTTACAGGAGATGATGCTCCCGGCGGGACAGAGATGGCTGGTGAGGCAACGGGAAGGATGGAAAAATGGAGAAACACCCATCGAGACAATTTGATGGACTGGGTGAGACACTGAGCTCTGGCGAAGGGGGCGAAGCACCGGAGCAGCCTCTGCCCGTCCCCCTGCGAGCGGAGCCGGTGCCACGGGGCAGGGACGGAGCCCTGGGGTGAGGGATGTGCTGCAAATACTGACACATTTACCCCAAACTAGGGAAACTGCTTTTAAAAAAAAAAAAAAAAAGACAAAAAAAACTACAACAACCCAACAAACTGAAAGGAAAAGAAGCATTTGAGCACTCCCAGCACCGAAAATGAGTTTAACACGCTGGGGGTTTATTTATTCTGAGATTTTTAATTTTCACAAAAATAAAGAGCCTTTTTGTAGGCTGATCTGGCCTTGGCTAACATCCCGCAAAGGCAGTTTTAGATATAAAGCTGTTTCTTTAGGGCACTGGTAGCACTAGAGCCCTTTGTGGAAGGGAGGGATGCTCTCTCCCGGGTGAACACCGTTCCCTGAGGATCCCACCGGCTCTGGGAAGGCACCGAGCACTTACTGGTGCTTTGGACTGGACTTTGGGGTTTGAGCTTACATATCACTTCCAGAGATCATCCTCTCTCGGGATCAGCTTTCTCCTTGTCTCTGTGTGTGTGTCTGACAACCTGGTACTTGAAAAAATAAAACTATACTTGACCCACTGCCTTGTGTCCCCCCCCGGGCTCCGACGGGGCTGGGACGGTTTTAATCCCTCTCCCTCCACCGACCTGAGGCAGGTGGATTATTTTCCAGGCTTGGTTCTAGGAGTCTATTTTGGTGGATCTGGAGATGCCAAAACAGCAATTCAAGGCCTGGAAAACGTAAGGTGTTTTGGGCTTTGTTTATTTTTTTTTCCTGTTCTATTTTGTGCTTCCTCGAACATAGTGTGAGACGCGAGCGTTGTTCTTCAACGACAGGCCAAAAAGAGGCGAAGGGGAAAGGGGGGGCAGCTCCCTGCTCTACTAATACTTGACAAACCAGGCTTCCTACAGGGTAAATATTTAGCAGTTTGCAGCGGAGATAAGAGATGGCCCCTTCCTCGTAAAGGCACTATCGTAACCTTACTTCTGGAGCAGACTCCCCCAGCCCCGCTCTCTGGGCAGAGTCCCCTCCTCCCAGTGCCCCAATTCCAATGGGGTTGGACTGGTGAGTGCCAAACTGCTGGAGCAATACTTGGGAGCAGCAGGTTCTTCAAAAGACCAGCTCGATGTAGCCAAAATAGGGCAATTATTGTAAACCATCTCTAGCGCCTCGGGAAGGGTGGCAGCGATGTCCGAGCGCTGCTGTAACGGAGGAAAGTTTGGTCAGAAAGTCTAGAAATGGCTGTTTCTCTGTCGGTCTGGAACCTCAGTCCTGCAGGAGTGGGCTCGGGCTGGTACGGTGGGGTTTGGGGTTTTTATTGACAGCGGTTGTTTAATGATGGGATGGAACGTTCTTGCTAAAACAGTTTCCATGGTTTCATGTCTTCTACACCAATATATATATGGTGTATATATTAAACTGTGTAAAATTGTACTTTGTATATATAACTCTGTACAATATGGAGGTACATCCTTTTTTTTTTTTTTCCCCTTTTGGTACAGTATTGTACAGTATTAGGAGTTAGATGTGTTGGAAATGTTCGGTCCGTAACTGGGGCAACGAAATGTATCCATTGTCATTAGCAATAGTTTTTTTGTTGTTTTTTTTTTTTGGTTTTTTTTTTTGTTGTTGTTGTTGTTTTTTGGAGAAATAAATGTTTTGGGTATGGTGGAAACACTGAGCGATGGACGACAGCGGTCCCTGCCGTACGGCGCGAGTGTGTCTGGGGGAGAGAGTGAGTGTCTGCGGGTGCCTGGGGCTGAGCGAGGGAGAGGACGGGGATGCCTTCCTCGGAGGGGGACACCGGAATTTTGGGGGCCCCGCGGGGAATTTTCTTTGGCAGGCGCTGGTGAGGAGACGAGGAGGAAGCTGCGGGATGGAGAGATGCGCGGTGTCGCTCAGGGGTGCTGGGTGCTCCGTGGTGGTGGGGAAGGAGCACGGCGATAAGGGGGGGTCTGAAGAACAAGCGACAGGAACAGCCACCCCTCCCTCAGGCAGAACTCCCCGTTTCCCCACCCTGGGCCGGCACACACCTACTGGAATAACGGGATTCAGCAGAGCATAAACTTCCCTTGCAATGACCTGATTTAGAAATGCTTAATCTTCATCTTTTTTTTTTTTTTTTTTTTTTTTTTTTTTGTTTTCTGGAGAGGACAGGCCTCCCACTGTCTCTGGGAAAGAGGATTTAAGATTGAGATTATGGATTGGACCATTATTATTATTATTATCATCATTCCTGCTTTTCCCCCATCTCAGTTTTTCCATATGCCTTTTTCAGAGCACGGTGAGGAAACGGAGTCAGGGGTTGGTTTGTCGTTTTGGAGTCTCTTTGTTTAGGTTTCAAGGAATTAATTATTTATAGTGAGGTTTGATGTTTAACCCAGCCGGTTTGTGCTGGGCTGGAAGTCAGCTGGGGACAACCATCCCCACCACCCCTGGGGTGACTCCTGCGGGGATGGAGCATCCCTGTGCTCCCCGGGGACCGGGGCCAGGAGGGGGCTCGGGCAGCCGCTCCCCCCGGGATGGTTGTGATCCATGTCCCCTGGAAAAGCAGCTGCTGTCGGGGTTCAGGAGCTGGAAAGCCGGGATGGTGATGCCTTGATGGGCACCCACCACGGGCAAGGCAGCGTCTGCTCGGTCATCTCCACCTTGTGTCCCAAATCTCTGCTGCAGAAGCTTGTTTTGCTGAAAAAAATAATAATAGAAAAAAGCCAGTTTTCTGCAGTTGCAGGTCTGTTTTGCAGCAGGGTGGGACAGACCTGGCCCTCTCGTACACAAAGGAATTATTTATATTTTTTGAATCCGGGGCCTGCAGTTGGAGGGTGTCATGGAGCTTTGGGCTCTGCTGCGGCTCCGGGTTCAGCTGACTCCGCTGTGCAGGGTGGGGGGTTCTGCCCAGAATCCACCTTCAACCAAAACTACAGCACGGACCCCAAAACCCAACCGGCCGGGGGTGTCCCAGGGATGGCCCCAGCGCTGCTCCTGGGCTCTGCCTCCCCCAGCATCGGCCTCGGAGCCCAGGGGATGCGGAGCCGTCCTCGGTCTGCTGGGATCTGGGATGAATCCCGCTCCATTCCATCCCAATGAATCTTCAATCAGTCTCCATTGATTTCTGGGGGATGCAGGTGGCTGCCGGCACGTCGGTGGCTATTTCTTTTTTTTTTTTTCTTTTTTTTTTTTTAAAAGCATGAAATAGGAGGTAGGAAGGTGGTGGGGGTGACACCAACAAATGATTTTGGATTTCCCGTTGGTCGCTGCTGCCCAGCAGCGCAGGGGAGCACCCGGTGGTCCCTTGGACCCTTCTGATGGCATCGTTTCTTCCAAACTGGGGATGGGTCTGACCCTCCCCTCACAAACCTCTTTGCCTTTAACAGCTAAAGGCAGGCAGCGGTAAGAGACGGGGGGATTTGGTCACTCGTGAGGGATGGAGGGAGCGGTGGGGCTCCGGGCAGGACCATGGGGTCTGGTGGTGAAGAGATGGGACCCACGGCGAGGCTATGCCCGGGTCCAGCTTTGCTGGGTTCTGCTGGGACAGACTGGGCTGTGGAAAACAGCCAAACTGGGTGTGGGACCAGGTGTGTAACTGGGTGTGCAAACTGGTGTGTACCCAGCCTGCAGCCCAGTGCCACCAGTATCCCCGGTTAAGCTGTCCCTGAGGATGCTCTCCATGCGCAGCAGGACCCGCTGCCATCCCTCACGGACGTGTCCCTCAGCCTGTCCCCAAGAGCAGTTTTGTCCCAGGGACAGTGTGGGGACAGCACTGTGCCCCCGGGCACCCTTTGCCCCTGGATGCCCCCCATTTTCTGCCCCAAACCCCCCAGGGACGAGGCTGCAGGCAGAGCGTGCCGCTTGGCATTTATTTTTTAGGCTTTGCTGCCACCAGCTGGAACCATCATTTTTATCACGACCTTGGTTTCAGGGCGGTGGTTTTTGTCCCCCAGGACAGGCTCCCTCAGCACGGGCTGGGTTCCATCTCCTGCGGGCACCGCAGCCCCGGCTCTCGCTGTGTGCTGGGGCTAAATGGGATTTACTGGTCCCTGAGCGTGGACGTGGACGGTCTGAGCCGGTCAGATGGGATTTGGGCGGCAGCTTTGAGATGGGGAGGAGAAAACCTCCCGTTGGGGCAAAGAGGGAAAGGCCATAAGCTGTAAGAGCTCGGAGTATCAAAAGAAGGGAGAAGGGAGTCTGAAAAGAGCTGGGCTCTGCTACAGGGCAAAACCCAGTGGGTGAGTTCCTGGGGTTGGACTGGGGTCTCCTGCCGAGGCTGGACCTGATGGTGCTGGGGAAACTGGGGCACCCTGGGCTCCAAGGGCTGGCACCCTCCTGTCGCCCAGGCCTGTTGGTTCCCTTTTGGGCACATCTATGGAAAACTGTGGGAAAAGACCTGCAGCACGACCTGAAAATAATCTTTTTTTTTTTTTTTTTTTTTTGACAGTTGTAAAATATTTAAATTATTTCCTTCCTGTCTGCTTTACCCTTCACCAGCCCAAACCTGCTCACCCATCTGAGAAAGCAACACGTACAGGTCCAAAGGCTCTGAAAATGTCTGAGTCTGGGTTTTCTGCCTTTTAAAAAAAAAAAGAACCAAACCCTTTGTTTCAGTTTCTCTTGGCAGCAGAGAGCTGAAGGGCAGGAGGGGCCCCTTCCCTCTCCCGCTGCCCCTGGACACGCTCCTGATGCTCCCGGGGCTGAGGCTGCAGAGCCTGGGGGTCCGTGGGGTGAGTATGGGGGGGGGGGCACAATGCACCATTGCCCCCCTGGGTGGGCAGCTCTAGAAGAAAGCTGGAACTTCCCTCCCGAGGCTTTACTTTCCCCTCATCCCTGTGTCAACTGCTCTCATCTACAATTCCAGGGCTAGCCTGAGATGAGAAACAAGCTGTGGGGTTTTTCTGCAGGGGGGGGAAGGCTTTGTGAGTGTCCCCAGCTCAAACCATCAATCTTCCCGTCGGGTGAGCGGGGATTGCCATGCAGCAGCCCCCCCCCGCCCCACTGCACCTGCAGCCCCTGGGCTGGGCCAGAGCTGGGCGGGTGGGCTGATGGTTTGGGGGGGGATGGGGACGGGCTGAAGGACACAGTCACCACGTGCATAGAAAATTAGGCTGGAAACAACTTCAAGAAGTCACCCCCGTCCCTTTCTCTTCCTGTGGGCTGAGCTGCAGCCAAATGACTGCAATCAAAGCGACTAAAGTTTCTCTTGGTTGGACTCGGGTCGCTGAGGGCTGTGCTGAGCCCCACTCCCGGCCCCAGCCTGGGACCCCCCTGCTGTAGCCCAGGGTGAGGGTCAGCCCGAGCCCCCCAGGTCCTCAGCTCAGCAAAACCCCCTAGTGGGTTTTTCTCAAGCAAATGAAGCTCAGCAGTAATTAGCAAACTACCCCGGCGCAGAGTTTGTGGGCGGGCTGGTGGAGTGCCGTACGGATTTTTGGATGCACCACGCACTGATGTACTCGTGTGCCTCTGCCGCCTTCATTTTGTGAGGACAGGGCCTTCGCCAGCTCAAAATAATTCCTGCTGGACCCTGGCTGCTGGTGCTGAGGCTGGGTGAGGCGAGGCCTGGGCGCCTCTGAGCCTGCAGGCGAGGAGGGAGCACTGTGCTGGCAGCGAGGTGTGCCCTGAGCACCCCACATCCCACCCTGCATCCCACCTGTACCCCACATCCCACCCTGCATCCCACCTGTACCACGCATCCCTCATCCCGCCCCCCATCCCACCCTGTACCCTACATTCCACATCCCACCTGTACCCCACATCCTGCATCCCACCCTAAATCTTGCATCCTACCTTGCACCCTGCATCCCATCCTGTACCCCGCATCCCACCTTGCATCCCACCCTGTACCCAGCATCCCGCATCCCACCCTAAATCCTACATCCTATCTTGCACCCTGCATCCTGCATGCCACCTCGGATCCCACCCTGCACCCTGCATCCCACCCTGTACCCTGCATCCCGCATCCAACCCTAAATCCTACATCCTACCTTGCACCCTGCATCCCTCATCCCACCTTGGATCCCACCCTGCACCCCACATCCCACGTTGCATCCTGCATCCCATCTGCCCGCACTGTGAGCCCCTGCCTGCTCTCCCCGCTGCCTCTCACCCTGGCAGGGCTGGGTGCCAAGGGTTTGGGGCTGGGGCTGGTCCCCCTCTGGGGACATCCCATGGAGGCTCTGCTGTAACTCCAGCCTCAGTTCCCAGTGGGGCTGTGCCATGGCCCTGCTGTGAGCCTCCTGGGGTGCTGCCTGCAGGTAGAGTGGGACAGCCAGTGTCCCTGTTCACCGGGGGAAGAGCGGTGCTCAGCCCCGACAGCCACCTTCCCTTCTCTCCCTGAGATGAGAAATCCTCGATCGCCCTGAATCGCTGCGTGACTCCCGGGGAACGCCCCGCAATCTCCCTCTGCCCTTTGCTCATCTCTGAAACCCTCTGGAAGCGTTTGCAGTGGCTGGGGCTGGGCTGGATCCGTTGCTTCACACACAGCGGGAGGATTGGGGCTGTTTGCTCTGTTTGCATTTTCTTCCTCCCTCCTTCCCTGCACTTTATTATGAGCAGTTTCACCCGGGTCAGGCTCACGGGCTGTCCCTGGGGACTGGGAGCTCTGGTCCTGGAGGAGCTGGACATGGGAGGGCTCTGGGACCTGTAGCTCCTGCAGAGCAGCTCTCGGAGATGGATGGCTTGAGCTCAACCACCCTGGCCCTGGCACGGCTTGTGAGCCCCCAGCCGGAGCAGCCGGTGGCTCGGTCAAGGGGGTCAGTGGCCACAGCTCATCCCAAATGCATCCCGACACCTGAGGCTGTGTCCTGTGCTGGGTTTGTTGTTGGGTTTCTTTAGTGCAAAAACTGCATATTTGCCCCGTGCACCATTGGGACTGCGTCGGGGCCGTGGGGAACCCCCCCCCAGGGCCAGCACCCAGCGTGGCTGAGAACCACCTCCCCGGGGGGCAGACCCTGTGCTGATTTGTCTCCCAAATCCTGGTGGCCGGTGCTGGGCACCATTTGCCATCACAGAGTCCATCCCAGCCCCGTGTCCCGGGAGCCCAGCACCCCCGGGGACGGCTGCAACTCTGGGATTTTTTTTAATTTTTTTTTTCTTCTCGAGCAGGAAGCTGAAGCATTTCCTCCTCCAGCCGCAGCTGATGCTTGCAGAGCGGGTTTTGCAATCCCGTAGGTTTCTGTTCTCGGGGCAGGGAGGTGCCTCTCGCCACCTTGCAGCTCCCCAAGTTTGTTTGCTCGTAGGTTGGGTTTTTTTTGTTGTTGTTGTTGTTTGTTTTTTTTTTTTTTCTCTCTTTGCATCTGTCAGTGCTTCGCTGCAGCCCCGACAGGTCCCGGCCGCGGGGTGGGTTTTTTTTGGGGGCAGCGCCGACGGCTCCATCCATGCTCAGCCCTTCCTGGGGTGCTGCCCCCTCGCTGCCAGGGAGGTAGGAGGCTGGGGGGCTGCCCGCCAAAGGGGTATGTCCTGCCGCCGGCTTTTCCCCCGGGAATTGCCAGGCGAGGAGGGATAAAGGCCGGGGTTTGGCCGCGGGGCTGGCGGAGGCGCTGCTGGAGATGCAGAGCACCCCAAACTACCTCTGGAGCACCGAGGACCTCCTGGGCCAGGGCGCCACGGCCTGCGTCTACAAAGCTCGCAACAAGGTGAGTAGGGGGGGGGTGGGGGGGTCGGTCACCCCAAAGCCACCCTGTCCCCCCACCCTCTTGCCCCCCATCACAAGGATGCCCGTGCTCCCCTCCGCTCGCCCTCCCCAGAGCTCCCCTGGGGAGCGGAGGCTGCCGGCCGCGGGGGGGGCTGCTTTGAGTTTTATTTTCATTTTTCCTTTGGCCCTTTGGCCCCCGGGAACCAGCCCAGTCCCACGGGAGGATGGCAGCTTTTTTTGGGGGGGGGGGGGGGGCATGGCCGGGTCCTGC
>JAOTQQ010000013.1:5205317-5219124 GCA_026546715.1 Gallinago undulata
CCTCCCCCCCCCAAAAAACAACCCTCCCTTTCCATCATAATTTGGTTTTGGGTTCTCTGATGCAAAATTCAGAGCATCCAGTCCCCCACTCAGGAGCCAGCTTTAGGTTTGCTGCCACGTGAACTGGGGATGTTCATTTTCATACATTCAAGGAAATAAGGGCATTCTCTCTGTTTTTTTTTCTGGTTTTAGGGTGAATTTAGGGCATCTGGCCAGGAAGGTTCTGTTGATTTTCCAGGAGGACTGTGTCCAGCGGTACCAGGAGGCCCTGGCCCTCCATGGCAGCAGGATGAGGTACCAGCCCCTGCCCTGCTCTCTCCAGGGGTTCGGGACCCTGATGGGGTTGGGAGAGGGGACTTTCCAGTAACCCACCAACGACCGGGGCTTCCGAATGCTCTCTGCTATTGATCCAGTGTTGGGATGCGGATGGAGATGATGTTACTGGTAACTGCTGCTGAGGGACTCCTAAAGGGGTAATAAGACCTTGCAGAAGCAGCTCGGTGTGACTGCTGGAAATCCTGCTGGGAATACTGGTTCTGAGCCTGTGCCGTATATTTCTACCCTGTTATTTGAAGGTTTTTTTGGTTGGTTTTTTTTTTTAAAGCCTCCTAAACTAAAGCTTGACTTCGTGCAGCTGGTTTCCGTGCCCTCCTATGGGGAGAGGTTATTTTATCAGGACAAAATTGCTATTGAGACAGAGAGATCTACTTATTAGGAATGATTTTCTGCTAAACAGCGTTTGGGGAATAACGCAAAGAGTGAATTACCCTGCAGTGACTGAGCACAACCCGCTGCCCGTGACAGCAGCAAAGAGCAGGGGTGAGGGGGGGGCAGTTAGGGGAAGAGAATGTTGCAGAAATTGGATTTTTATGGCAAGGTTGCTTTTAGAGAGTGGCATCCATTCCCCTGGGCTGCCAGCGTGGGCAGAAGGAGAATGATTTTCTATAATGCCTTAGAATGAATCCCAGCTTTTGACCTGGTCCTTATTTCTGGTGGGGAGTAGCCCTGCGTAGGATTTAGTTGGAGGGTGGAGAGCATGGATTTTTGGGCTAGAAATGTGTCTCAGGTGCTCAGGAATGCCCTGGGAGCAGCCCCCTGCCCTGCCTTTTCCCCAGCACAGCCGGGGGTTTCCAAGCTGCAAACCCTCATCCACGGGCAGTTTTCACTTTGGGGACAGAAGCTGTTGCCCAGAGTCATCTCCCACCACATCCCATCGTGGGACGGTGACATCTCCCCTTGGCTTCAGCGGGGATTTTGTCTCAGGGTGAGATTCCTCTCTGGGTGTAGAACCCCCGGATCCGTGCAGCGCAGGAGCCCCGTCTGCACTAAAGCAGGGCTTTTACCTTTGCTCCCAGGGAGGAAAAAAACTTCTTAGTGTTTTTCTGGTGTATTTTTGTATCTGTTTTTCTATCCTTAGGGAGAAGGCCTTGTGAGTCACAACTGGACATTTTTAATTTATTGTTATTTCAATTTTAATTATCCTGTTTTGAGTTTCTTCCTGCAGGCAGCCAGAGTTTGTGGTGTGGTGGCTGTTTTTCTGGGGACTGGAGGTGGATCCTTCACCTTAAATATTCTTTCCTTTTTTTTTTTAAAGCCAAATCGAGCCTTTTTATATGCAACTCATGTTTTTTCTGCCTGGTGCCTGGCACCTCTGCCCCAGGGCAGCTTGCCCTGGCAGGAACGGGGCAGTTGGTCCCCCCAAAAAATCACAGGAGGATTTACCCCCGAGGCTGAGGGGAGGGACACTGCTCACAGCATCGCCCCCCGGGGCAGAGCCCACCCAGTGCTGCCTCTTCTGGGCTTTGGTGTCAGCAGAGTCTGGCCCCAGGGGGTGTGTGAGGGGAACTTTCCCACCCTTTATACACTTCAGAGGTGAAAGGAGAGCACGGGAAAAGAAATGCAAACCCAAGGATGCTCAGTCCTTCACAGGGGACAGAGGAGCAGCCTGTGCCGCCCGTGGGGCAGAAGTGATGGGCTCAAGCTCTCTCTTGGATAAGCAAGACCTTCCCTAATTAATTTGCTATTAGTGTTGTTTGGATAACCTTGCCAACGGTGAGCTGCAGCCGTAATTACAACGCCGTCGAGACTCATTTGCTTTCCTTCAGGTTCTTACCTTGGATCCAGAAGGGTTTGCAGAAAGCAATACGGAAATAAAACAAGCAAGCAAAAAGATTTTAACGCTTCACCCTGCTGCCCAACATTTATTGGAAATTTTGTCATCGTTTTTCTTTCTAGGAAAGTTTGTGAGATAAAGAAGCACCTGAAGAGGCTCAGCAACCGCATCAGCGCCTGCAGCGTGGAGACGATGGAGTGCCAGGAGTGCCTGCAGAGCGTAGGTGCCCGGGGATAGAATCATTTAGGTTGGAAAAGACCCTTGGGACCATCGAGTCCAAACACAAGATGCTGCTGCCCCCTCTCCCAGCCCCGCCGGGAGCAGGGAACACACCGGAGCCTTTCTAAACAACTCGCTGCTGGTTTTGTGGGCAATCCGTGCTGGAGATCTCGCTTTTCCCACACTGGGCAGAGGAAGGAGGGGCTGAACCTCCATCAGGGGCACCCCTGGTCCCGCCGGCTGCCTGGCACTGGGAGATCCCTACCCACCAGGCAGGAATTGCTGTCGTAGAAAAGATGATGCTTCACCTCCAGCTCTCCCCGTGCTGAGGAGCGGCAGCGCAGCCACCCAGCAAATGCCCCGGCCCTTTGGTTCTTTTATTTCTTTTCTTCTGAAGAAGTGGATGTGCTGGCTGTGACTATGTGGGTGTCATTTCCCCAAGTGTTTTGTCCCCCTCTTGTCCCGGGGTGGGCACTGGCAGGGCTGCAGGGAGGGCTCAGACCATGGCAACCAGCCGGGGGCTGCCCAGTCTCTCCGTCTCCACAGGCTCTGGACAGGTTTCTCCAGATGGAGAAACAGCGTTTGGCCCCGGATCCTCACACGCCTTCACCCGTCCATCTGAGCCAGGCTCACCGGGAGATGGCTTTTCGGTGAGTCTTTTGGAAGAGGGGTTTTGGGGACAGCCCAGCTCCCCGGGGAGAAGCAGGACCTCCTGGGGTCCTCTGCACGAGCACCGGGGGGAGCATTGGGGCTCGGTGTCCACGGGGCTGGGACAGTCTGTGCTGAGCCCTTCACCGTGGCCCGGCTGGGTGCCATCCCCACTGGGTGACCCCACCTCAGCCAGCCCTTCCATGGGGAGCAGGAGGCTGAGCAGCACGGGGGTAAGGGGCTGGTTGTGTCCCCCCCCAGGATGCAGGAGATCCTGGAGCAGATGAGGTCAGTAACTTGTGATCTCCAGTTCAACAACAGCATCATCGAGCGGTGAGTAAGAGCAGACGGAGACGCCGCTCTGAGCAGCAGGTCCTGCCCTGGGAAGGGGTGGGAGGGCTTAGGGGGGGCTCCCCGGGGATCTGCAAATGAGCCCCAGCATTGGGGGCCATGCCTGGTGCCGGGCACAACCAGCTACTCCTGGGCTGCTTCACAGGGGGGGTTTAACAGCACCAAGTTTACATCATCATCATCATCTGGCAGCAGAAGAGAGTTTCTCTTTCTTGGGAGTCTCTGTGTGATCTTCTGCAAATGCTGTGTCACCTCCACACCCTCTTCCTAGACTTTTCCTGCACTGCCCAGTGCTGGAGCTGCTGCCTCCCGCCGACCAGAGGATGCTCTCCATTTCTGGGGGAAACGCTCTGCAAACCCCAGCACCCCACTGGGTTTCTTCCTCTGCTACCTTTTTTTGAGGCTCTTAATGCAAATCAATGATACGAAGATGCACATCAAAATGTCAAAGAGTTTCTGATCAGATTTTAAAAAGGGGGGAAAAAAAGGAAATTGTTGATTCAGCCCAGCCCTGTTTCTATAGGACCAGCTCTGCTGCAGCGTGTCCACTGTGACTAAGGGGATGAGAAAGGTCTGGGATGCTTTCGATATGGAAGACTGATCCCAAAAGACACAGGAACAAGCCCAGAGCCTGGTGCCCAGCCCAGGTTGTATTTTGGGGCTGCACGAGTCCAGGCGATCCCTCTAGAGCCTAAAGCCTTTGGTTTTGTTCCTGCAGGTTAAGTGGACCTGCCCCCACTCCCGGTATTTGAGATGTGGTGAATTTGCAGCTGCTGAAGCAAAACCACTTTCCTCAGCAGGGAACACTGACAGCACTTTGGGTCCAGAGCGATGGAGACGTTTGATGTTCGTGCTTGAGGAGCTCTCTGTGTCCTACCTCTCCGCTCCAGCACTTTTGCACAGTTGACCAGCATTAGCTCTGAGTGGCTTCAAGCCTTGAGCCTTTGAAAGTTTGACCAGAAAATTTAGGGTATTTTTTTTTCCTTTTAAAAATTGCTTGAAGGACTTCATGTTTTTCTAGCTTCTGCGTTTCACCGTGTTGGATGATGAAGAGGAAGAGGCTAGACAGATAAATTATCTTTTGGTGTCTTACTTGTTTAGAGATTACTCCCACTTTTAACATACTTCTGCTCCCTGAGGCTTCGTGCAGCGTGGAGGAGCCCAGGGCAGGAGGGATGCAGTTCCTGATGGATGGGAGACTGGATCCAGCCCAGGATGGTCCCAGTGCTCTGCCCAGGAGGTGACAGCACGGGGAAGGCTGGAGCCACAGCCTCTGCCCACGGGTGCTCCAGCCTCTCCTTCTGCTCCAGGGTTTCTGCTCCAGGGTTTCTCCTCCAGCCCAGCCCCAGGTTTGGGCTGCTGGGGGGTTTGGGAATGGGAAGCTGAGGGAGGCTTCTCTTTTTTTTGGAACATTTCTACAAATGTACCTGAGTCCTGTGTTTATGCCCGTGGGGGTGCGTGCCTTCTGCAAACAACCCTGTTCTGAAACTGTGCCTCCAGCCACCCACCCTGGGGGTGTTACTAAAGGCCAAGGCACAAGCAGATGAAAGGGCTCCCACGAGCCCTCTCCAGACACCGCTCTGCAAGAGAAAGCAGGGCTGTTTCTTTCTCTTTTTTAGGTGAGAGATGAAAAGAAATCCTCAGCAGTCACCTCTGCCATTAACGTGCAGGGTGAAAGGATGCACTGATCTGTGGGGGTGACAGCAGGCAGGGGGGCAGAGCGGGGATGGGGACAGCAGGGACCCACGTAGGTGCTCTGTGGGACTGGCTGTGAGCACTCAGAGCTGCCCTGGGCAGAAGATGCCCAACACATCATTCCTGTTACACTCCTGGGAAATAGGATGGAGGGGAAACACGTTACCCCCCCCATCTCCACTGCCCCTCAGGAAGCTCTCAGAGACCTTCAGAAGGATCCCAATGCTCTGTGTTGGGGCTGTACCCGGCCCTTTGTTGGGGGTGGTTATTGTGCTCTGATTTTTCTACTGGTTTTTGACCTTGGTTTTTATGAGGAGCCGTAATCCTCCGGTTATCGGCTGAGTCAGCTGCTCCCGGCAGCAGCGTGCGGAGCCGCGATACGGGGAGCCTGGGGTCTCGGGAGCACCAGCACTCGATGGTATCAGGGAGCTCTTTGTGGGAAGAGCCAGACAGCCCCCCCCCTCCATCCGCCTCTCCCTGCCTGTCCCCAGGGTGATGGATGGGTTGTCACCCAGATCCCACAGCCCCCATCCCGTAGCCCAGCCGAGAGCACCATCCCCGGGCTGCAGCCAGAGCCAGGCAGGGTGGTAACTCCCACCCAGCTGGGATTTCACACCTGGGGGGCTCCTGCCAGAATTACCTCGGCTCTTCTCACCCCTCCCTGGCACACACAAGTGCAAAGACACACAAATTCCCGCCCCGTGAACTCTCTTTCTGGGGTAGGGGGCTGCACTAGTGTTGCTCACGGGGGGGACAGTGGGAAGCACAGGTCCCTTTGCCCCCCCAGTCTGCAGAGTGGGAGGCTGCACCGGCAGGAGGCAGGAATATCTGGATTCAGTCCTGTCCCTGGCATAAACCCTCTGTGTTTGCCTGGTTTCTGTCTGTGTGCAAACCACGACTGGCCGTCAGGGTTAAATCGGGGGGGGGGGGGGGGGAGGGACTGGGGAGTCGGGACTTTGGCAGCAGCAGCAGCAGCAAAGTCCAAGGGCGAGGGGCTCCCCGCACCTCCCGGGACTGGTGGTGGATCTGGCAGGAGAGGCTGAGACATCAACCGGGCAAGGCAACGTGTCTGACTCGAGCAGCGGGGATGCTCAGGTGCCTGCCCGGACCCGTCCCTCGGCAGAAAATGGAGCACCCAGCTCTGCCCTTCACCTTTCCTCCAGTTCCCTTTCCAGCCCTTTTTCTGGAGGTGACACACATTAGGTAAACCCAGAGCCTTCAGCCAAGTCTGGGCCTGCCCTGGCTGTTCTGGTCCCTGGAATTTGTCCCCGGGAACCCAGGACTCGCATCATTTCAGTGCCCAGGGGCAGAGCCCAGGGAAGGGGGAGGCTGCCATGGATGCTCCTTGGATTGATTCTGGCAGCAAGTGTTTCTGCCCGCTGCGGGGGGACATACGGGGACATAAGGCAAAATAGTCCATCCCTGGAGCCGAACGTTTTGCCACCAGTCTCAGCGAGGAAGAAGCTGCCCCCAGTCTCAGCAAAGGAGAAAAATGAGCAGGGAGCGGCGGCTCCAGGGCTGTGCCCAGATTTACTTTCCTGTAAGAACAGGCCGAGCGTGCCCAGGAGCTCCCCCCGCCCAGGAAACCTTCCCGAGCGGAATTTGGCACCCAACCTTCCCATTCGTTTTCATTGCAAAAACCAACATCCTGAGTGTCAAACCCAACTGCTTACCGTCGAAGAGGTGGAACTAAGCCATCACTTAAAAGCTCTTTCTTCTCCCGCAAATTATTTTCTAGGATTCTCCTAGTTCTAATAAGGAATGTTGTTTTTAATCCAGCTGGAGATCACCGACGTCCCCCGCAGGAGCGGGGCAGGGAGCCCGGGCAGAGTCTCCTGCCGCTTCCTCGGGGGGAGGTGCTGTGCAGATTCCTACCAGCTGAGCATTTGACCTGGAACATGTTTGGCTTCGACAAAGAGGGATTTATTTCTTGGCAAAAAAAAAAAAACAGTTTTTGCTAATAGCCCTTGTCATGCTTAAACTGCCATAACACAGCAGCTGCGAAGGGGGCTCCCGGAATCCAAAGGAAACAGGAATTTTCCTGCCAATGTTAATTAGGTTTTGGGTTCCCCCCCCAAAAAATATCAAAATATTTCAACCCTTGGCCTAAAAGAGCTTCAGACGCTGTCAGAGCTGGATACCTGCAGAGACAGCTGAGGAGGATAACAGCTCTGCCACAGCTCTTGTGTGGGTATGAGCCAAAGCGTCCTCCTTTGGCAGAAAATACTACAATTATTTGCGCTAGAAGCTGAGCTCTGCAGTTTCCCCGGCCAGCCCTGGCACAGCCGTGTTGGCAAGAGGGGGCCACCACGCGTGACCCGTGGGCAGAGGCTCCTCCAGCATCTGGGAGGACTTTCCCAGGGATGTCAGCCTCCCGGGGGAAGTTGCCTGCAGGCTGCTCTCAGCCGCTGCGGCCGCTCGGCTCCCGGGCACCGGGGATTTCCTTGGGGACGAGGGAAACCAAAGCCCTCTGGAAGCAGTGGGAGATCCCCTCCTGCCTCCTCCGGCCTGACACTGTGAAACTGAGACTGAAACCCTGCCCCAGGATGGAACTAGAAAAGAAAACGTCCAGAATGATTTTAACAAGTTCCCAGCCCCACAGATCTTTGCCCTCAGAAAGGTCATTTGCTTTCTTGCAGGTAATTCCTTATACTATTAATGGTCTGGGAGGAACACAGGATAAAATACTAAGTTTTGGGGAAACGATTTCCCCAGGAATAAATCTGCTTCTGTACCCAGGCAGAAGCAGAGGATGCATGAAAGTGAATCAGGATCCTGAACGGGGAAGAAAAAGACCTTCCAAAAATTAATCTTGCTACTTGGCAGAGAACAAAACTAGAATATTTCAAGCTGCGTTACTGCTCTTTTGGTTTGAAGCTCTTATTAGTGACTGCTTATGGCACTAGTCTTTTGTAACTCAGAGCCAGTATTTCAATCCATCCCTCAAATTAAAATCCTTGGAAAGGATTTAGATATCCTTGGCTTATCCTGTCCTCAGGAATTCATGAGAGACATCAAATTCAGCGTCCCCTGAGTGCAGAAACCAGGATTCCCACAGCCCGGCATCGTACTGGCTGCAGCCACCTCTTCCCCTGCCTGCTCTCACTTAAACCAAAGAAATTCAGGAGCGATTCTGCCCGAGTTACGTATTTCAAACCAGTATGACCCAGAGCAGCAGAGAAGGGATGGTCTGGGTCGGAGGGCTAGCCCGCAGCACGGGCAGGGCAAGGCCAGTCATGCCCTGCATGGCTCAGGGTGACCGTGTCACCTCTCTGTGCTGGGCTCCATCCCGACGTGGGGGAACAAGGGCGGTAGCTCATTTTGTGCCTCTTCAAAGGTGTTACGGTGAGAGGGGAGCTTTGCCTCGTGAGAGAGAACCAGTTCAAAGGGACAGAGAGTCACGTAGTTATCGGGCTGCGGGGGTGGCAGAGGAGCACGCAGCGCCTGGTCCAGCCACCCCTCCTTGTGCATCCCTCCGTTGCCCAGGGGAGGGGTTTACTAGCCAGGCACGGGTGTCCTCGGAGCTGGAGCCTGCCGGGAGCCACCTCAAAAGTTGGCCATCACATTTTCCCTTTCGCGTCTCCCGCAACCGCAGGAGCCTCATCAGGGAGCGGTAATTGCCCGGTGTCACCGCCCTCAGCGCCAGCCGGAGCCCTGCTGCCGTGTCGGTGGGGAGGGGGAACGTGCTCCAGCTGCCCTCCCGCCCGCCCCACGCACAGCCCCGCTGCCGGCAGGGAGGCGTTTCACCACCTCGTGTCGATGTAGTGCCCCACGCGTGACCTGACAGCGCCCGGGGGGCTGGAGAAAGCCCCCGTTCTGCTTTGTGCCGGGGGGCGATGGACGCACTCCCCCAGCCACCCTAGGTGCGGGGAATCCCACGGGGGAGGGTGATGCGGGGACATCCCACGACGTGGGGAATCCCACGGCGAGGAGCGTTTTCACGAGGAAGGATCTGGAAGGGGGGGGCGGGGACAAAGACCCAACGCCGACGGGCCCCGGGGGGTGGGCACCCTAGGACAGGTCCTCCGGGGGGGGTTCTCCGCGGGAGGGGTCGGTCCCGGTCCTTAACCCCCCCCGTCGGTCCCAGCCCCTCCTGCCGTGTCTCCTCCCCCCGGGCCGGCCCAAGGCGCCTGCGCTGCCCCACGCCCGCCCGCCGCTCCGAGCCCATGGCCTCGCCGGCCGTGGGGTTGCGCCCCCCCCCCGCGCTGCCGCCCTCCGCGCCCGCTTCCATGCGCCGGCGCCCGCCCGGCCCCTCCGTGCCCCCCCCCGAGCCCAGGATGGGCGGCCGGTCCCCGGGGAGCCCCGGCGGGGCCAGGGCAGCGCGACGGCGGCTGCGGAGACGCGGCGGAGCCCCGCGGTTGTTGCCCGACGTGCGGAGCATCTTCGCGGGGCCGGGGGAGCCGTCGGAACGCGGTCGCGGTCACCGCTTCGCCCCCCGGCCCCCTCGCCGCGGCTGGTGCGACCTGTGCGGGGAGGCGGTGCGGGAGAGCGCCCTGCGCTGCGACTGTGAGTCCTGCCTGCCCGCTCCCCGCACCCTGCCCGCGCTTCGCTCTCCCGCACCCCCTGTCCTGCCCGCTTCCCTGCCCGGGTGCTTCACCCCGCACCGCAGCCCTCCCTCCTCATCCCGCACCGCACTCCTGCCCTGCCCGCACTCCTGCCCGGCCTCTTTCTCCCGCAGCGGCAGAGCCGGACCCTCTCCCTTCCCCTGGCTGTGCACCCCCAAACCCTCCCCTTCGGGCGCCGCGGGGATCTGCCGGGCTTGCGGGGAGGGCTCCGTGCCGGGATGCCCCGAGGGAGGTGGGGGGGTGTCCCCGGCTTCACCTGGGGGTGTCCCCGGCGCCCCAGGAGCCGGGTGGAGGAAGGGACCTGGCCGGGGTGTCCCCACAAAGGGGCTCCTGTCCCCGGGGTTCGGGCGTCGGGTGCGGGTGAGGTGCCGTCGGGGGGATTTGGGAAATGAAGCTTTTCCAGGAAAGAGGAGATTATCAGCTCATCGGCGGGGCTGAGGAGGGGTCAGCGCTGGGCGGCATCTCCTCGGTGAGCAGGAAGGATTTGTGTCTGTAAAGCCTTTGGGTGAGGGGGAGGTGAGGTGAGGGGGGGAAATTCCTCTAGAAATAGTAAGTTTGTCGGACACCTTGCTTTGCCCAAACTCCCCCGGGAAGAGGGGGAGCCAGCGAGAGTCACTAGAACTTGCCTTTCCTCGTCCCTGTGTTCCTCGGGCTGTGTTCCTGCTTGGGCTGTGCGGGAGGGGGCACTGAGGGGCCGGGCAGCAGCACAGCCCCTGCGTCCCCTCTCCCTGGGGTGCTGCTCTTGACTAGATGATCTTAAAAGGTCCCTTCCAACCTAGGGGATTCTGTGATCCTTGTGCTGTGGGGCATTTGTGTGCATTGTCCTTGCAGCTGTGGGGATGAGGAGGTCCGGGCAGGGGGGTTTGAGCAAACCTGTCCCCCAAATAACTGGGTGGCGTGTTGCTGTGCTGGCTCCTGGTGGCAAAACCACTCCGTCCCAGTGTGATCCCTCAGCCTGTCCCCTGCTCCAGGCTGGGTGGAAACCTGCTTTTCAGATACAGATGTAAAACTGCACTTGGGCTTGAGTAACTCAAAGATTTGCTGGTCCAAGTCAGCTCAGCCTCTTGATTTCTATTTTTTTTTATTTTTTTCTCCCCAAAGCTGTTAATGCCGATGGGTTTCACCTGGTCCTGGTGCCCACAGGATCACCCCTACCCAGGCAGGGGCACGTGGGGCGACGGCGCCCTCAGCATCGGTGTGGAGGGCAGGTGGTTGGTGCTGGTGGTGGTTTGGGGTGAGGGAACGAGCCGTGTTCCTGCCCCAGGCCCTGGGCTGGCTGCCCGCTGGCTGAGGGGGCTTCATTGCTCGTTTGCTGCTTCGTTTTGGGGGGGTTATGCCAGGCACGTGCTGTAGCGCCAGCCTCGCCAGGGCAATTAGTCCCTCGCTCAGCCCGTTCTGGTTCTTATGCCTGCCTTTCCTTAGATTATGATTCAATTAAATGTTTTTAGTGGCGATTTGCATAGCGTGGTGTGAGCAGGGGTCTCCCACGTGCCGTTGGGAAACGAAGGGCAATGGGGAGAGACAGTGGCACCATATGGCCCTGCTGCAGCCCATTAGGGTTTTAGCACTGACTGCTGTTAATTAAATATAACCCCACCGTCACCACGCAGTGACGCGGGGGGACACCAGGGCTGATGAACTGGCTGCCTGGTGCGTGGTTTGAAGGAGGGTGATGTAAAAACTCTTTGGCTGGTGTGTACCTTTGCTTTCTGGCTGCCGTTCCCAATTAACTCCCTCCAAACAAATTAGGGGCCGGTGTGTTCCCGGGGACCGGCAGCTCTGCCAGGGCACCCCGGCAAATGTGTCCTTAAAGAAATAGCCTGGGTTTGTTTGAAGCAAAACAGAAACTTCGTTTGGGCTTGTGTCTCTGCAAAACCATCCCAGGGCTCATGCGTGAGGTGAGATGTGTGTTTTGAAATCCTGGTCTAAAGTAATAATTCACAGAATTTTGTGGTGTGGCTGGTACTATAAATAGTTGCTTTGAGGGACTTCTCCTCTGGCAGGATTTTTCCCATAGTTATATTGAAACAAAGCTTAAATAACTCTTTTTCCCTTTTCATTTCAGAGGAAAATTATTCAGGCTGTGGGAGTAGTTCTGCCTCTGAAATTCCCCAAATAACCAGGCAGCATTGCTGGGGGGGGGAAGCTTCTGTGGAGATGCTCGTAACAGCTTCTGCATTCCCTGTCATCCCAATAGGATATCCTTTTAAAAATGCCCGAGAGCTGCAGACAGGGTGTGCTGTCCTCCCTTGGTGAATATTTCTTTTTCTTCTGATGCAGAGTTACTGCTTATTTGCTTTTGACTTGCAGCCCGAGGATACTCAGGTTTTTGTTTGCATGGTTCTGGCCTATTTTTATTTACAGCAGATCTGGTGTTCTTCAGTTAAGTGTGAGATGTGTATTTATTCCTCCTCCCTCCCCAAATGCTCCGTGTCCCTTCCTGTCTGCAGCGTGTCCCCGTGTGGGATGGTGCCTGGTCCCAGCCAGGGGGGGAACGCTGTCTGCAGTGGTGTGAACTCCGAGGTGTGGGTCTGCCCTGGGAAAACGGAAGGGGTGGTGGGAGCTGCCCCCCCCCCCTGCTGAGCGAGGAGGGGGTTTTGACTGATGTGCACTGGGCTCCATTTCCCCTTTCTCAAGCACCGTGGAGCTGTCTGTCCAAGGCTAGTGTGGGATGCGTGTGCTGTGCTTCCCCTTCCAGCCGGGATGGAAGGGGTGGGGGGCAGAGACCTGGCAAGTCCCAGAATCGGGGAAATGATCCCTTTGGGTGGCTTTCCTCGGGCACCTGGCAGGTTTAGGCTGCCCTGAATCAGTCTCACAGCCCTGGAGGGGGTGGGCAGGCTCTTACTGAAGTTTTAGCTCCAAGTGCTGCGTCTGGGGCTGATGCAGATGTTGCCTGAGACATCGGGAGCCTTTTCGCTGCCTTTATGGGGACCCTCTAGGCTCAATCCCACGTGTGACAGACATCGAGCATCAACGGGAAGGGATGGGGAGGTGGGGGTGATTTGTCCCCAGGATGTCCTGCCAGTGTGCATTAAAAACACTTGTTTTCAGTCTCGGCGTGAATGCAGTTGGGCAGGAGGAGTGGCTGTGCCGTCGTGTGCTCCGTCTCACCTGTGTGACCTGGTGCTGCTGGCCCCTTTCGAACCCCGAGGGAATATTAAAACGAAACAATCTCCCTGTAGGAGCAGAAGGGTGTCCTGCTGCCGGCAGCTTCTCCCGGGGAGGGGGGGGCTGGACGGGGGGGGGTTGCAGAGGTGCATCTTTGCTGTGGGGGTTTTTCTGGTGTTTGTTCTGGCGGGGCAGGGTGCGCTCCTTTGAATGCGGCGCTGACTAATGCGGCTTCAAAGCCCTCAGCGTGTTTTATTTCCCATTTTGCATTTGTTTTTCCTGGCAGCGTCACGCCGGGGACTCGGGGTCCCCCCCCCCTCACCGTGCTGCGGGGGTGGGCTGGGCACTGGGGAACGGGGGGGGCTCGTGGCTTAAGGCAGCAAAATTATGTGAGAGCCCAACCTGTGCCTGGGTCAGGTAAAGCAGCCTGTCCATCCCAGTTCACCCAGAGACGGACTGGTTCTTGCTGGGGGGACTTCCTCATCCTCGCCGTGCCCGTGATGCAGGTGCTGGGGTGAAGTTCCTCATTCTGGTGCTGCAGCCGTTGGCAAAACTGGCAGCGAGACCCGTCCCGGCGATGGCTCAGCACCGTGCCCGCTCCTTCACCTCGCTCCGTCCGCCGGTCTGGCCGGGCTGGTTATCCCGTGTCGGTGCTGGTGGGGCTCCCCCATGGCCTCCCTCGTCCTGGCAGCTGGGGGTGTGATTTATCGCCCATGTATTTCCTGGGTCGTGGTGATGACGTCCCGTGGAGGTGTTTCTCGGGTGGGTGAAGCCCAGTTTATGTGACCGTATGGAGTGATCATAAAAACCCTCTGTGTGTGTGCGTTTGTGGGAGCTGTGGTGTCCCCGGTGGAGCAGCTGGAGTTGGATGCCCTCCCTCCCTGCTCCTGGCTCTGATGACCATGGTGTTACTGGAATAGGACATTGTTGGATCAAGTGCTTCTTTGCAATGAAATTTGTGTCCAGCTCTGGAGTCCTCAACATAAAAAGGACATGGACCTGTTGGAATGGGTCCAGCAGAGGGCCATGGAGATGATCAGAGGGATGGAGCACCTCCCCTATGAGGACAGGCTGAGAGAGCTGGGGTTGTTCAGCCTGGAGAAGGCTC
>JAOTQQ010000013.1:5219224-5242814 GCA_026546715.1 Gallinago undulata
AGGGGTTCAAGGCCAGGCTGGAGGGGGCTTGGAGCAACCTGGTGTGGTGGGAGGTGTCCCTGCCCAGGGCAGGGGGGCTGGAACTCTTTAAGGTCTTTAAGGTCCCTTCCAACCCAAACCATTCTGTAGTTCTATGAAATCACACAGCTCCCCATCCCTCCCCTCTGGGGGGTCATGAGGTGCTGCCTCAAGGAAAACCTGGGAGCGTGTCCAGCGCCTGGTGATGTGGGTGGGAAATGCACTTCTGTACCCGAAGCCAGATTTTGATCTGTAGATCTTGCGACATGGAGCAGGTTCAGTGTCTGTCTGGGTTTATGCCTCTGGTCTGAAGCCACCCTTATCTCTCAGAGCAGTTGATTCTGGGCTCAAGAACTGTGCTGATTCAGGACCTATTTCCTTGAGGAGGAAGTTGGTTGAACACACACCATTTCTCTTTCCAGTTTGTAGAGCGTTTCTAATATTACTGGTTCTCAAGTAGTTGTTTGCTTAAGATAATGAATTCTTTAGCAGGTGTGGACGCTCTTAAAAAGCCCAGCCCAGCCGGGATGAGGCTCTGCTTGTGCCAGTGGTGCTCTCTGGGACACGGTGGTTTTCCATGTTCTCCTCTTCCAACACATCCTCCCACGCACTGCCGTGTCTCTGCTCCTGCCACTGTAAATAATAATTGCTAACAGTTCACAGGACCCACGGTACTTTGCATTTCTGTCCCATTTAGCTGGTCCAGACGGATTCCTGAGGCTTCTCTTGCTGCCGGGTGACTGGGGCGGGTTTGGGATGGCGTTGGCCGAGGTCGGAGGAGGACGGGGTGGGGTGCTGGGGTGCATCCCGCCCGCCGAGGCTCCCCGAGGCAGGGTGTTCACCTCCCCGGGGGAGATGGAGGTGTGGGGAGGGACAAAGACCTACCAAGAGCTGCCGGAGCAGCTCAGGTCTTCAGGGTGATGTTCCTCGCTGCGATCCCGTCGGGTGCCTCGGGAAGGATTTATGGCGAGACGCACCAGCCCAGCCTCCGGGTCGTACTCTGCAGGTTAGTTTTTGGGCTGTCCCGTTTCTCCCCCTGCTTCGTGCCTGGCCCAGTAGGTTTAGTTGACTCCGCTGGTCCTGGTGTGGGAAGCAGGGACACGAGTAGCTGCAGGGATGCTCCCTAGGGGTTGGGACAGTGAGGGGCGAATAGGAAAGTCCCCCGTGTGGTTTAACCCGTTGCTTGTGCTGTTTGGTGGGATTTCTTAAGGATTAGTTAAATTTCATCTTACTCCCTTCAAGAATGTGTTGTGCTGGGAACCTGGCCTGTTTGGAAGGGGGTGGCTGAACAGAGAGGGGACAGTTGTGATGTAGAGGGTGCAAAGTGGGAGATTTCAGGCGTGTTGTTAAACTGAGGGCTGTGTTCCACCCCATCGCCCCCCACCCGGTAGAGCTGTGACTGGGAGATGCTGTGAAAGGACCGCAGTATTGATCTGAAAACCTAGCTAACTGTGTGCAGAGCTTAAATCAATATTATAAATATGGTTAATCTGAGTGTATGCCTTCAGTTTAACCTTTGATTAAACATTGGGGACGTTTTTTTCCTTAAACTTTGGAAGGCTGCAGGGGAAAAGCCACAAAGTCAAGAGAAGGTATTGGAGAGAGCCCTCCCAGCGCGCGGCTGGGTCCTGCGCTTTCTCTTGCTAATCTCTTCCGTTGGGTTGTTTTATCTTATCAAGCAAAAAGCCCCAGAAATAGAAAGTTTTCCATGGCTAACAAGACGAGCCCAGAGATGCACAAGCCCTGAGCGGTGCGGTGCCTCATTGCTCGGGGGGAAGAAAAAAAAAATAAAATAAATAAACCTGTCAAATGGCAGGGGATTGTAAATGGACAGTGTCAATGCTTTATCTCCGTGGGAGGAAAAGCCTCTCGTGGAAGCAGACGGAGCTGGCACCGATGCAGGATGCATCCCAGCAGCGTTGGGGGCTGAAGAGCTGCCCCCCGTGCCCGGGAAGCCATCCGTCTCCTCCCGGGGGGATGGCAGACGGGAAAGCGGGGGCTGCCACTTGCTTTGGGCTTGTCACAAAGAGAATCCGCAAAATATTCAGGCATTTTCCCAAGTCCAAGTCCTGGTCTGAGGGACTCCGGCTGCTGCGGAGGCCGAGCAGGGAGGTCTTGCTGGTTCGAGGTAGGTGACGGTGTAAACGGCTGTGTTTGGGTGTCTCTGCTGGCTGTTGCTGCGTGCGGGCTCTCTGCTGCTAATTAGGGGTAATTGGATTCCTGTGGGGTTGCCCTGTCAGTGCTGCAGAGCTGGGCTGGTGATGCACGGCCACACGGGATCCTGCCTGGCAGGTACCGGGGCTGTCACACTCTCCTGCCACCGCGCCGGTGGCACCGAGTGGCTTCAACTTCTGCTCCAGCTCCTTCTGCAGCCCCTCTCCTGTGGGAGCACCACGGCAGAGCACGGCTCGGGGTGTCGCTGCTGCCCCACTTGCCACTCAAAAGAGAAAATCTGCTTTTTAGTCAACAACGGCTCAAGAGCATCTGCCCGGCAGCTGGGTTTGTGCTCCGGGTCTGGCGATGGCACCGGGACCCCTCCGAGAGGTCACTGTCACCAGGGAGGTCCTGTCTACTCTGAACAAACTGCAGACTGTCCTTGGGTTTCACCTGTGTTTGCAGCAAACTAAACCCAAACCACCTGATTTTGACCTAAACCAGCTGAGACCTCGAGCGAGGGAGCTGCAGCTGCGTGAGGGAGGGATGGGGCTGGGTCATTGCCATGGGGGACATCAAAGTGCTTCATGGAACCCTTCCCTGCGCTGGCTCGGTGTGTGCTGGAGCTGGTGGCGATGCCACGGGTCCTGCCCTGTCCCCTCCTGGCAGCAGGAGATGCCAACAGCTCCTGTGATGTTGCGGGGCCACATCCTGTGGCCGTCCCTGAGGTCACCCCGAGTGACGTCGGGTGTCTCCTCCGAGCGAGGGCAGAGGCACCACCGAGCCCTCACCCTGAAGCAGCACAGCTTGTGAAACCCAACCCCGGCGTGGCCACCGTTGGAAGGTGTGTGTGAGGTGGCCGAGGGGCTTCAGGGCTGGAAGGGGAAGGGGAGACATCTCCCTTCTTCAGCCCTGTCCCCTTTGGTGCTCAAACACCTGCAGGGTCTCAGGGCCTTCAAAGCACATGACGTTTTATTTTCCTTTCTCGTCTGGCTCTGAGCCTTCCCTCGGCACCTGGGTCACGCTTCAAAGGTTTTCCTTAACTTTGCTGGTGTTGGGGGCATTTCTGATTTGTTTTATTTTATTTTATTTTTAATGAATGTCAGGATCCTTACCAAACCAGGAACCTGAGCTTTAAGGTAACCCCTGCGATTTCATGATTCATTTTAATGTCATGCAAGTGGCTTTTTTGTAGCTTGTGCCCTCTCGACAGTGCTCCTCTGAGGTCCCACACGTGCTGGGGCTTGCAGGCCAGCACCATTGCAGCAACCACAAACTTTGGCCAGAAATCAGAGTTTAAAAGCATCACAGGGGAAATATTGGGATGCTTTAGACCCTTTTCATCCTGATTTTGGGGGAAATGGTGTCTGGCCTTCTATGTAGGGTTGCAGGAGTGTTTTCTTTGGGTGAAAGCTACGTGTGATTGCTGGGGTCAGGCTCTTAGACCCTCTGTCATTTGCTGGGACCAGGATCTGGCCACACACCTGCACCTTCTCCTTTTGTCCCCCCAACCTGCAGACCTGGAGGCTTCATTGCAGTCAGACCAAAAGATGCCCCATCTGTGGAATCTGGGAGGTGGGGGTGGGCAGGATGACTCCAGTCCTGTATTTAGGCATCTAAATGGGCATCTCCATTGCACTGTTTTACCCTGTCCATCTTTATCCCCCTGAGAAACTTAATCTGTGGAGAAAGGGAAATTCCTTTCAGCCGCCAAAGTTTTTCAGAGCACATTGATGTGATGCTTCTTTTCCTTTTTTTTTTTTTTTTTATTTAAGAAACTCCATTTCCAAGTGTTACTTTTTTTGACTCGAATGGAAATTATCTTAAAGCGTAAAGTGGAGGCATCCTGCTCCTCTTGGCAAACCTGTCACGTGGCTGCTTCCCAAAGCTGTGCTGGCTTTCTAAAATTAGCGTTCCCTGCCGGATACGGAGTGATTAGGTCTGTTAATAGGTGGTGGTGACTAAGGAGGTGTCATACTTTAATCCCGTAAAGAGATGCCTGGCCGTAGTGGGTCTGATCTGGAGGTGTGCTTGGGAACTGTAATTTCTGTGGCCCATGTTACATATTTCAGACCTCTCACCATGCACCTCCTTTGCTGGAGATGCTGGAACCTCCCCTTCCCAGACTGGCCGCGGTCTGAGGGAGCAGAAAAAATCTGAAAATCCTGGACCAAATAGGCAGAAGGGACTCTCTGCTGGGGCCAGATGCTGAGGGTGAACCTGCAACTGGAGCATCCTCAAATTGGCACCTCCAGCAAAGACTTGGCGACTGCCCCCCATTAAAAGGCTGTTCCAGTTGCTCAAAAGGTCATGCATTAAATTACCGTGTAACTGTGCAGCTTATCTCTAATTAAAAAAAAAAAAAAAAGAGGCAAGTCTCCCTGCTTTCCCCCAGGCTTACTTGAGACAACTGACTTGGAATGGGAGAATGATAGACAGCTCATGCCAGATGAATGTTAAATGATAAATGATTTCCCTGTTTCCCCTGGAGATTGATGTTTTCCCCCCTCAGGCACCAGCTCCCAGCGGCCATTCAGCTCCTCTCATTCATTCTCAGGCATTCCTGCCCATGAGCATTCAGCAGAGCTGAGCAGAAATCCCTCTTTCCAGAGCAAGCGCGGGATGGGATGTTCCTTTGCTTTCCTGAAAGCCCCAGATATTCAAAACCAATGACCCAAATGCTGAAGAAAAAAGGATATTTAAAATACAAGGTCACCAGCTTGGAGCAGGGTGCCAGGGACGGGCGCTCAGTCCCGTCTGCCGTGGGGTGACCTCTCTTGCCTTGGTTTTGGGATTCATTTTTTATCAGGTTGGTGACCGCTCTGGAATTTTCGATAGTATATAAAGTCATTTTAACGCTGTTTGCACGACAGTTAAAAATTAAAAGGATCAGAAGGGCCATTAAAGGGGAAGGAGGTGGTTAGCTGCAGTCGGGGGGGGGTGTGTGGAGGAGTCGGGGCGCTGAGGGGAAGGGCTGGGGGAGCGATAGCCACGAATCTGTGACATCAGTTGTGTCTGGCAGACGGCGCTGGCTCTGCCAAGCAGCCATGGGCGAGCTGGACCCTGTGCCTGAAGAGGTTAAACCTGAGCCCCGTGGAGCCCTCTGTGCAATCCCTACCCTCAATTAGTTAATGGCTTACAGCAGGATGGGTCAGCTTCCAAAAAACCCACGTAAATGCCGTGTTGCACCTGGGCAGCATCTGCGCTGGGGATGGATGGGAGGTCACAGCCTTTGCCAGGGTCTGGGATGTGTCTGTACCCGTTCCAGGGGTGGCTTTTTTGCAGAGTCTGATGCCTTGGTCACTGTAACTGGTTCTAGAAGTGTTTTTATTTAGTGACCTTAAATGCTTTGACTTCTATCTAATACAAAGATGCTTTTCTCCCCTCATGATGTTGGAAAATGAAGCGTCCTTTCCTCATGAAGTGGCCAAGCTTTTGGGCAGGTGACATGTCCAAGGAGCATCGCTGGGGAGTAGTGTTCCTGGTGGGTTTGGTGGGACTCCAGCATACTCTTGACTTTGTGTTGTTCAGGTGCCAGCAGGTGAGGGGAAAGGCAGTGGGATGTGAGGCAGGAATGCTGCCTGTGCTGGAGCATTGCAGCAAGAAATACATGTTTCCCCAGGCAGAGGGTGTGAGAGCAATTTTTGCTCTGGATGAGGTATTCTGGTACCTGTCCCCATCTGCAGGAGGGTGCCCAAATGGGGACGTGTACCTGGCTGGCAGCTCCGGCCGTGCCAGTGCCCACGAGCATCCGTCTGAGCATCCGCCTGCCCTCCAGCAGGAGTCTGATCCCTTCCTGAGGTTCCCCCACCGCTCCCCGACAGCCGGCTGTGGCTCCTGGGTGCCTCACGCTCTCGTTTCTCCCTGTGCAGATTGCCGGTACACGTGCCACCAGGAGTGCCACAGCCTCATCCAGCTGGACTGCCGTCAGCCGGGCCAGTGCCAGAGCCAGCTCTCGCCCGAGAGCACCCTCCTGTCCCCCTGCAGCCAGGTAGGATGGGGACAGGGATTCATGGGGGGGGTGACAGCATCGTGGTGATGGTGGTCTCCTTCAGAGACCTGGTTTCTTGCCCCTGCAGGGTTTTAAAGGAGGGTGGGATCGCGGGACCGATGGACTGGGTGACCATGACCATGGGATTTGACTTGCACAGGGTCACTTCATTCTCAATATGCTTTTATAAAGCTGTGTTCTCTCCAGTATTACATTCCTCTTTGTGGAGGACCTTGATGCACTTGTGTGACATTGGAAATGGAAATGTTCAGGTTTTGTTTTTTTTTTTTTAAAGAAGATGTGGGGTTTTTATTGAGGGAACATGAGGAGCCAGCGATGGGGTTTGAGTGTCGTCTGTGCTTCGCTGTGCAAGGTCTGCAGAGCTGGGACCCCGGCACGTGGCTGGGGTATTGCTGCTCAGGACAGGGTCAGGAGGGAATGTGAAGTAAGATGGGATTTATCCTATAAGTTATACGTTACAAGTGGACTCCGAGTGGATTTTTCACTGCGTCTGGAGGTGTTTGTGTGTGGTGTGAAGCCAGGTTTGTGTGTGTTTACCTCTCCCTCAGATGTTGCTGGGCTTCCCCCAGCAGCATGAGAAAAGCTTGATTTTTATTTTGGTTTGGTTTGGTTTAGGTTTTTTTTTGTTTAGGAAAAATTAGAAAGGCTTGTTTCTTCTTCAGGGTGATAACACCAGCCGGGGGTTATTGATGGTCCTAATAATAAACATGGAGCCTGCGTTTCTTGGCAATTCATCACTCTGACACGTCTCTGGTGTGATCCCGGGAAGGGGGGAGGCGTTTTGTGCCAAGGAAACAAAAGTCTCTCCAATTACAGCAGCAAACAGAAATCCATAAACCCATCCTGAGGTCCTGGTTGGGGGTCACACCTCTGGACCCCCTGCACAGTGAAGCCCTGGCTGGAGTCTCGTTACCTGGGCTGGGAAAGGCTGGGGGGGTGGGAGGTGACTTGTTTGAGGGTGAAAAGGGTAAATCACTGCAATAAAGCTCCATTCTTATTTGTGGATAATAGATAATCAGAGAAAAATCATCTTTGAGCTTACTTTGAGCCCACAAAGCTGAGTGCCTAGCCACGTCCCTGGTGTTGGCCAAGAAGGTTTTGCTGCTGAAAAGAAGGATGGAGGGAAAGCAGTGTAAATATTCCAGAAAGAGCCTTACAGGGTGCCTGAAGGCACCAGGGGAGGAAGGGGGTTTGCTCACTCGAAGCACAAGAAACTCGAATTAATAGCTGGCATAGTTGGAAGTCATTAAATAGTATTATCAAATGTAAGCAAAGTAGAAGCATCAGAGAAATAGCTACTTAGATATCGCGTGGTGAAGTAGTGTTACCATGTAACACCAGGCATTAATAATTTGGGCTTTGATCCAGCGAAGTGCTCAGGAGTGTGGTACATCTGGGTCCCAGATTAGCCTCCCTGGGTGAAATCCAGCCTCCCCTGACGGAAGCCTTGGCTGGTCCCAGCAGTACCAGGAGTTTGGTCCCTGGTTTCGGCAGAGCTGGTCGAGCACTTCCCACCCGCAAACTGGTGCGGGTCACTGGTGGGTGGGTTCTCCAGGGGCTGCTGTGCCATTAACCATCAACTGGAGCTGCTGCTGAGCCAACGGGTCAAAACTGCTTTGGGGTTTTTTGGCTCGGTTGTTTTTTCACGGAGCTGATCTCCCAAGAGGTAGACTGCAGTGGAGAAGCCAAGGTTTCTTGGAGAAGTCCATGGAGCAAAGCGGTGGGAGTGGATCCAGCATGGGGCACAGCTTCCTGCTGGGCTGAGGCTTTGGTGAAAACTCAATGCCTATGCCATTCATCAGCCCAAAGTTCACTTTCTGTGTGGCACATGTTCAATTTAAGCCTCTTTCTCTTCTAAATATAGCCCTGTGAAGCTGAGGAGGTTTGTGCCGTGGCAGGAGAACGCGTGCTGCTGACAGGATAGCTTATTTATTTGCACTGTTACGAGTTGCTTTGTAAATAAGCCATTTGGATTCTTGCCTCCCTCTTTGGGATGCAGATGTTGTGTCCTCCTGCTCGTCTTCACATCGGCATCCCAGTTTGTATTCATGGGATGCTGCTGGCCGTGGGGTACGGAGCTCTCAGAGGCCTGTAGCAATTTAAGTCCTTCAGCGAGCAGATACAGATGGAAGGGTATGAAACGCCATCTGCAGCCTATCAAGAGGGGAAGAGGTTTTTGTGCCTGGGCGGTAGTTTGTGTGAAGATCTTGGAGAGCTTTGGGACCAGCCGAAGGAGCCCTGTGACCTGAAGGAGGGAGCAATAGCCCCAGTTTGCAGGAGGGGTTTGCTGATGGTCCCACTGTGGGGAGTTGAGCTGGGGAGTAGAGCCACAGCTGCTGCTCGATGCCCGGCTTAAAAATAGCCCTTAGTGATGGTGGGAGTTGTGCCTTGGAAAGGATGTGAAGGAATTGACATTAAAAAGGCCATCGGGGCATGGCAGTGCCTTCTCTCTGCCCGGGTGGTGGGTGTTGCAGGAGAGACCAGAAACCTTGTGGTGAGGACGCTGTGCTGCTGCTGCGACCTCCCTGCGAGCGGTGCCATGGGTGCTCCTTGGGGTTGTGTCTGAACCATCCTTTTTAATAGCTGTCAGGGAGCTTTTGCTGGTGAGTCTGACTCTGCACATCCACCAGCAGAGCACCTAGTTCTGCAAATCTGATCATGCATGGCCTGGAAAAGCATCCTCCTGTTGGTGTTAAACTTCTGCGCTCTTCGTGTGAACATCTCCCACACTTTTGTAGCTCTCTGTCACAGCAGCTACCTTCTTTCTGCTCCTCCCTTTCCAGATCCAGGCTGGCCCCAGGCATGGAAACCTTCCTGTACCTCTAGTCTCTCTTGTCTTTTGTGGTACCTCTTGCAACTCTTTAATCTTGGATGGGCTGGCCAGGTCTTGTGTAAAGCTTTTGAAGCATGGGCATAGGGTGGGTTTATTTGGTGGCACGATAAGCTCAGGCCTCGTTCCTGTTTTCCTCACTGAGCCACGGTGGAGAATTGTTAGTGGGTACATTAATACCACGTTGCTCAACCCAAGTCCTTTTTAACACGGTGTGTCAGGCTTTTTGTTGGTCCCCTCAATTTATTCATGAGTCCATGCTGGTTTCCAGGGGGATGGGGAGAGCCTCTGCTGGGACACACTGCATCCCCATGGGTGTGCTGCATCCCCATGGATGCACGGCCCCTCACAGGAGCCCTGCTGAGGGTGGATGAGAACCTGTGGGAGAAGTTCCCCCAGCCCCTCTCTCCAGAAATCCCTGTGATCTTCACCGGGGAGGAAGGTCACAGCTGCTTTAAACGCTGCTGGGTAAAATGCAGGGTGTTGGGGGGATGGTGGTGGCTCTGGAGGGGCAGAGGGAGAGGGGTGGAGGAGGCTGTGCTGGGTTTCTGCAGGGGGACAGGGGGTCATGCCGTGGCTCTGAGGTTCTTTCCGAGGCCAGAGCAGCATTTTGATCAGTCTGGAGCGAGAGCTTCTTGCGAGCAGGACCGAGGAGCTGAACGGCATTTTCCTGGGCTGCAATCAGCGCTGCCTCAGCCGGGTGCCAGCGCGGCTGAAATCGCTCCTGCTGCTCTAAAATTAGCTGTGGAGCAGAGAGGCACCCGCTGCCTCCCCAAATGTGGGGTCGGGGGGCTGCCAGCACCCCCAAGGAGGGTCTGAGGCCACGTCCTTGCCGGCATCCCCCCCTTCCCCACCGCCTTTGGTCAGGCTGGGTCCCGCTGGGCTGCCTTCCCTGCGACAGGAGGTATCACTCCAGGATGCCCTAACAGGGCAGGAGGGAGAAGCCAGCAATGCCACGGCCGTGTATTTTGGGTGGCGGATGAGGTGCCGGGGGGTACCCAGAGCCCAAACCCGAGAGAGAGACGTGTCGCAAGAGGAAGCGGGAGGGCTGTGGGGTGCGAGGCCGGCGCAGGAAGGGGCGGCGAGGAGAGGCGAGGCGATGCTGCGCGGGCACCCGGGGGACCCGTTGGTGGGTGGCGAGCCAAGACGGGCACCGTAGAGCAGGGACCGAGCTCCGGCTCGTCCCCTTCCATGCTGCCCCAGCGCCGCTGCGCAGGGAGGCGGGTGGAGGAGGAGAGGGAAGGGTTACCCGGCACGGCTGCCTGTTAAAGAGAAATAGCTCCGGGAGGATGAGCAGAAGGAGCTATTGCAGATAAGCGCCGGCGAGGCGAGGATGTGAGAGCCGGACGCCGGAGCGGGGATCGCCGATGGTCGCCGGCCCCCCCAGACCCCCCCCGGCCAGCCCCCTGCATCCTTGGCCTCTCGCCTCCGCCGGGCTTCGATGACCATCGGCAGCAGCATGAGCAGCGGGTACTGTAGCTTGGATGAAGACCTGGAGGATTGCTTTTTCACGGCAAAAACCTCTTTCTTCCGGAGCACGCCGAGCAAGGTCCCTGCCAAGGTAACGGCTTAAAAACTAGTGAGAGGGGGCTGTGCTGAGCGGGAGGTGGGGGGCTTGGTGGCCATGAAAGGGGGGGGGATGTCTGTCTGTCTGCACGTTTGGCTGCAGGTGCTGCCAAAATTAGCTCGCAGCCGGCGGAGGGCAGGGATGCTGGTGGGGAGGGGGGGCTCTGCCCGCTCCCTGCTCCCTTTTCTCATCTGTGTCTCAACCTTTTGCCGTGCCGGGTTGTCCCATCCCATCCCTGGAGGGATCCACGGTGGAGGAGCCCACTCCAAATGTGGTTTTCCAGCTTTGGGGGGGGGGGGGTGGTGCAGGCATCAGCCCTGCCATCCCCAGGGTCAGGCTCCCAGACAGGGACCTGTGGTTTGGCCTCGCAAAATACGCACCAGGGGTGAAAATCGCACCTGCCGGGTGGATAGGGAGATGGGGAAAAGTTCCTGCACTAAATTAATCTGCAAACTTATTAACGCAGTGATGAATCTGGCCCTTTTCTGGGTGCTTGGGTACATGTGTCTGCCTTGGAGAAGGGGGGAGCACTTGGCTGGGCAGTGCTTCCCCCCAGGGTGAGGTTTCTGTATCAGTAATACTGACAAGGCTGCTTCATGGGGTTCTTTTTTAGGGTTTATTTTAAAAAAAAAAAAACAACCCAATCATCCCTGTCATAAACTTTGGGGCCTCAACCAGAACTGAGCATAAAAGGAGAAGGCACGAAGGCGCTGCTGCGGAAGTGGGGGGTTTTGCTCAGGAACAAGAGCTGAGAGATGAGATCTGGCCCCGGGGAGCTGCTTTTAAAAAAAAATAATAAAAAATAATTAGAAATTCCCCAGCACCGAGACGCTCCTGTGTGGGCTCTGCTGTATTTACAGGGCCGAAGCTGCCGAGCTGCAATCCCCAACAGGAGCTTTGGGGTTTGCCTTTCTGCAGCGTGGAGTCGGGGGGGCTCTGCCACCGACCTGGGGTGCTCTCCCTTTTGGTGAGGGGTGTTGGTTTGGGGGTGAGTTTCAACCCACTGGTAATTTTATTTTGGTTTCTTTGGCAGAAATGCTCGCTGGGGTTGAACAGGGGATATTCCCTGTTCGCCAGCAGCTCCCTCTCGCTATGATTAACCGCCACGTACTGCTGGGTTTTAAATGTCATTTGGTGATTCATTTGTGTGGGAGCCGTGAGCGGCGTTGGCGCGGGGTGCAGCGCCTCTCGCACTGCTCTGTCGCTGCTCCGGTGGAGCCAGGGCACTGCAGATCCTCAGCCACCTTCCAAAATCAGCCTGGTCGTAGTCGTGCCCGGGGGGGGGTTCTCCCCCGCAGAGGGGTCGGGGGCTTCTGCGGCCCCTTTTTTGCCCGGCTCCTCGCCTGGATGTGGCCGGCGTGGGCGACAGACCTCGCGGCTGCTGGAGAAGATGGAGCCTTTCAGGGGTTTGGTGTTACGGGGAGGAAATGGTTCCTGTGCATGAAAAAAACAAAAAAAAACAAAAAAAAATAACAACCACGTACACAAAATGTGCTGCTCAAGCAAATGATGTTGTGTAATGGGGCTGTGTGTGGAGGAGGGTCCTCAGGTTTCTCCAGATGGGGTTGGAAACCATCCTCAGGCCTGATGGGAGAAGGTTTTTGGGGGTTTGTGGCGTGCTGTGGGGTTGTTGGTGGCACAGGTCGTGCGAGAGCATGAGGATGGACCTCGGCTCTGGATGGAGCTGACCCTGGACTGTGGTGAGGAGGAGGTGGTGGTGGTCTGCTGAGGCTGGGCTGGATGGTGTGTGGAGGAGAGAAGGTCCCTGGGGAGCAGCCAGCAAAGCAGAGGGACAGGAGACAGGCCCAGCCCCAAGGTGGATATCTCCATTGGGGTTTGCTTCACTCCCTGTCCCCTCTTTATTACTTGGCATCTTCTCTTGAGCAATAATATTGAATGTGGAACGTTTCCACCACCGCACTCAGTGCAGGAGCTGAGTGTGGCAGCAGCATTGCCTTTCACCACCAAGCATGGTACCTGCTTATGGCCATGTGCAAAAAAACGTCCTATTGGACCCAAAAGCCAGTTAACCTGCTGGGTGGGTTTGGGAACTGCAATGTTTGTGCATCCTTAGGTGCCCAGGAATGATTCCTGAGCCCAGGATGCCCAGTGTGGTCAGTGCAGCAGCTGCTGGCCCATGCTGTCCTGTGCTGGGCAGGAATAAGCCAAATACAGGTAACTTCGAGTCTTAAATGACTCTGAGAACAATCCCAGAGGAAACATGTTGGACATGGGGTAGGAGGAGACAGACAGGCCTCCCGCCATTTAAAAAAAATACAGAGTGGAGTTTGATCACTGTGATTAGAGAAACGATTTTTCTGATTGAAATAACTGTATTAGGCTGAAGAGCCTCTTTCTAGGAATTTTGTAATTCCTTTTTATTTTCAGAACTGTCAGCACAATCACTCTTCATTAGCAAAGAGCCGTTTTAGGTCTCAGATGTGACCTCATCCCCAGAGATCTATTACTTGGCATTTTCCTGACTCCTCAGCTGAACGGCTTCGGTGGCTTCTGCCTGGAACCCGATTGCTTGAAACTCTGCAGGATTGGAGTCCTGTGTTGGTGACTGCTGGGAGAGGTGGCTTAGAGGAGAAAGGGGCACATTTCCATCCAGGAATAGAGAGCAGGAGGGCTGGAATGCAGGCCCTCAGAGTGGGACACCCCCGGGAGTAGGATCCAAGGGTGGGGGTGCCTGGGCAGAGGTCCCTGCAGGAACCCAGCAGGCAAAAGCCTCCTCTGCTGAAGCTGTGGCATCGTGGCGGTGCTCGTGGTGGGATGCATGGGTGCTGGTGGTGCTCTGTGGAGCATGGGGGGGTCCCCTTTGAGGGAGGGGACAACCAGTGGGGAGTTTCATGGGCTTGGGCAAGAATTGGAGGACACAGCAGTGGTGGTTTTGGCCCCATCTCTGTTTTGTCCCTCTCTTCGAGCCCTCCATGGCAGCAGTGTCCGGTGGTGCCTGCAACGGGGGCAACATCCCTGGAGGAACTCAAAACCCAAGCAGGGGCTGGATAAAGCGATCTCCAAGATCCCATCCAGCCCTGGAGAAGCCCCCTAGTCCCCACATTGGCTGGCCTTTGGGTGCAGTTGGGGGTTGCAGGTAACCAGCAGACTTTCATGTTGCCTACATTGGGTGGGCAGAGGGGCATCCCTCCGCCTGGTGCAGTGCAGGGTGCGATGCAGAAGGAGCTGGAGATGAGGGACCAGTGCAAGGTCATGTCCTTGGCCCCTTGTCTCTGTCCTCTGAAAGACTGTTGGATCATGGAGTGACTTCCAGAGGGGAGGCAAGTCTGCAGGGGGTCTGGGACACAGGGGTGGCCCTGGGGCACCTCTCCTGGGGAAAAGGGGCTTCTCCTGGCCCTGCGAGGCTGTGATCAGTTCCCAAATGTCTGCTCCTGAGTATCAGCAGATCCCTCTGATCCACCCAGCCTCCCTGACCTGGGCCGGGGTCTCACCAGGCTGGTCTCTGCGCACAGATGATGGTGTGGTTGGGCACCCGTGGGGTCCTGTCCAGCCCAGAACCCCCTGAGATGAGGCTCCCTGGGAGAACCTGCTCAGCTCTCGCTGCTGAGTGTGGATGCAGCAGCAAAAACGGTTTCTAAGTGAAATCTCCATGGCAATCAAAACACCGAGCCCGTCTTCACTTGCCTCTAACCTCTCTGAAATGCAGCAACGATCCTTCTCGCCTTCTCTAGAGATGCACTGCTCTCCTATCTTTTGCCTTTTCCGCTGAACTCCGAAATAAACCGCAGCATCTTATTTGAATTTCTCAAAGGGAGTGAAATATGTTGTTTGGTTTGGGGTATTTTTTTGTGTTTTGGGTTGGTTGGTTGTTGTTTTTGGTTGGTTGTTGTTTTTTTTTTTTTTTCCCCCAGATCTGTTGTATGATTCTTCCCCCTGCCTGTCCATGCTCGAGCAGTCAATCCTTTCCCCACACGGTGCTGAGAGCCATGGGAGTGTGCGGTGGAGGGGGAGGCACCGGGTGTTTGGCAGTGATGGAGAACCGTTGTGAGAGCAGAGATGTCCCCACTCCCTGGTGGCTGGGACCGGGCTGTGAGGTGCTGCCCTGGCCCCACTGCTCCCTGCTGCACCTGGCTTTACAGTTCTGGGCTGCCGTTTCTCATGTTTTCTGGCTCAAATTTGGAGTGTTCACTTTTCTCTCCGGTCCTCCGTGCTGTAGCGTGGTGGGTTTGAGCTGGTGATGCTCTTCTGAACTGTGGCTCCTCGGCCAGCAGCTTCTCTGGGCTTTGTTTTCTGATGTTTCAAGACAAATCTTTCTGTATTAAGCAGAAGAATTGAGGATGGACGCCCTGAGGCATAAAGTCCCTCCAGAAGAGGTCTTAGACTCATGCAATCTGAAAGTGGGAGCCAAAGGGAGAGCTTGGGCTGAGATTTGGGGAATGCAAATTGTCAAGCGTCGCTGATGTAAATGGCGATGGACCTGTGCCCAAGCACTCCAGGGAGGACTTGGCCACTCCTGCCTCTAGATAAGACAGTCGTTGCCAAGAATGTGGTGATGTTGGGCCAAATCCATTTCCATCGTCCTGCTGTTCAAATTCATTCACTAAATAGCCAGTGAGGAGAACGGGCTGGGAGCGAGGGACAGGGATAGTGTCCCTGAGAGTGGTTGGTGGCTGCAGGGAAGCAGCACTCGCTCCAAGCAGCATCCTGTGGAAGTGCAGGCTCAGACTTTCTCTCTAGGGTGCCTTTCTGCGTCTGATTTTATGGCTACCAAAGACATGATTCATGAGGTGCTGGTTTTCCACCTCCTGAGCTGTGCATCCAACCAAGTGCTGGCTCCTCGGGGCTGGCTGGGGCTGTGGTGGGATGGGGAGCTGTGGGGAGAAGGCACCGTCCCACCTAGAGCTGTTATTCCCAGCAGAGAGGTCTGCCGTGGTGGAGAGCTGCTGCCTTTGCTTGCTTTAAAAAGGTTTTGAAGTTGGGGATTGACTTCTACAAGGTGCGAGGCTGTAGGAAGGACACTCTTCAGCTGGAGCCTGTCTCTCCTGGCATCCTTGCACACCAATAAATAGACAAATCTGTCGCTGAGGCTTTGGTACTGCCTTTCTTGGCTTAGAATTGCTCCTTGGAGAGTATGTCACCATAATCGTGATGGCCCATGGGATTTTTGCCTCCCCCGTAATAGCCTGTGGCCAGCTCACGGCTCATTAGATGAGCAGTAGATTGCAAAGAGGAGGCCAGTGTGGCTAACGCGCTGGGGCCACGGCTGCCCAGCCCCGGGCCATGGGCATTGTGCGTCGCAGCCACCCAGGCACTTCTGGGCAGCTTTTATCCTGCCGAGCATTAGCCCAAGTGCCAGCTGAGGCTCAAATCCTTTCTTACAATTGACGTTTTTTACAGTTGAGAAATAATGTAGGTTATGGAAGGGGAGCCCGTCTGCAGCAGGCTGGGATGGGCAGGGGGAGGACACGGGCAGGTCCACCTCGCCGTGCTGCTGTGGTTGCCCCGGGCCACCATGGCCGGGCTCGTTCCTCTGCAGCCCGTGGTGCCTACATCCCACTGCAAGTTATTTTATGGCAGTCTCATAGAGGACAGTAAACTGCTGAATTTCAGTGCTGCTGGCATGCCCCATTTGCGGGTTTAACTCTGGCATCCACGGCCACGCAATGTTCTGCGCCAGGTTTTGGACAGGGTGGGAGCGGGAGCACCCTGGCAGCCCCGGTCTCACCATCGCTTCCCTTCCAGGTGCAGGGGGGGTGGAGGGATGGAGGCGATGGGAACCTGCTGGGTTTTTAGGCTGGCACGCAGACGTCACCGTGTGCTGCCACGTGGCCAGGCCATCCCCAAGGGTGGCTGCTCTGGCTTTTTCCTGGTTTCTAGCCCAGAGAGCCGTGGGTCTGGTGGGGACTGCCAGGGCTGAGGCGCAGGCAGAGTTTACCGAGCTGTTGTTTTGTTGGCAGCTTGTTTCATCCTGTCCCGGTACAACAGGAAATGTGGCAACGGTTTATGGTTAATAGCTTCTGTTTTTCTTCCTTCAGCCAGAATTGCATATTCTGCACCAGAAGCTTTGCAAAACCGGAGGTCCTGGGGTAGGTTTGTGAAGAGCGAGAAGTAGCTGATCTAATCGTACACGGCGGAAGGAGCAGCTCTTCTCCTCCCAGGCTGTGGCCACCCTTCCCCAGGCTTCCCCCGACGTGGTTTGGGTCCTGCTGGGCTGGTTCGGGACCTGCTGGCGGGTGGGTTTTGGTCTGTAAAAGAGAAAAGCAGAGTCTCTGACCATGGGGTGTGCAGGTGGCTGGGGACGGTGTGGTGGCTGCTGGCAGCTTGTGGCATGGCTCTGCCTGAGCATCGCTGCCAGGAACAGCACGAAGAGGTGTGAGGTGAGCCCTTGGAGCCCCAGTGGTCCTGCAGGGCTCCCCCAGCCCTAGATAGCTGCTAGAGCTGGGATGGTTCTGTCCTGGGTCCCATGGGATGGATGGTTTGGGTGTGGAGAGTGTCCCTTGGGCTGAATTGTCCTGTGTGCTGTGCTCCTCAGCCCCACGGTGGGGTTGCTGCATAGAAAGAGGTGATGAAAGCTTGCTTTGCCTTGAGGCTGAGGGTGCAGGAGGAAGGTGAGTTGATGGATGCTGGTGCAGAGGATGGCTCCCGGGCTGTCCCTGGGCAGGAAATGAAGAGCTTTTTGCAGTTCTGGCAATATTTTGTTGCAGTATTGGTGCAGCTGACTCTCGTAACAACACATTGCAGTTTTCCTTTTAACACCAGTTGTAAGAACTGGCCGAGCTGCGTCTCGAGCTCACCGAGACGTTCACGCTGTGGAAGTGGAAACTTCTGGCTTGGTTTTTGCGCCGCAGCTGACGTGTAGGGGACGAGGGGCTTGGGAGTCCCACGCTGCTTTATGCCACAACACACAACCTGATGCTTTGGAGACACATCTTCAGACCCACGGCCAGGTCGTAGGTGCCGGCAGACCCAGGAGCCCTCTGTGAGGTCACTGCTTTTATTTTCCCGGGCAGGTCGGTTTCTCTCCGCACATCTTAAATTGTGCTGCTGTGGAAACAGTTAAACCATCTGTCACTGACCCTGGGAGCTTAATAACAGCAAATTAATTCCACAGCAGGTGTGAGATGACTTACAAAATAACCCGAAGGGAACATAATAAGGCCGTTAAAACCTCTGTTTGTCAAATTGTCATAATGCAGGGTTTCTTTCTCAATGACAATTGCACGTGGAAGGGGAGAGAACAAACTGTCACCTGTAGCTGTGGCCACGAGATAATGTAAATTGTTAGTGTTTTTTTTCCCCCAATTCCCCTTCCTGGGCAGGGAAGGGTCATCAGGGATAGAATAATTGTCTAAGCGACAATAAACTGTTGTGAGTTCTTTAAACCATACCATTGGGTTAGACAAAACAAACAGATGTGGTAAATAAATGAATTACGGGCAGCTTTCTTTCCCAATGTGTTTTCCCAGGCCAAGGTCTGAGCATCAGGAAGCTGCAGGATGGGCAGAGGAAGGCAGTGATTTGGGAAAACCTTTGTTCAGGTGGGAGCTGAACTTTCCTGCCTTCCCCGGCGCTGTCGGGGTGGGGGCAGCAGGCGAGAGGGGCAAACTGCCCCCCCTGCCAGGGCAGCGTGTCCCAGCCATTGTCCCATTCCGGCTCCTGGGAGCGGGATTCGATCTCTGCAGCCGGGCAGCTTTGGGTGCCCTGGCAGGGTTGGCTGCAGGGTTTCATTGGTGGAGTTTTGCGGGGACACGGTGTGAGACTGGTGACGTGGTGCCACCAACACCGTGTTCCTGAGTCAGGCTTCCTGCCCCCTCCTGCTGTCAGTAATTTAGGTTCCCTGGAGCACAGAGCAATTAGCGTCTGCCGTGAGCCTTCCCTGACACCCTGGGGACCGGCACCGTTCCAGGCTGCTGCCCTCCTGGGTGCACCGTGCATCCTCCATGGAAACCGGGCAGCATCAGCGCTGGGAGCTGCTCGGAGAGCTCTTAATTGCTGGCACGTGCTATTTTCCACAGCTGGAAGCATCACAAGACGGGAAGGACTTGTCCCCCTGGAGAGGAGCAGGTTGCAGTGACAGGGACAGAGTGAGCTGCTCTGTCTGCTTCTGCTGAATGTGTCTGGGTGCTGCTGGTGTGTGCCAGGGCTGAAGCTGGCACACATGTCTCACCACCACAGCTCTGCCCTGCAGCCCGGGGTCCCTTGGGATGCAGGAGGGGACGGTTCCAGGGGTCTCCTCGCTGGAGACCTCTCTCTTCCCTGGAGACAGGCGCAGATGCACTGCCACCCCCCCGGTGCCATCAAATGGGGGATGTGAGGAAGTGGAGGTTTTCTGACAGCCCTTCCTCCGTTAAAGGGAAGTTTGTTGTTTTTCATTTTTTTCTTTTCCTCGGTGCTACTTTTGAACTTCTCTACCCTTGGCATTATTTTTAAAGATTCTCACACCAGCCCAGCACCTGCGTGTGGCCGTGTAAGAGCTATTGCAGTGAACAGACTGCAGTGAAGCATGTGCCTGAGGATTTTGATAAATCAGGGAGTTGAAATTGCCATTATGATAAGTGGATGTTTACATGCCATTCTTGAATACCTCAGGAAAGCTTTGCTTTTATTTTCTTAAGGCACTGAACAAGGAGGAGCCTGTAATGCAGTGTCAGTGTTCCTCCACTGGGCTCCAAGATCTGCATTTTTTGGAAGTCTCATGCTGTTTGCCTGTCTCATGCAGAAATTGTGAACTCTCTCTCTTGGAATCACTTGAGTGAATGTGGGGCTCTCGAATCCCAGGGCTCTAGCTGTCTTGCCAGATTGCAACCAGGATTTCACTTTGTCCCGTGCTTGATTCTCCTCCTAAAAGAAATATCACGGGTAGCCCGGGGCAATATTGGCTTATTTACAGCTTGCTGCATTCTGGTCTCATGTACTGCTTGGCTGCCTGGGAAGAGACAAGCTTTGCTTCCAAAATTGCTTTTTCCCCCCCGTTTTTTTCCTTCATGGAGGTTACAGGTTTCATTCTGTACCGGCCTTGATAGCACATCCCTTCACACTGTCTGCTCTCTGCTAATGCTGGCTTCTGAGCAAGCCCACACAAAATCTGGGAGCGCTGGAGAAATGTATTCCCAGCCTGTCTCCGGGGAAGGTGGGGAGTTCGGGAAAGGCAGCAGAGCGCTGTGCTGGGAAATCTGGCCTGCTGAGCATCGTCCAAGGCACACGCAGGCTCATTGGCAGCCGGTCCAGATTTTGGGATGCTGAAGGCTGTACTGTAGAGGAGACCTGCTCTCCTGGCTGGATGGAAAGCCCTTCTGCTTCGGGTCACCCCAGGCCAAAGTGGTGTCAAACCAGTTGACGCACAAGATGAGCCTCGTGTCAGGAGTTTCCAGTGATCTTGTGGCAATAAAGTCATCGAGGCTTCTTGAATTCTGCTGTTGGATTTGCCTTTCAGCAGATTTTGGGAGAAGAGCTCACTGGTTCTTGTGGTCCTGCAGTGCTTGGGGTCTGCCATCACGCTGGGTACGATGGTGGAGGGTCACATCCTGCTGTTGGGTTTCCAGGGTGGGTTTCTCAGCTGGTGCTGCGGTACTTGGGCAGACGGGAGGTGGGAGCGGGGCTCGGGCTCTCGCTCGAGGTTCCTACAAACCTCTGCAAAACCCATCTGCAGCTCTGTGTTCCTGGTGCCTCTTTGGTCTCCCTCCTGGCTCCCCTGACACTGTTCTTACTCTCACTTTGCTTTTTCCCTTTGAGGTGGCCTGTAATTGGCACCGTGGTCCTGCTCCCCTCTAGCACAGGTCTTGCAGCCGCTCCAACGCCACGGCAGCATCCTCTTGGACTCTGCTCCCATCCCGAGTCGGCTCATCCCTCGCTGCTGGAGCGGTGGGCTCTGCTCCGGCACCTTCTCCAAACCCATTCATTGCCCTTCTCCTTAACCGCCCTCAGCCCTGGGTTGCATTTGGGAGCTGCCTCTGGGTGACTGGATCGTGTTTTCCCGTTATTCATTAGTGACATTTCCATGCACGACCTGCAGGTAGAACCCACCTACGCACGGTCTGTCACTTTGCCTCCCAAGAGGAAATTTCCCCAAAGCTGAGTGAGAAGCAGCAGCCGGTGTTCTCCCAGCAAGCCTGTGCTGAAGAGTTTCTGACATGGGCTGGATGCCTTGACTGATTTATTAGCGACTGATTTATTAGTCATGCAGCCACCTTGCATGTGTGGGGTTGTTTTGTTTTGGTTTTTTGTTTTCTTGCTGCTCTGAGCTATAATTTCCAAAGCTAAGGAGGATTAATCCAGCAGAGATTTAACTTCAGGTGCTGCCTGGGTGAACCTGCTGGAAGCTGGTTGAGGAGCACCCCCGTGTTTTCAAGGGGGTGCCTGGCTTGTGTAGGCAGAGCCACAGGTACTAAAAATAGGATGTGATTTTTCCACGGTGATGCAAGATGCAAAGAACTGCTCGGCAGGTGCAGGTGACATTTTTTGAAAGTGGGTTTTAGAAGCTGGATTCTTTGCTCTGGTTTGTACTGGGGTGGCTTTTCTGCTCTGTGCCTCAGTGTCCCACTAACTGGGACACTGTGGTTCCCTCCACTGGCTGTCACTGGTGCACAGAGGTGGTTTGGGGCAGGGATGTGGCATCCTGCACATTTGGCCTCTCGGCCGTAGGGACCATCTCCACCTGCGCCATCGCTGTCACCACGAGCTCAGGGTCTGCGCGGCCTCTTCGCTCCTGCATTTCCCAAGCACAAGCAGAGCTGGACACATGTGATGTTACCCAACATATAAACCAGCTAAAACCTCTCTCTTCTCATTTCAGAATGTAACACAAACAGTAGAAGAAGAAAAACCTGAGCCTCCAACTGTCCAGGAGATCAAACAGAAAATTGAAAAATACAATGCAAAAGTTACAAACTGCCTGTTGATGAAGCTGGTATGTACTGGGCAATATTTACCTAAAACACACAAGGGCCGAGCCTGGTTTCCCTGAGCTCTGCGCTGAGCCAGGCTCTAGGAAGGCATCCCCGAGGCGAGAGGGCTTGCGGCTGCTGAGATTTCTTTGTCTACCTTCCCCAATCTGCTTTTTCTCTTGGGTTTCCTTAGCCTTGAGATAACCCTCCCCTGCCTCCATCCCCTCTCAAACTGGGAGCACTGGCACGGTAATCTCTGGCCAGCCATGTGCTGTGGATGACTTGCCACAAATAGATGAGCCCACGGTGTTGTTCCTCTGGGGATGAGTCACGGCGTGGGGCGGGCTGTGAGGCTGCAGCTCAGCAGCTGTCACAGAGGGGATTTAGAAACGCAAAGTGGATTCAGAAAGACAAAGTGTATTTAGAAACGCAAAGTGGATTTGGAAACCCAAAGCCTTTCTAGAAAGAGAGGCTTTTCTCCTCTGCCACTGCCAGGCTTGTTTAAGCAGGGGTCTGAGAACCACAGTGGATGTTGTGGACGTTGGGGCTTTGATTGCAAACTTGCTTGTCACCACCCATAAGTAAAGCTTTGATGACACGTGGTGAGAAGACAAGGAAATAACTCCTTTACAAACTGGAATATTGCAAAGGTACAAACTTCACGGGATCTTACAGAGAGCAGGGGAAAAGCTTCTTTAAAGAGTGAAATAATTAAACTGTAGATCTTCCAAGAAGAGCAGCCACCTGCCTGCCTGGTGCTTGCTGACAGCTGAAAACAAACCTGAAGGTTATTTAAAATAGTAGATCTTAAAATAAGTTCCTTTGTGAAGGCTGCACAGTAATTTCTGCTGGAATTTCTTGCCAGCTGATTTTTATCACCCCTTGGCTTCAAGGAGTCATTTGGGACCCAAATGTTTACCCTTGAGTTATTTTGCCTGAAGTTTAGGAAAATACAGTCCTGAGACCCACTGCAGCCGCTGGTGGTGGCCCTTGTGTGGGACCAGGGGCCAGTGCTCCCAGCTCCCACGTGGGATCCCTCAGCTTGTTCCTGGTGGCACTCGTGGATGGACCGTACGGAGCCAGGCTTTTCTCTTGATTTCTGCATTTTTGCAGAGCCTGAGGGTAGGGCAAGGGACCCATCGTGAGATGGGCTGATCTTGAATGATTTATTATGGCGTGGCAATATGAGAATCCCGTAAGCGGGGAATCGAACGTGAGGAATGCAGTTGGGAGATCTCGCGCAGAGACCTTCCCTGAGGTTTCAGATCCTCACCTAAGTGCAACTACAAATTACCTGTAATGGTTTCCATAACTGACTCGTAGCAGTGTTGGGTTTAAGTAAGAGGAGATGGCAGAGACGCGAGGAAGGGATGAGTCATCTCCGAGTGGAAGGAACAGGAGCAAATCAGTAGTGACTAACCCAAAATGACTGGTTACTTTTTATGTGATTAATAAGAAACCCTCAGACTCCTCGCAGTACCGTGGGGTGGAAACTCCTGCAGCCACCCCTCAGGCTGCAGTGCCGGTGACCAGAAAGCCCCTCGTACTGGGGGCCAGCACTGGAAAAGGCTCCCTGGAGCCTGACCCCCCCTCTCTCCTTTGCTTTAGAACGACGATGGGACGTACACGGGTTTCATTAAAGTGCATTTGAAACTGCGCCGGCCCGTGACGGTGCCAGCGGGGATCCGGCCGCAGTCCATCTACGATGCCCTCAAGGAGGTGAACCTGGCCGACATGACGGACAAGAGAACCTCCTTCTACCTGCCGCTGGATGCCATCAAGCAGCTCCACATCAGCAGCACAACCACAGTGAGCGAGGTGATCCAGGGGCTCCTGAAGAAGTTCATGGTGGTGGATAACCCTCAGAAATTTGCACTTTTCAAGGAGATGCGGAAGGATGGGCAAGGTGAGTTCGTGCCCTGGGACCCACCAGCTTTCCTGCAGCCGATCGGTTTTACCATTTTGTGTTGGAGAAGCATACCCAAAGCATTCTTCTAGGAGTCAGTGGTGTGTCAGCAGGCAATGCCTAAAAGTCACAGAATTATAGAATGGTTTGGGTTGGAAGGGACCTTAAAGCCCCACTCAGTACCACCCCCTGCCCTGGGCAGGGACACCTCCCACCACACCAGGTTGCTCCAAGCCCCCTCCAACCTGCCCTTGAACCC
>JAOTQQ010000013.1:5242914-5273840 GCA_026546715.1 Gallinago undulata
CCAGGCTCTCACCACCCTCACACCAAAGAAGTTCTTCCCCACATCTCATCTCCATCTCCCCTCTTTCAGTTTAAAACTGTCAGATGAATAAATGGCCTGACCTCCCCAGGAGGTGACGCAGTTTAAGCTAACAGGGAATTACTGGTTTTCAGAAGGGGGCTGAAGCCACCTAAGACCTAACAGAGATCGTTGTGGACGTGTGTTAGAGACTCAGCTGCTTCCACTGTGATCCTGAGCAGCACAAACTGCTTTTATGTGCTCCAGCTGAGCTCCTGAGCTTTGGCCTGGCGGCCATGGGTTGACTGTGGACCTCTGCTGTCCCTTGCAGTGCTCTTCCAGAAGCTCCCTCTCACCGAGTACCCCCTGTACCTCCGGCTGCTGGCGGGCCCCGACACCAACGTGCTCAGCTTCGTGCTGAAGGAAAATGAAATGGGGGAAGTTGAGGTACGTCGGTGACTCCTTCCTTTGGTTTTCACATGAATGTTAACAGTGTCGTGGGACACGTGGTGGCGTGGCCATGCACAGCAGAGACAGCAGGGGCTGGAGCGGTGCCACGCAAGCCACGCTGCTGGGTTTGCCTGCTAAAATACCGTCATACCAGGTTTTCTCCAGAGGAATTATCAGCTGAATGGACCACTTGTACCTTACTTAAAAAAACAAACACCAACCAAACAAAAAAAACCCCAACTAAAAACCCCAAACCCTGCATAATTTATTGCTCCTAAACTGTGTTGATTTACAAAAAAAACCTGAGCTGTGAAAATGCTGAGGCCAGTTTTGATGGCCAACCCATAATCTGTTTACAGAACCAAGCAACGCCAGCCCAGAGTTAATCCTCCATAATTAGATTAGCTAAACGCTGTTATAAGCAGTCCCCTAATTTAGGCAGAAGCCGGGGACACTCAGGTAATAAATTTGCAGCTGAGTTTTTGGTTGTAATCACACTCCCCACCATGACGAAGGCCAACGCTGGGAGCTGCCACGTCCTGTGGGATTCTGTCCCCCGTGGGGTGACTGGGCTGTGTCACCGGAGGAGTGGGGCTGCGGTGGCAGGGACACTGTCTCCCCACGGCACTGCTGAGCAGGCACAGGGTAGCAGTCATTGAGTGGTGGCAGTTGCCACCCTTGGCCCTGCGGTGGTGGTGCCAGGCTGCTGGCACCCTGAGCCAAGCGCTTTGCTGAAGCTCCAACAGTTTTGGTAACTTTGCAGTAAAATAAAGAGAACTGGCTCCTGCTGGGAGCGACCTCCCCCCCACCTTCATAAAGGGAAGTGTGAGCGAATGCTGCGACAGTTATTTCCGTATATATTTCAATTCCCTAGGGAGCTCTGCCATCTCTTGCAGTGGGAGATTTAATTCACCTGAGTAAAGATGATTTCTATTAAATCTGTGGTCTCAGGGGCTCAGGGCTGGGATGGTCCTTTATGCTGTAGCCCATTATCCCAGCTCTCAGAACGTGACGCCGTGAGATTAAGCTGCCTGGAGATCAGATACACGTCTAAACGTCTTTTATTGTTCCTCTTTACAGATTCAGGGGGAATAAAAAACAACACAAAAGCAGCAAGGTGAACGGTTTGTGCTTACTTTCCTCTGTTTCTGCTGTTTCTGCAGTGGGACGCGTTCTCCATCCCAGAGCTACAGAACTTCTTGATGATACTGGACAAAGAGGAGAAGGACAAAATCCAGCAGGTGCAGAGGAAGTACGAGAAGTTTAAACAGAGACTGCAACAGACCCTGAAAGAAGCCAGAGGCAAGCCGGGATAGCCCCTTGGGAGGCACTGGGCACCAGACTAAGCTAGATACTATTTTTAAAATGAAAAGACACTTCTCAGGACACCTTATAGTAGTCACTTTCCCTTTTCATCCTTCCATTAAGGACTGGCTCCCAGCACCCGTGAAATGAACATAGAGCATTTCCTTCTTCTGAAACCTCTTATCCCAGGACTGGAGCCAGTCAAAGAACTGGGAAACCTGTTTGCTGACGGCCACAGTTTTAAAACCAAACACAGCTGCTGCTTCGCTTTTCAGCTCCACCGTCCGATGGAGAAGCCCCCTGGAAAACGCCGAGTATTGAAGCCCAACAGGAGCATCTCCCAGCTGGTGGTGTGAGCAGGGTAATAACACTTGCCGTTCACGCTCCTCCCAGCCACGTGCGTGTCCCCGTTCGGCGGTGCCGGGGTTTGTGGCGTTGTCCCCACGTGGCAGAGTCCTCGTTTCGTAAGTAGAGCACAGGAAGCGGCAGGTTCAGCGGAGGAGGTGGTTGCACCAAACCGTGTGGGTGTTGCAGCCGTAGCCAACGTCGGACGGACTCGTTCAGGGCTGAGAGAGCCAGGGAAGGGTAAGAGTCGTGACACCTCGGCAGCTGCAATACCCTAACAGTCTGTCAGTAAGTGTTCTGGAAACTCGGTAATATTAATTTCAGGAAAAGTCGTCCATTTTGATTCTAGGTAACTTGCAGTTTTGAGAACAGATGTGAATTAAAGCAACTACCCCTGATGCTGAGCTAAGATAGCCTGTGTTTTACCAGTTTTGTACTCGGTAGGAATTGGGACCTCCGTTTAAATGTGCAAAGACGGTGGTTGGGGCACGGGCCAATGGTTCGATACTGAACATTTAGCAATACATATCCAACAGACTGAGCCGGGAAAGCTCAAAACCCCCTTTCACAAATCAAACCCACTCTGAGCTACGAACAGGTCTGGCCCCAAGGGAGAGGAGCAGAGACCGGGGCCAGGCGTGGATGTGGCACCAGGAGCACAGGGAGCCTTAGCGCCGGGAGAGAAGGGGAACCAAGGCTCGGGTGTCCTCCTCACACCGTGCCTCCCCTCACTAACTCTCCTTGTGCTGCTCCCCCACCATCCTGTCCCTGACATGCCACCTTCTCTGTCACTCTGTACATGGCGTCTCCTCCTCCCCTCTCACCCTCGGTGCTCTGCCTGCATGGCCGGGGAGGTTTCGCCCCCTACGTGGGGCTGGGAAGTCTCTCTCCCCCTCTCTCAGGGCTCCCGCTGTTTCCGATGCACGCACTGTGCATCCTTGATAAAAATCCTTGAGCTGGAGCGTCAGTTCCTGCCGTAACTCCAGGCGGCCTCCCCGATCCCACTGGGGCCATGTTTACTCCGTGCTTGGTCCCGAGCACAGCCAGGTCCCGTCTTCCCGCTGTTTACACCGCAACAAAGCGTAAAGATAGAATGGAATATTCACAATATTCAGATTCAGACGCAGCACATGGAAAGGTTTTGCAGTGACCCGGTGAAAGAGTGTCCCTCAGGTCACTGTAGGCCGCTGTGCCCCCACCAGCATGGGGCAGGAAGGGAGGCAACAGGTTGTGGGGTCACAGTTACCACAGAGATGATATGGAAGAGTCCAAAATTTACCTCAGTGCCTTTTTTTTTTTTCCCCTTACGTGTGAAAACTTTGCATTTGGGGCTAAAGGTGGAAATTGGGAAGGGGCTTTTGCCATGAGGCCTTCTCAGTCCTGTCCCCACAAGTTCCCAAAGCTCTGTTGTGATGAGGCTGCTTTCGTCCATGGAGGGACGAGGAGCTGTTTTGTTTCCTCTTTGAAGATGACTGCTTGGGATTTTTATTTTTTTCCAGATTTATACTTGAGTATGTTTGTTTATAAACTGTAAGAGAGCAACTGCATCACTTAAAGCCCCTCGGTTTGTAGAAATGCCCTGTTTCTGCAGCTCCTGTCTCGGTGGTGGAGAAGGCTTTGGTGGAAGGGCCTCCAACCTGTACCCCACACCCAGAGGACCTTTAACGTGGCACCAGCCCAAATAGGGCAGCAAATTTCCACACTCTGGGGCTGTTTGTCTATTTACAAGAATACTTATTACTTCACTGTGCACTCATGAAGTAATTTAAGTAACGTTTAACTTGCGCTTGTATATTAACTTATACAGTCTTGGAAGCACTGTATAAATACTTCTGTTCAGTCAAGGGGAAGAACACTGTAAAAACTGCTGTTGGTTCGGAGATGATCCAGACACTTGTTTTTTAAATCCCTTATCCTGCCAGCTAGAAGTTGTAAAGATTTCTTTTCTGCTGTTGTTGTTGTTTTCTACTAGAGTTCTGGTGACCATCACCCTCTCCTCCCCTGGAACCCAGCATGTCTTTGACATTTGGTAGAAGGCATGGCTTTTATGCAATTCCCGTGAATGCTGCTGAAAAACCTCCCACGAAAGGGGAGGGCTCTTTCTTTTTTGGTTTTTCAAGAGAAGGGGTGGTGAAAGACTTTGGTAGATCTTGTAACTCAAATTCTCAATGATTGGTTGAGCTGTGTCGAGGATAGAAGGATCAGCCCCTTCCTTAAGCGCAAAATACTGTTGGCAGTGCCTTTGGTTCGAATATTGTCTTGCCTAGGTTGTGTGGATTTTATTTTTCATGTCTATTGTAAAACATGTAAAATAATGTGTATAGAATGGAATAGTAAAGCTTCTATGGCAAAGTGAAATGCATTTTTGCAATGCTGTAATTTATTTTTATTACTCCCTAGTAATTCTATGGCATTTTTAAAAAATGTCTCACTTCCGGCTTTTTTGAAGGTTCTGAAACTACTTGTTCATACGCAGACAGTGTAAAAGACAACCATAATAAAACTGTCGGTAAATAAAGAAATCTCTTTGACTTCTTTTTCTGGCGCCCTCCTCTGGAACTTTCATGTATTTAGTCTAAAGGGAAAATAAAGGAATCCCTCCTAGAAGTGAATTTAAATTTCTTAACCCTACTGTAAAGTGTTTAAGTTTCAGCTAAAGAGGTAGAGAACATCTACCCCTGTGAAACCTGGGCAAAGTCTTCCATTAATCTTCTTGTAATACTTTAGCTGGCTTTGACAGAACTGCTACCCATGAAAAAGTACAGTGAATGTCATACATTATATTTTTTATATACACATATATACACATATATATACATTATATATATATATTTATATATTTTAAACCATTAAAATCCAGCTAATAGCGTTCATTTTCAGTGATGAAATGCCTGATATTAATATCTGGAAATCTTGAAAAGGATAAAATCCAAAACCAAATGGGTTTTACTTCTGACGTGCACAATCTGTGGCCCAACACACTGGACTGTGCCAGGACAATGTGTGGCAATGTACTTTGCTTACATTTCAGCGGAGGTTCCATCACCCAGCCTTTGCTAAAGCATGCAAACTAATAATATTAAACAAGGCAAAAGCCACTGCTGACAGGAAACCAGTGCACCATTAGGAATGTCTAGAAAATATATGGAAAAAGGATAATGCTAAAGGGGTTTATTCGGATTTTTATTTTCGTGAAAAATGAACAGCTGGAGCAATATTATTATTTGGGTGAATCCTAGACCTTGTAAACATCCAGGACTCATTTTTGAATGAACAGGGCCTGTACATTATCCTTGATTTAATGGCAGAACACATCTATAAATAATGAAATCCGAGTAATTCTTACAGTAGATTTTTCTCCTACTTCTTCCGGCCAAGCTTTGGCGCCTTCTCAAGGCCTTGAATGTATTTCCGAGGTAGCTGATATTCTTCTGCAACATAAGCAAGAGTTCACTTCAGGTAAGTATTCACAGCTCAAGAACGAAAATCTGTGTCTTGCTGTACCCAGTCCTGCCTGGTTCCAGAACAGACTTACCCAACAGCATCTTGGCCAGGTGATGGACTTGGTTGCCTTGGATCTGGACCTGAACTCTGTCTTTTGTTCCTGGCACGGGGGTGATGGTGGCACTGGCTTGCACTTTCTGTTGCAGAACGTTGGCCACGCACTGTGGGTCTAGACCGTACAGCTCAAGGTTCTTGATAATTGTCACCTGCAGGTTTTAAGAAGTATTGCAAACATCACTGTTGTAGGTATCAGCAAGTCATGTCCTGTTCATCCCAGAAAAATGAGCTGCCAAAGCTGCTCTCAGAATCTGGCCCCAAACCAATATGGCTGAAATGCCATAATTTTAGTTCTTTTTTTTACCTTCTTATTTGATGATCTCTGTGCTACCGTTATGTCGATGGGCTCAATGTTCCCTTTCCTCACAACAGGCTCTTGTCCAAAGAATGTCACCTGGTGTAAGGGCTGCAGTCGTTCAAGGCACCTGAACGAAATTAATACATCCAATTAGTCCATACTGTACAGCAAGGCTGGTGTTAACGGTGCTTTTCAGCCTCTCGCAGGTTTTTGAGACTACATGAAAGCCAAGATTCTATGCGTGAGAAGAATTTGTATCTTAAGAAGATAATGCATGATGAGCTCACGCAAAGACTTGCATCCTAACTGTTATTTAAAGACAGGGACTGACAAAAAGCTAGAAAGCTAGTCTACTGACTCTCAAAAATTACATCTTATAGATTGTTCTGGTAAAATTTTTAAATTTTTACCAGAGGAAAACCTTCTTTAATTTTGTCTGTAAGCTATTGTTCAGTTGTATTGTTTGCAGATCCGTGAAGCAGTTTCAGTTTAAAATTCAGCACAGACCGTGTTACTGTCCCACGAGCAAACCTGGCTTCAGAAATACAGGAACCTGCTGGAGGGGCCTCGGAAGCGGTGCGTGATTGAGAAGCTCAAGGCAAGTTACACATTGGGAACATTGAGGCAAAGTTTTTCAGTACATGGAAACAATGGTCTTGTGCCAAATAATCAGGCCTGTTGGATCCAAAGGGTGGGTTAGGTTGTAAATGCAGAAGCTTTATTGCTATGGCCTAAAAAGGATGCTTTCATCTATCTATCTACTACAAGGGATGGCTTTATAAATCTGTACATACAGATGATATACAGAACCAGGCACTGTTTGGTTAGGATGCTTTCCCTGATAAGAGGTTAGTAGGTAAATAAAAAACCACAACAGTTGATGCCAGATGCTTGTTACACGGTGAAGAATGAGAGGTCCTTCAAGTGAAGGTTTCTGGAGATTTTTTGTTGTGTTACCAGTAGGAAGTTATAATGGAGGCAGCTCCAATAACATTTGCCTTTGAGCTGGGTGTAAGAAATCTGTGTAATACAGAAACACTTCAATGGGAAAAGAGTCACCTGCTCAAGAGGTCATCCCATTTAAGGTTTGAGATCTCATCTTGTTCTGATTTATCTAACAGGCAGTCGCACAGAACAGCATTCACCTTTACAAAGCTACAAAACAAAAACAGGCATTAGAAGCAAAAAAATACACGTATTTCCTCTAACTTCAGCATGTCCTGTGGAAGCAGGGAAGGACTGCTTCCACCTCTACTTACTTTTTGTTTGTTTCATCAACCAGCTCATTAGTCTTCACGTAGTTGATGATGATGTTTCTCACCTCACTGCTTGAGAGGATGCTGCCCTTTCTAAAGAGAAAGAAATGTTTTTAACTTAAAGTAATAAGTAGTTAGGTGTTGGGTTCTGTCACCAAGAAAGAAGACAGCAACTACCCTGACTATACTTGGTAGCAACAGCTCAATTAAATTATCTGGGCATCCCCCTTTCAGTAAACCATGCTGTGGGTGGGCAGAATATGCCTTAGCCAATGGCAAATTAAGACAACCCAAGGAAAATGTACTAATTTTGACACTTGAGCTATCACCTCCTTAGCTGTGAGAGAAGTGATGTACTTGCTGAATGCAGTTGTCACAGCCTCTTACCCTTCTTCCCTTTGTGAAGCAAGGAATAGATTCTTGATGCCCAGCACCATTCCTGTCATCATCTCAGGGCCCTCCCCGTCAGGGCTAACAGAATGGCAGCAGCACGGGTTTCTTAGTCTCCTTCTTTGCGTACCAACAGTTTTGTTGTACTTTTCTAGTGCTTACTTGTGTCCAGATTCCTGAAAGAGTGGGACCATTTTTGCTGAGATCCCATAAAGCGGAATGATTTCAGGAGCGTGGTACGCTTGCTCTCTGTCTTCACTCTTGCTCTCTTGGGCAGCGGAGGCTGAAGAAAATCCTTCAGGTACCACAAAGGCTCTAATGCTGAAAGGAGAACGATTTGGTGTGAGTGGAAGGGATTGAAACTTATCACTTCTATTTCACTGAGACACTAAAACTTAGCAGAGCCACGCAGAAAACTTTCTGGTCTGTTTTATAACATGCCAGTTCCTCCAAATGTATCTCATTGCAGTGGGGGCCTGTGTCTGCAGATTAAAGGACATGATGAAAGAACTGTATTTTGAAGTATTAGCTGCTTTAATAGATGAACAGATTTGTCCTTGTGCGTGTTTTAAAGACACACATAAATAAGCACCTCAACTCAGGTGCTATTAGGCACTTTTCACTCTGAGTGAAGCCCTGTATGTTGGGGAAAAAGTAGATCTCTCCAGTTGTTCTAAGCATATTTGCCTCTTGTAATTAGAGACAATTGCCATAATTCAAAGGATGCAGCCCCATTTCGTAGAGTCCCTAGAATTAAATTTATAAAAAAACAACCCAACTGCACTCTCTACAAATGTACAGACATTTAAAAGCTGAAATGATTCTTTAGTGGTCAGTGATAAAAGATCTGGAAGAGAGAGGTAAGAACTGGATCCGTGCAGGAGCTGGAATCTCGTTTCATCGAGCAGAGCTGCATGTTCTACGCTTGAAGGTAAGAGAATTGACAAACTGAGCTGGAGTGTGTCTGTCTCCTGATGATAAGGCCAAGTATAATGAGAGAAAAGTTAATGCAGAAAGTCAAAGTAATCCTGGTTCTTTCTAAATGCAGAAGAGAAGATATGCTTATATCTACAGAAATATTCTCCTCTCCATTAGTTGCCAAGGAGACGTTACATACCAGGCAGCCTCAGGCCCACTGGGAAATTCCACGAGAGAGCAAATGTGCCGAAATGTAGAAGGAACAAGCAGGATGTTCTCAATGTGAGGTAACTATTAATCATTAGAAAGATAACAGAAACACCTATAGAGGAATCTGGTAATAAGTAACTGCAAGTATAGGAGTATTTGTGCAAATCAGTATTGGTAAGGAAAAACACAGCAAATGTTTGGATTTTTTTTTCATTTTTTGAGATTATAACTTTGGCTTCTGATTTTTCAAAGGGCTTGATTTGATCCTTTATAACATTCTACATTCTGAGACTATAGTTTCATGAGCATTTATTTAGCAACAGTGTCACCTTTTTCCTGGACTTACTGTTGAGACAGGTAAGTTCACCTCAAGCTGAGCAATGAGTTGGCCAAGCACAGAGGTAGAATGGGGAGGGGGGGAGAATGGCTTAAACTGGAAGAGCATAAATCAGTCACTGTTAAACAGATGGAAAGCTGCCTGATGGGTTTCAAACCTTCTGCCTCCCTTCCCCCAGCAACCACAAAAAACCCACACAAACTATTAAAACACTGTCAGGGGAATGTGCTTTTCAGTGACCGCTAATAGGCTCAATGCTGTAACTCTTTATTAGCATCCAAACTGGCAGCCAGAAATTTGTCAGTAACACTGCAAAAAATTGCAATTAATTGGGGTATAAAACCCCTCCATACCATATTAAGATTAGAAAATGAGGGCTGCTACAGCTATTCAGAACAGAAATTCAAGCAGAGTATAGGTAATAGAGCTGGAAGTAGCAGATTCTACTTTGTTTCAGAGACTGCCAACTCTATCAAAGACTGCAATATTCCACGTACTCTGGATGTTTCCAGTCCACTTCCACGATGCTCTCCACACCTTTGCTCAGCTCCTTCACTTGCAAGATCTGCTGCTGCTGCATACATTGCAGGAACTTAGAGAACTGAAGGAAGCAACAATCAGAAATGTGGAGTCAAGCATTTTAAATTCCTGTTCCTGTGTTTCTGACTGCCCTTAAGTTACTTGCCAAATCAGAAAAACTTCTTTAAAAAAAACAAACCAGCACACCACCCACACCTCTGCTTCTCTAAGCACAGCAATCGCTAAGGATCCGTGAGTGCCTCTGTCTGGCTCTAAAACAGAGTAAAAGCAGTTGTTGCTCTTTCAGGTCTGCCATCTCTCTGTTCCAAGATGTTCTTAGCCAAATTACAGAACATGTCACATAGGCAACTGTGTGACCTCTGCCAAGGCATTTTGTCTTGCTTGTCATCTACACAACAGGGACAGTATCGTCTTATTTTCTCCTCTTTTTTGTTCCTTAGCGGCTTTAGAAAGGGTATGGCCTCTTCTTGCAAGTAATTGCACTGTCCCCCAAGACCAGAACCCTTCAATAGCTATCGCAGCACACAGTGGCAGATAGCACTAGCTGCATTCAAAGTTGATCAATGCTCATGCTTTTGGGACAATGACTTTTCTCCCTGGATCCCACAGGAGCAGAGAGTTGAGAAAAAGAACTTGTTTTTTAAGAACAGCTTCTTGGAGATTTTTGTCTGTCTGCTTGTCTTACTAACACTTGAACAATTTTTACTTCAATTTTTTTCTCTCCTTCCATTCCTATTTCAATTAATGCCAAAAAACCAACCCAACAAAAAATCTCACCTTCTTGTAGCTTGATTTCTTTATGTCCAGTTGTTGACCAGCGGGGCTATAAATGGATTTTTTAAAAGTTCTTTAGTTATAAGTCACCCTTCATTTCTTCTTACATCTTGCTACTTATGCTAGAAGTTTCTTAACAGCAAAAAATACAAATCACACAGAGAAAGAATTACTTCAAACAAGCTAACATATAGAACATCATGAGTGAAACTAGCGCTGAGGTTCCTGTGGGTAGGCAAACAGCCATTTAAGTGACTAAGCAGTCGTGGAACAAATGCCAGCCAATTTAGGTTAGCTACCCAGTGCCTATCTGGGTCTGCATATTCCTTCCATCAAAGTATTTGCAGTAAGAAGTGAGCGTAGTCTTAGATAACCTTAGGTAAGGACTGAATTTTACTTTTGAGTCAAAGCCTTCATGTTAAATATCACACCGGATCTGCACATTTTTAAAGCCAAAAACCCAACATGCAAATCTAAAGACAGTCTTCTTACCACGTACCAGCATGAGAACATATGGCTGCGGAGAAATGTGCTGGTGAGCAGAGGGAGATCCGACTTCTTTACTTTGCATTTTAAAGCATGAAAAAAGCACTGGTTAAATAATGCATCCATTTGCTCTGCAGGGAAAGAAAGGACAAGTAAAATGTGAGTAGTCTCTTCTTTCAGACTGTCCTTCAGAGCACACAGAACTGTCCGGAATGCAAAGGGTAGGTAAAGGCTTCAGCGAGCCAAAGGGTCACAGTTTGGTTTCATTTGTGTGCAAAGATACCTTGTGGAGTCCTAATGTCCTCAGCTTCCTGCTGAACCTCCCTGTTGGCATCCTCAGCTGTTTCTGCAGCTCTGTTCTCATGGAGCTCCTCCTTTCCCATCAGTGTTGCACAGCTGTCTCGCTCCTTCAGGCTCAAATCACCGATGTCCACGTGCTGCAATGGGTCAGTGGGGAAGCTGCTGACAGGCTCGTTCCCCTCCATCTCTTCCTCATCTTCAGCACTCTCCTTTTCAGCAGAATCTGTTACCAAGGGAGCTAAGGTAGGAGGACAAGATTTGTCACCATATTCCCTATAAAAGGAAGAAAAAGCATAACATAGCTTTCCGTTTACTGCTTCGAAGCCCACAGGACAATGAGCAAATGGCATCCTGATAAAAGGCACTGGCAGTTGCATGGGTCTTTTTCCGCGTTCTCAGAACTATAAAATTTAACTCATTTTCCTCCATAAACTCTATATTCCCCCCATGAATTTTACTTTAAAACTGAGCAGACAAGTTGAATCCAAATGCAGAGCACTCATTCATTTGGTGGAGACTCACACAGTTGGCCATTTTTAAGCAAAAAAGATTCAAAGTTCAAATGAATCAAAATGATTCAAATGATTCAAAGAACAGTAAGATTTTCTAAAATCAGAGTAACAGGGGTGTTCTAGCTTCATTTTTATAACAATTACACTCCGATCAAAGGAAATGAACCAAGTGAATAACTTTATATATTGATTGCCAATATGTATATAATGGATAGATGTCAGGACCTGCTTCTGTTGGAAAAGCACAGTCATCAAAAATATGTAGCTGAAACATTAATAATGGCTATATCTAAACTGTAACCAGATTAATCTTACTGGGGCACATATTTTGGTTTTAGTAAGCAGATGAGACTTGGCACTATACCCACCAGAGGTGATCCAAGTAAGTGTGCAGCACCGCAAAGCCCTTCCCTTTCATTCCAGCAGCCAGCATCTCTGCAGTGGCCATGGTGGCAACTGCGACTGCTACTGGAGCTCTGGGAAAAGAAGGGAATATTTCAGCAGGACAGCACAAACACTCTCTGCTACTTGGACAAAGACTGTGCCATTGTGATATACTCAATTTCTTTAACAATGTCCTAGTTCTCTACAAGCCATTTGTGTTTTTTTTAAAGTATGTAGGTATTTTCTGGTTTTGTCCCATCTTTCTGGTATGTAAATTCTTCCAAAGAATCCCAAGGATATGTGAGCTGTGACACTGAAGTGAAGGTTCTGTAGTGACACACTCTTTGCTTTAATGAAGTACAAGAAGCGTACGCACTGCCAAAAGAGAGCAGCAGTGGTCAGGGGGAAACCAACAGCTTTAGCGCTGCTCCCTCGTTCCGAACTTCCTCACAGACAAAAAGACAACTGTGCAGAATACTATCTTTTGTTAAAAAAAATTACTCTGTTTCAAAACAAACCTACCAGTTCTTCCCCCAGAGGTCCAAAAAAACTAATCTGCAGAGCTGTCCACCCAAGCTCAAACATATCCTAACCCAAAAACTGACGTGGATTCTTTTTTTGGCTGTATTTTCCATTGGTTGGGTCCACAGTGCCTCAAATGTGTGAGAACAATTCTGCTTTTATTTCTTCAAACCCCCCAGAGTCCTCCTGTAAAAAATAGCTTCCTTTCATTTGTAGTTTCTAAGAAAAGATATGAATAAAGAATCCTCTGACCTGTTTCCCAAGAGGGTGACAGCACAGAGCGTGCCCCGCTCTACTTGAGGAAAGCCAGAAGATGGCACTACAACTCCTGGCAGCATCAGATCTGAAGGAATAAAGCACATCCATTTCTCAATGAAAGACTCAGCCACCAGCACCTCCACCCCCCATCCCTCCTGTTACTCAGCAAAAACACATGCCTGCTCATAGCTGAGCACATGCCAGATTAAACATGATTCTCTGTTTCTCCTAAGGCAGCACTTCTTGCTCCCACCCTGTGGAGTAAAGGATCCAATTCACAAAGGTGCTGGGCACATCCCAAAAAACTGCAGGAGATCTAAGCACACTCATCCCCTCGCCCTGTCAGGCCCACAGGGAGTACTGTTTTTAACACAAAAGTATGAGCTCCCAGCCCAGAGAGCATCACTCTTCATTAATGTTATGGACAGACAAAGGAAGGAGATGTGTCTGGGAATCCCATTTTCTCATCCCAGTCCCAAGGACAGGTTATCCCCGCAGCTCTCTGGCTGAAGAGTGAATTGCCTGAAATTTGTTACTGCTGGCCCAACCCTCCTGATCTGGCACAATAGCTGCACTCTGCTGTGAACTCTTCTCAGCACGAGGAAGCAGCTTAACCATCCCCTTGCCATCTGCACAGAAACAGCACACCTTGTTGCGTGCTTCCTTCTGCTTCCCATACCTGGGGTGAAGCGACTGGCACGTCATTAAAGAACAGTTTTCCATGCCCCACGTACGGCATCACGTCATCACCAAATTATGCAAAGAGCATCTGCTTTCCCTCATCGCAGCTATAATTGTCTAGAGCTTGCAGTCTCCTGGACTGACCTGTGTTCCATGGTTTGCTTTTGAAGGCATCTCACTTTTTTTCTCAGCATGATAGATTTAATGTGTATGCTGAAGAAGCCAACAGTATTTTTTTCCTCCCATTTCACTGTCACAACTATTTTCAGCAAATCTAGAATGAGCTCTGCCTCTGCAACCAAGGCTCCAGATCTCTGAGGACAGAAATCACATAAAGACCTTCACGTAACAAGGTAAGTACCACGTGTGTATTGTGTAAATAACCAGGGCAGAGAGTAGACACTTCACAGAACGGATAGCACGAACAGCACTACCTTGCTTCTCCTCTTTGTAACTGCACGCTCCCTAAATCTGCTCCTTCCCTCCCTCTGGACAGTCTCCTGCCTTTCTTTCCGAGATGTGGTCCTACCTCTCCTCTCTGCCTATGTTGGCCATTGTTTCAGTGGCCAGCTTCTTATCCTTGGATTCCACCAAGAGGTAGCCTGGTTGCCACAGGAGATGAATGACCTGCAGCCCTCTTTCATCCACCTCCTTCCCCAATTAGCGAGACTTTTTTTCCCCCCAGAAACTAGGTCGCTACAAGTCAGGAGCAAGGCTTGCTCCGATGTCTATCACAGCTACGTGTTCAAGCACTTTATTTCCCCAAAAGCAAATAAAGTCAAGGGAGGGACTCGAGTTCTCCTTCAGATACCGTCTACTGGAAAAAAGACATCTCTCCCTACACGTACACTTCCATTTACAGGCTAAGGCCGCAGCAGTTGCAATTTAATCTTTTTCTGGTTGAGCAGTTCTGCAATTTAGTTTATAAAGGCCTGATTCTCATGAGTCTGAACTGCATCCAAAGCAGGTTCCAGAAACTAAGACTCCTTTCTTGTTAGTCTTGATCCATAATTAGGTGGTAGAGCCAGTAACCCAGGAATTTGAATCCAACCTCACCTGCACAATTTACTCGACAGTGATTACAACTCTATGTTCCAATATAAACTCACTTCTTATCCAAAGGATAAGCCAGTTCATCTCTGAACCGACAGGAAGCGTGGTGGCAGCAAAGGAACTCAGCTGCTCAAGGAGTTACAAAAAAGACAGATGCATGACACAGGCAGTTCTGTGTCCCAGTTCAGAGCTGCTGACCACCCCAAGATGGTATTTCCAAATCTCAGATTCCCACATGGAACACATTAACTACATTTAAACAGCTTAATCTACTTTGTTTCACCCACAAACTTTTTTACAGCTTATCTATGTATCTTTTTACCACCCCACTATGAATTACTTTGTGAGTACTTGTTCTTTATACTTGTTTGGTTTTTCGTTTGTTTCAGGTACATTTCTGCCACTGGGAAAGACAACATCAAAAAAGCCCCAAGGGCAACTCCTTTTTGAAACACAATGTGACAAAGTCCTGGTTCTCTTACCTGCTCCTCCCGCTAGTTTCTGTAGCACAGGGGGCCAGGTTGCAAAAGCAGGGAGCAGATCTGGGTAGATCCACAGGCTGTACACTGTCCCAAAACAGAACAGAAATTTAAAGGTGCATCATTAAAAACTTCTCCAGCTGCTGCTTCTGCCCATCTTTAAGCAGTACAGTATGAACCACAACTAAACACCCTCCTGTTCCTCGGGTAACCAAAAAATCTGAAGTCAGAACAACCCTACAATAATTAGTAGATGTGATGGAGAAAAATAAACTACTAGTTAATTCAAGGTCTTGTGAATTATTGTAAAGGATATAGATAAATGTTTACATTGTTTTCCTTAAATCAAGGATGCTTTGAGCTAAAATGCTACTCCAATAGGGAAGAATTGCTTAGTACAGGGAAAATAAAAGCACAGAGCATGAGAGCAATTCATTGCCTACTTCCAGGGCTGCCTGGAAGGTGGACATTGTGCCTCTTGGAATTACACCTTGCAGTGGACAAAAGAGACATGAGGGGCTAAGATGCTAAACTATGGGTAAAAGACTCGTTTCCTTGGGTTTAACCTCTGAACACCTCAATTTCCTTTTTGTGGAAAGAATCCAGAAATGCCACTGATTTCACAAAGGTGTTGGTAGAACAAAGGCACTAAAGATTATGGAGTGTACGGATACTATAGTGATAGGGTAAGTACTTAAGGTGGACACAAGGGAATCTTTTGGGGAAAGGCTGATGCCCAGTAAGTGAAGAGGATTATTCTATTCCACTCCTCGTACCTGTTGGATACAGAGCCTTCTCAATTTCAAACAATATTGGGTTCCTGTTATTCATGTAAACAGTGACGGCCTCCCCCTTGTGCGAGTATATTTTGATGACATTAAGCTCTTCCTTGTTTGGAATAAACTCAGTTAATTGTTCAGCACTAAGGTTAGGAAAAGCTGCTGCAACATCAGCCCGTAGTTTCCTCCTGTAATGATAAAAATCACAAGTGTGTTACAAAGCTGTCTGGGCCATCCTTCAAAATAATCCCTAGATCAGTAGTCACTATTTTGTTGACTGTTCATGAGATTCCTGCTTTTTCACAGAAGCTAATTTGAAGCATTTGTGTTCCAGTTTACAACGAGAGAGCTGCCTGCTGGAAGAATAGTGGGAAAAGGCCAAATATGGTCACATCCTTCCTTAAAATTCTGCTTACAGCTGCTATTGCTGTCTTTGCCCCTGTTTTGCAGTGATTTCATTACAAATCTGGTGGGCAGGGGCAGGAGTGCAGCCAGATTTCTCTCTCCCCAGGTTTAACTGATGTTTAAGACACGGTGACTAGCACAAGGAGGGGTTGTGGGGTCATTCACAGCTGCAGCAAGTGGATCTGAAAGATGGGCAAGTCAGCTGAGCGTCACCAGGCGAGCACAGAAGGAAGGGTGAGCTAGGCCTCGATGGGACAATTCATTGAAGTCTTGTTTAATATGAAAAGCGCACTTTGTATTCAAAACGTTCGCGTTTACCACCAATGCAAGGCCTGCTACCCTGCTACCCCCGGCCCGGGTCTCTGTGGAGGCCGAGCCGCCTCCCGCGGGGCACCGGAACCGATTCCCGGTCGAGGGAATCGCAGGCGGGACCGATTCCCGGCCCGAGCGCCGCAGGCGGGATTGGGCCGATCCCCCTCCGCGGCGCGGCGGGAGTCCCCGGCCCGGCACTCACCGATCGGACCCCTTGATGGCGGTGTTGGATCTCACCCGGAACGCCCTGGAGAACATGGCGGGCCCGCGCCCTAACCACCGCCGCCGCTCTCCCGCCCCTCAGGCCGCGGCAGCCGCCATGGCGCCGTCCCGCTGTACAAAAGCGTCCGGCTGGAAACCGCCTCCCCAAGTCCGGCCTGGCCGGTTCCCCCCGCGCCCAACGCCCCTGGGCCCGGCGGGTTTTCTCCTCACGGAGCCTCTTCCCCAGCGCTTTGTTCTGAGACGGGGCGGCGGGACACACCCTGAGGGGATGGTGGAGGGAGAGGGACGAGGAACGGACAACGAAACTCAAAGGTTTTAGGTAGGGATGTAAAAACGTATCGACGCTGCGCGCGGCGGCGGGGCGGGCGGTCCGCCATCAGCCGCTCCCCGGCCCAGCGAGGCCCCGCTCCCCGGCCCGCCCCGCCGCCATTGCGCAGGCGCGGCCCGGCGGGGGGCCGTTCCCCTGGCAACGGGCGGGCCGGTGGCGGGCGGCCGCAGGCGGAGCGGAGGAGACCGGCCGCCCGCCGCGGCGGCAGCGCTGGACGGCGGAGCGGGGCCCGGCGGGGGATGGGGGCCGACCCCCCCCGCCGCTGCCGCCATGCTGCTGGGCAGGAAGCCGGAGGCGACCCTGGGGGCAGGTGAGGCGGCGGCCGCGGGGCCGGGCCGGGCGGGAGAGGGCTGAGGCGGCCGCCGGGCCCTCGGGGGGGAAGCTCTGGCGGGGGTCCCGCGGCCTCGGGGAGGGCCGGGCCGGGCCGGGATGGCCGGGGAGCCCCTGGGAGCCCCTCGGAACCCCTCTGGCCCCGCTCCCCCCTTGGTTTATCTCCTTCGCCCAAACGGCCGAGCCCCGGAGAGGAGCCGGTCGCCTTAAACCTTGCCATTTTGAGTTCTTTAGCAGCATTTACCAACAGTTTGGGGCCAACCGACCCCGCCTTTTGGGGTGTTTTTCCTTCCCCTTGCAGCAAATCTGCCAACTGTAATTCCCACGTATCATTTTTATAGGATAACCTACTTTAAGGGATAGTCCTATCGAGTATTTAAGTGTGCGCTCGTTGTCTGTTCTCAGTGGGGCCAGTTCGGGATTATCCGACTTAAGGGAGAATGGGGAGTATGCTGGTTAATGTTTCTTGAGGATATACTCGCAGAGCAAAAGTTGATTAAAAAAAAAAAAGAAGCTCTAAATTAAAAGTATCACAAAGTAACATTTCCCAAGAGCTTTGCACTCTGTTGTGGTATTAAAATGTAGTTGTAGTTAAATTCTAAAGATCACTTCATAAACGAATGAGAACTTATGATCTTACAGGCAAAAATGTGCTAAGTGAGATACACTTCAGCATTTATCTCTGTCTGTATCAGCGTGAATTGTTGTGACTAACTGGTTTGTGCATGGGACATTTCCAGCCAGGTTTGGAGATGGATTATATGACTCCTATATGAGGATAGATCAGATCAGGTACCAAGAGTCTACAAATGAAGAACACAGCCCCTCAGGACTTCCTTCCCTTGGAAGATCTAATGTGAGTATTTTAAAGTCGTCTAGGTCTTCCCATTGTGTTGTGTGGCAGCAAGAACTACCAAGGAGTTGCATATCTCCCTGTAGAGACTAAATGAAAAGAGTGAGATGTTGTGGCTTTGTAGTAGCTTATTAACATTATTGCTTTTACTAAGCATGAAAATGATGTGGTATTGTGTTCAATGCAGAATTTGGTAGGCAGCATCAGAAATCCTATCTTAATATTCTCAGCTCATGTTTTAATCAAGAAAGTTATTTTACAAGAGGTTGAAGTGTTCTGCCTTGTCACCTTGTACGTTGATAAGTATGTAAATCCACACATGCTTTGCTTTAACTCTTCCACATTTGCATTTTGGTTTCCCTCATGAAAATTCCAAGAGATAAGTACTTATGAACAGCCACGAGTTTGCGTGGCTGCCAAACATCTTACAAAAGTATCTTTTCCTTCTGAAAACTTTGGCCTTATCTGCCACTTTGATTGCTAGCAAAATAGCTCTTTATGGACTGAAGGTGTTAACGTGCTTCTTCAGAAGTGCTGTTTCCTCAGCAGATGTGGAGTTATGAGATCTTCCCTTAAATTGATTCAGCTGAGCAGTAGCAGTCATGTTTAGCTGTGCGGTGATTTGACCTTTTAATGTTTTTAAATGTATTTTGGCTCTTGGTGAATTCTGGCAGAAGTGAAGGAGCTTAAGCTTAAAAAAAACCCCACACTCTAAAATGTGAAAATAGACATTTCACCAAGCAAGATGCATCTGAAAATCATCACCTTGTGGGAATTTATTGTAACAGATATTAGTAAGGAATTTGGTCTGTGCAGTTCACGGAGCAAACTTAGTAGCCTGGATTTGCATTTTCCCTTTTTTTTCCCCCACTTTTGTAAAACCAATTGTGTAGAAACTGGGTTAACTTCTTTCTTCTCAATTAAAATGAATTTCTGTAAGTATGTGAAAATCATCAACAGGGTGCTGTTTGTGTTGTCTAATTTCTTGGCTGCTGAGAGTGCTTTATCAATAAAACAAAACCTGTGCAGCCTGCAATTTATAAAAGCAAGCTGTTGAAAGCCAACTGATGTTGCCTGAGAGTCATCTGACTTGGAGTGTAGCTCTTCGGAGTTCAAGTTCAGATTGATCTATATTTGTGTCTCGTCGTCACGTGGTGAATGATTTTGGTAGCCCTCTAAGAATAAAAACTTAGTCCATGCTACTGAACGGCTGTTGAGTCCGCTTTGAGGTTCAAAGGCATCGGTTCTTCATTAAGAAATAGTTCCAGGGTAAATGGAGTAATGAATTCCTTGTTTATTTGGGAATTCAAAGGTACAGAATGCTTGCTACAAACAACAGCACTAGCAGAGTTGCTGTGGCTCCCAAATAGAGAATATTAGATTTAGCTCTGGTTGCACGGCTTTCACGCTTTATCACTTTGTTACAATTGATGACATCCAGACTGTTAGCACTGGGGTTTTTTGAAATCAAATACATGAAAGAAATTGATGTAATGAGTAGCATTTCTGCAATAAAGCAGTGTGTTTTGAGGTCTTGGTGTGTAATTCGTTCACCCTGACTGCCCCACAGAGTCCCCCCAGCACATACTGCCCAGGTGATGCTCTGCGTTGGTGGGGGGGGTGTCTGTCTGTCCTGAATCAGAGATAAAAAGCTGCTTCTGTTGTGCATATAATGGAAACCCCTTAGGAAGAATATCAAGTTTTGATTGTAAAGGTGAAAAATAAGACTGCTACTGTATAAAGACAGGCTTGTTTTGTTTTGTTTTTCCTCCTCCTCTCCTGCCCCCTCTGAAAAACTTCAGAAAACAAACAAGTGTGAACCTTGTTCTGTGCTTACATTCTCCGTTTATTTGTGAACTTACTGTTTGAGTCTGCTGGACTCACCAGTCTTTTAGCCAGTTCTGAAAATATGTCATTCTTATCTCAGCGGTTCAGCCAAACTCCGAGAAAAAGGCGTTTATTCTCAGTTACAAGGGTTGGGCTTTGTTGTTGTGTTTAGGGGTTTCTGGAAAGGCGTGTCTCGTACAGTACACTGAATTTTGGGGTTGATAGGACCCAGAGTAGCGGAACGTAGCAGGATATATCCAATGGCCTCTCATCGCCATTGATAAGGAGTGACTTCTGCAGGAAATGCCTATTTTTGAGGGTTTGTGAGAAAGAGCTATCATTTCAAGGCAGCAACAACACACAGACTTTTAAGAGTCATGTGTAGTTGTTTTTGGCGAGAACTTTCAGTTCCCTTATTTACTGACTGTGCCGAGATGTTGGATTGTATGTAACTAAAAAGGAATTTGGTTTTATTGCTGTGGATCTGCAGGTTTATTTATATTTTTTTGATTCCTGTGTAGTTATTTTGGTTTTCAGGGATTCGGCTTGGCATGTGTCTCAAATCTTTATTTTTAGATTAAAGGACAAAATGGAAACCAGATGTTGCTGCTCTAGTCATGGCCTCTGCAGTGCAGGATGAGACACCACCTCTGCTGTCTGTCAGCACGCAGCGTCAGCGAGTAGGAAAGGGCAGTAACTGCTGTTCTCGTATGAAACTGAACTCCAGGGAGTTGAGCATTTTCTAAATTGTAAAAATGACAAGCAAAAATTTCACAGTTCTTTTCTCACCTTCTATGCATTCATTTCAGATGTAAATATTTCAGCATATGGCAATAAGAGGCAGTGGTTACAGACAAAAGTTGGAGTAAGAGATATTCTCAATTATTCAAAGCTTCCAAGCCTGTCTTAAGATAGTTGTGCAGATACCACGATTTCAAAGAGCGTTGTGGCTATGACATTTTTCCCCTTCAAAGAAAATACTTTTTTTTTTTTTAAAGTACAGTTTATCTTGTCTTCCTCTGTCATCCTTTTGCTCCTGGCTCAGCTTGGTTACACCAGCCGTATGTCACTTGCTGTCATTTCTTTGTCTTCCCTCGGCACACTTGTCTTTGCGATATTCCAGACGCTTCTCCGCACACTCATGTTGTGTTGCACGTTTCAGACAGGTGCAAGTTGCATCTGTCCTTGGTTGGGTTTGCTGCACCCACGTTTAAAGCTAAACATAGCTGTTGCCCCGGCTGTTTGCTGACTGTGTGCATGCTGGTAGGGATAGGTATTGTGTCCTTGTTGGAGTGTTTGGCTATCCAGGGTTTACCCTTTATGGACTTAAAAATACACTACATTTGTGCAAGTGCTGGTTTCAGTAAGTTGCATTCTCTTTGTGTACCTTTTTATAACTCTGCTTGTAAGTTGAGTTGGTATAGGTCCAGCGTTTGATATTTGTTCCTAATAGAAATGTAAAACCTGTTGATGTTACTGGTTTTGTTTTATGTGGTATTGATTTTATTCTTAGCCTGTGCTTGAAAAGATAAAAGTAAAGCTAGCTTTCTTTTTTTTTCCATCTGTAGGTTTCTAGCAACAAGCTCGCAATGAAGGATCACCCCCTGAGTGGAAGTCAGGTCAAAGTGGAGCAATTATTTGAGGACTCTGGCAACAGAAGGAGTAGCACCCTTCAGTCTGCAGGCATCGCTGGTCCGGAAAGATCTCTTCCTTCCCTGACAAAAGATAAAAGTTTAGAGAGCATAAGCGCTTCAAAAGGGGGTGGTAGTTCCTCAAAAGCACATAAAGCCATTTCCCAAGCTCCAGAGCAAGCTGTCAAACAGTACAAACACCAGTTATCTGCTTATGAGCAGCAAGAGATACTGAATTTTTCTGAAATTTACTTTGTGGGTCCAGCTGCGAAAAAGAGGCAAGGAGTGATTGGTGGTCCCAACAATGGGGGTTACGATGATGACCAAGGCAGCTACATTCACGTGCCCCATGACCATCTTGCTTACCGCTATGAAGTGCTCAAAATCATCGGCAAGGGCAGTTTCGGCCAAGTTGCCAAAGTCTATGATCACAAACTCCACCAACACTTAGCCTTAAAAATGGTTCGCAATGAAAAGAGGTTCCATCGCCAAGCAGCAGAAGAAATCCGGATTCTGGAGCATCTGAAGAAGCAGGATAAAACTGGGAGCATGAATGTTATTCACATGCTGGAGAGCTTCACCTTTCGGAACCACATCTGTATGACCTTTGAACTCTTGAGTATGAACCTGTATGAGCTGATTAAAAGAAATAAGTTTCAGGGCTTCAGTATCCAACTGGTACGCAAGTTCGCTCACTCCATACTGCAGTGCTTGGATGCTCTGTATAGAAACAAGATCATACACTGTGATTTGAAGCCAGAAAACATACTCCTAAAACAGCAAGGGAGGAGTGGAATCAAGGTGATAGATTTTGGGTCCAGCTGCTTTGAGCACCAAAGAGTCTACACGTACATTCAGTCTCGATTTTATCGGGCGCCAGAGGTAATTCTGGGAAGTCGCTATGGGATGCCCATAGACATGTGGAGCTTTGGCTGTATTCTGGTGGAACTATTGACTGGATACCCTCTTTTTCCTGGAGAGGATGAGGGAGACCAGCTGGCTTGTATGATGGAGCTCCTTGGGATGCCACCTCAGAAGCTTTTGGATCAATCCAAGCGAGCCAAGAACTTCATCAACTCTAAGGGCCATCCTCGCTACTGCACTGTCACTACCCATGCAGACGGAAGAGTGACCCTCAACGGGAGTCGGTCCCGCCGGGGTAAAATCCGAGGTGCTCCAGGGAACAAAGACTGGGTGACAGCGCTGAAAGGCTGCGACGACCCCTTGTTTATAGAGTTCTTAAAAGAATGTCTCAGCTGGGATCCTTCCACGCGCATGACTCCGAGTCAAGCTTTAAGGCACCCTTGGATTTGCAAACGAACGCCCAAACCACCCAGCACTGATAAAACCTCCACTAAACGGATTTCTAGCTATACAAGTTCTTTCACAGGACTCGGTTCCAAGTTGCCTCCCGTGGTTGGAGTAGCCAACAAGCTGAGGGCTAATTTAACATCCGACGCCAATGGCTCTATACCTCTATGTACTGTGCTGCCCAAACTGGTCAGCTAATAGAGAATGATGTATTTCCAGAAAATGCATACCTTGTATTTTAATTGTTTGTTAATAATGTGGAAGGAGGTTAAATGCAGAGGGTTTTAATGGATTTACTTTTTATTAGAGACTAAATCTTGAATATGAAATTTTCAGTCAAAATGTACACATTTAAAGGGCTAACTTTTATCCAGTTGTTTCACTCACAACGTGGTGCGTATTGATGTTACTGGGTAGGTCAGCTCAGCTGTTGAGGAACATGACATTTTGGCAAACGTGCTATTTAATAATGCTCTTTTAGAAATCACACTATTTCTTACCAGGGCGGTTTAACAGATTCCTTTGCTTAAGACAGCAAGGGACATTGAAAAATAGGTATTTTAAATCAGTTAATCTCCAACTGAACTTTTTTTATTCTGGGGAGAGTTTTTCCACCTGTTGTCAAAAGCACAAATGTGTTAGTGTAACGCATTAGGAACTTACTTGCAACTTGGTAACTGATGTTGGGAGAATCTTATTTCTCTGCGCTGCTTTCCCCGTATCTGTCCTGGCTGAGATTTTTAAAAATACCATGGGATGTAGACACCAAAGGAATTTGGTGTTGAAATTTTATCATCTGAATTTATTTTTATTTTCTAAAGGAGCAGAGGAATGCCATGAAACACAGGTTATATCTAAATAAAACTACTAACTTCTCTACCCTTGCTATTTCCCTTAAAAGCCTATGGGAAGCTGGAAGGGGAATTCAAGATCAGGACGGGTCCATTACAAGTGTGGGCCAGTTTGTTCAGGGCTAATGAGTTAATTATATGTTTCTGTGGAGCTCAATTTTAAATCTTAAGGCCCAGGACTGTAACTAGAAACTGTGTGTGTGGTGGGGCCATGCCTAATAATTGAAAGCGTGTCTTGAAATCTAAACATAATCTGTGAAATATCAGGAAAGACACCAGTTGTGAAAACTGGTGGATCCAAATCAAAATTTGTTATGAGACGAACTGCTTTATTTCTAATCAAATTCCTTCAGGTCTTTGTGAGAGAGATGCTTATGTTTTCTCATTCTGAAAATATATGAGTTTGTATTTCCTCTTCCTTTATCTTCCCAGCACATAAAAAGGTGGTGTGACCTGTAATGACAACAGCCCAACCCGTTGGGGTGGTTACTTCTCGCAGCCACATGGCCCACGTCCAGTTACAAAACCATCTGATCTCTTGCCAAGTGGCTGAACGCAATTTTAAATACAATTTAGAGCTCTTATGAACAGAAAGCTTTAAATTTAATGAGTTGCTCTGTAGCAGGTTTTTAATGTTAAAACAAGGAGACTTTCAGTGTACGAAGAAAGGAATTATCAGGGTGCTTTTAAAGATAAGGTGACCACATGTTGGAGACAGGACCCTCCCTCTGAGAAGATGGGGCTGCGTTTTCTCTGCTCTCTTTAATTACAGCACTGGGGAAACGCTGGGTGGAGGCCTGTATAAAAACAGTCAAAAAGACAGAGCCAAAACTCCAAATGTTCCAGGACTGTTGTTTAAACTGAGGTTCTCGTGTGTGTAGCTTTTCTAAGTTCTTTTGTTTTACAGTTGTAAATTCAATAAGCTTAGTAATAATATTAAAATAACAGTCTAGCCTTTATCTGTGCAGCTACGAGTAATGCCAGCATGGCTGGTATGTTCATGGGTCACTTTGTAATAATGCACGACTGGTATTTTTTTATTTGGCTTGGCTGAGTGGAGTTTTGTTTGGATGGAGAGTCAGGAAAGTGGATTTTTGGGGCAAGTGGCAGAAGATACCTTCGAGTTTAGTAGAATCTTATGGATGCAGCACATTTTCAGAAGCCAGAAACCTTCTTCCTCTTCTGCCCTTTATGATTATTTTTTTTACAAAATATACCTGGGGTGCAAGGAGAAAGGAACATTTCAGGAGCAATAGCTTGTTAGGAAAGGTGCATAGAAAAGCACTTTATATAGAGAGTGTAAAGTGCTGGTGGTGTCTGGAGCCCGGCAGAAGACTGTGGGGTGTTGGTGTGAGCCAGGAGCTGTATAAACAGGACTTCTCTTAGGAACTCGGAGCAGTGTCTTGGTTCTAAATCATTTTCATCTCTGAAATGCCAGACTTAGAACGATCATTCTCCTGTGACCGTGTCACTTGTGACAGAATGGCCCCTGGTGCACACACAGTCCCCTCACCTATGGCCAGGGCTGTAAAACTGCGGATGAAGTGATTTGCTGGCAAGAACATTACTTTTTATCTAGAAAAAGGGTTCAGCCTGCCCTGACTGCCCAAGGTTCCCGTTAGCAGTTGTGTAGGTTTAAGACTGGATCTTACTTGGGACTACTTATATTTTAAAATCAAGTGTGTAGTTGACTGTCTTGCTGATTTGGGGCTCGTGCCTCTATAGCCATATAGGCGAGAAGGAAAGGAAACCACCTCAGAAGATTTTTACTGTATTGAAAATGACTTCTTCATAACCCAAATGAGAATATTTTGGTTTTGTTTCCAATTACTCAGCCTCATTTTCTTCAAAAACTGTTTGCTTTCAGTGAGTAGCGTGAGGCAGTGTTCCCAAACTGGGAGAGCCATCCAGTGAGCTAAAAAAAAATCTCCCTTCTGGGGGAGAGCTGAGGATGGTCCCTGCAAACACTCGTGGAGTTCCCTGTGAAATGGGCCCAGGAGGTGCCCACAGCCCCCTGGGGAGGGTGGGCCACGGGCTTCATTGTGGGACAGGGTCACTTGTGATGGGATGGTGACAGTCACTGGTGGAGACACAGTTGAGTCCCAGATTCATGCTTTGTTTTCTGCAAAAAAAACAGTGAGGTCTGAAATAGCCACAAATCCATCAGTTTCAGTAGTTGTGATACCAGTTAAAATGTTAAAAAGTCATTTAAAACTAAACTTGTCTAAAGAGATGAACAGAGCAGCTTTATGTTTGCAGTACCCCTTTGCTTTGCAGGTTTGTTGATCTGCCAGCTCTAGGGATGTCCCACCAGAACTCCTCTCACTTCTCCCAGGAAGTTCGCGTGAGACGAATGCAAATTCCTTGGGTTTCCAGCAAAACAGACACAGCATTTATGAAACTTACCTAAACTTGTTTAAAAACGTTCCTTGTAACTTTCCTCTCTGTTTTACTCCAGGGTTCCTCTCTGTGGTGTAAATAACACGCTCTGTTTATTGTCTGCGTTGGTAGCTGTTTGCTTTAGCGATGTTTTTACGTAAACGAATGACAAGGCAGGAGCATGGCAGCTGACACATCCACGGTGCTTTTACTCTGGGGTGCAAATACTACTTGCCTGCCCAAGTTGCAAGGAGAAACTTGTTTTATTTGAACCCAGTGGGACTGTGAAGAGTTATTATTCACGAGGGGACGTGGTACCACCCAGACACCCCCTGCAGATCTTCACAGGTTTGATCTTTCCAGCCCCAGCTGCTGACTGTGACGCTTGTTTCACAACAGCGACTGAATTTGAGAGATCTTCCACCGACACCAGATATCTTCACTAGAGATTTTTATCCTTCCCACCCAGCTTAAGCAGGAGCTGGAGCTGCCTGGGGACCTGAGGACTCAGAGCAGGCTAACTGGGAGGCTTCGAGGTGACTTTTGTGGCTGTGTTGCTCAATCCCAAATAGTTGACAGCCCTTGTGACCTGGTAGGACTTTCACGCAGTTGGAAACCTTTTAAGCAGCAATTTATCAGTAGCAGTTCTTTGCCACGGTCATCCTCTTTAAAACTACCTCCGAGATAAACCTGGGGTCCTTTTTAAAGGGATATTCACTGCAGGCTCTTCTCTTTTTTCTGATTTTTTTTTTTTCTTGTTTAATACTACTGGCTGTTTTGGCTGTGAAACGTATACGTGATGATCTCAGCAGTGTCTTGCTAATCCTGGCCATAGAAGCAAAAAGGCTGATTCTGCACCCAGAGATCTCTGCTGAAATGATTGATACAAATCCCCCGCCCGCCAAAGTTTAATGCTGTTGAGGGGAAAATCCTCTGGGAAGATCTGCGGGACTTCTCTGCAGCACCCAGCCCAGACTCCAACTGCGCCCAAAGTCTTCTCCTTAATGAAAAAACCTGCAGCTTTTGCTTTTGTTTGTGGAGCGCCCAGAGCTGTGGGTACCTGGCAGCTTGGAAAACTGGACATCGTGGCTTTATACTTAGTGCTTATCACAGATACCACTTGATTTTAATTTTTTTTTTTTATTTATTTTAATTTGCTAAGGGTCTGGGGAAATGCATACACTTTGTATTTCCCGTAGAAGAGCCCTTACGTTGTTCTAAAACTCTATGGTATCTCACAGTTTTTTAACTCCTGCTGTAACGTGTGAAATCCTGGGGCGGTGAGAGCAGTCGTGGATGGGGGAGCGTTGTCCCTGTGCTCGGGGGGTGCAGTGACATTAATCCAATCAATCCAGGCTGGAGGAGCCTGTGGTGCTCGGAGCATCAGCCCCGTTCCCCATCCATAGTCTGTGCCTTATTCTTTTCCCAGCCGACGTCTGTCTCGGTGCAGTCAAATCGCTGTTCAGGGTTTCTTACACCTCGCAGGTGTTCACACTCAATGTCAACGCCGGAAGAATCGCCAGGTTAGCCTTTTTGTTCTAAATATTGTGGTGAGGTGTGATACGGTGGAGAATGTAGGAAACGTTTAAGGTGCATGTGAATATAACTCCCTGTGAAGGAAGGCTTTGGAAATAAGTCAGTCTCCAGCTATGTATCTAAATGTAACGATCAGAGATTTCCTAAAGTTGTATTTCGGTTCATTTTTAAAAGTAAAATAAACGCGTAATTTTCTTTAGCAACAGACTGTGCAAATTCCTAAAAGTACTTGATTTAAAAAAAAAAATTAAATTAAAAAAAAATTCTTTCCAGCTGTAATGTACCTGGTGTTGCCAGACACCACCTTCTGTGGCATCTGGGTAGAGATGAGGAGGGGATTTTCAGACTCTGTGAATTTTGGTGTGTCTGTGCTGAACGTGAGGAATGCTCGGAGCTGACAAATGTTCTTCTCCTCACCGCTACCGTAACTGGAACATCTCGAAGTTTTGCCGTGACATTCCTCAGTTGTCACTTTCCTGTTCAGCCCAGCAGAGAGCTTTTTAAAGCCCAGAATCCCGCTTATCCCTGGGCCAAAAGGAGAAATCCAGTAATAGCCACTTAAGGAAGATTTGCTTTTATTAGAAACCTCTAAGTGGGTAACCTACTGTACACAAGTGGATGTTGGAATAGTTTGAAGATGAAATCATGCTGCAATAAAAAGGTCTCAAGCGATGACCTCTCTGGTTAAACGATGCGTGTTACACACACAGAGTCTGCAGACAGCGCTGAGGGAATGTTTTCCTTATTTGTTGTAACATGGGTGAAGGGTAAATGTTTGATTAGAGAAAGTTTACGACCTGAAAACGGTAAGAAAATAGCTACACGCAGAGATTTAGGTGTTCTTGGAATGTCTCTGCACCCTGCAGGCCCCCTGCACCCTCGCTGCTTCTCGCGGGTCTCTGTCGGAGGATTTTGTTTGACCGAGTGGCATTTTCCCAGGCACAGCACCTCATTTATTATTTTGTTTTTTTAAATAGGCTTATTTTGCCGTGCTGTGACGGTTGTGGGGGTGATATGGTGAGGTGGTGTATCGTCTGTTTAATGCCCCCCCTGTTTAAAGGAGGGGGGAATTGGGTACTAAAGGGGAATCACATCCTTCTGCCCATCTCGGTGATGCCGAAGGATGTCAGCATGAAATCCGTGTCTGCACGGAGTCGGGCTGTGGGGCAGAAGCCTGGAGTCTGGCCCGTTGTTGCTCACGTGGTGTAGCCCAACCCTTCTTAATTATTGCCGTCCATTAATTAATGGGGGTTCTTGGAGGAAAAATCAATCCAGAGATTCTTGAATCGTTTTGTCAGGCAGAAGAGGAAGAGGTTTGCTTGCATTTAGCAATATTCCTTCTGGTTCTCTGGGTTTATCTTTTCAACCCCGGCATAGCGAGAGGGCGATGCCGTTCCACGGAGCAGGCTCCTTTAGCACAGGGTGCTTGAAAAAGCAGCCAAGTCGCTTAAAAAGCGAGTTGTTGCTTAGCACAAATTTGTCCAGCTTAATTTCTGCCTACTGACAGTTGAAAGACACAGGCTGCGGGGTTTTTTTGAGGCTTTTTTTTTTTTTTTAAGCTGCCTTGTCTAATTTAGACTTGTAAGCCCAGACTTCTCAACGTCGGATAGCTGCTTCGGTACTTTGGATTTGGGTCTTCTCCCTGATACGTCTTTAAAGGGACCCAATTTTTCTGAAAATAAGTGCCAGGAACTTCCTAGGGCCATTCCAAAGGGCCTCTGAAATAACATACTGAAAACTTTGGATGTATTTTCTAGTAACATCACCAGTATATATATGTGTGTGTGTGTGTGTATATATATATATATATATATATGTCTCCTGATGATGCCTGGGCTGGATGGTGCTGTTCTTCTTTCCAGGGCAGAGCTGTGCTTGTCCCTGCCGTGTCCACAGGGTCACAGGACACACCAGCAGCTCTTGGGCTCAATCTGCTGATGGTCCCGACACTCACCCAGCTGGGAAGGAGGAGAGGGATGTTTGTAACCTTCCTCTGGAGGTTACCCACCACACCTGCCGTGTGTGCGGTGACAGGAGCTTGTTGGAGCTACTCGCCTGCTCTTGGCTCCATCTCTGCCCACGATGAGTTGCCCCGGAGGCTCTTTGGGTGGCCCTCGAGTGAACTGTCTGCTGGAAGGGATGGTATCAATGAGACGCTCTGGATGGGGAATCTTTTGAAGCTCTGTTCCAATTCTTACACACACACACACACACACACTGTTCTTAGGGGTGTGGGGCAGCACATGACTCAAGGTTGTGTGGACCGAAGAGGTGAATCTTGCCCATACTTATGTTTTCTTTAAGCATCAGGCAGCGAGTGCTGGTCTTTGTATGACTCACCTAATCCTTTTTATAAACGAAGTTCTGTGCTGCCCAGACGATGAGTGGATGGTAGACAGCGTTGGGTTTGTTTTCCTTCCTCTTGTCGAATTAGCCCGACAGGCTTCCCCAACGCTGGTGAGGACAGCCACACGCACAGGTGCCCAGAAATGGCCTTTCCTCTGAAGATTGTTTTTGTCTCCTCGCGGGAATGTGTGTCCTTTGAAGAAAGCACACGTGACGGAGGCAAAATGTTTTTCTGTGGTACCACCTCTGTCTCGCCCCAATGTTTATACAGGGAAATAAATGTGTGGGGATGTTCTTGATGCCGCCTGTGCCCCGAGGCAGCTGTGAAGCCTAGACTTTTCTGCCCTTTGTCTCAGTGGTCTGGCCCAGACCACAATTTATAAGGGGTCGAAGGAGGGTTTGGGGTCTGGCTCTGAGCTCCAGATCTGGGGGAGATGGGGCTCCATGGCTTCTCCCTCACCTCCCTGGTGGATAGTCCTGGGGGATAGCAAACTTTCCACGAGCCAGCAATGTGCCCTTGTGGCCAAGAGGCCAATGGAATCCTGGGCTGCGTAGGGAAGAGTGTGGCCAGGAGGTCCAGGGAGGTCATTCTCCCCCTCTGCTCTGCACTGGGGAGGCCACAACTGGAATAGTGCATCCAGTTCTGGGCTCCCCAGCTCAAGAGAGACAGGGAACTGCTGGAGAGAGTCCAGTGTAGGGCAACAAAGATGATGGAGGGATTGGAGCATCTCCCTGATGAGGAAAGGCTGAGAGAGCTGGG
>JAOTQQ010000013.1:5315978-5325995 GCA_026546715.1 Gallinago undulata
TAAGGTCTCCCCTCAGCCTTCTCTTCTCCAGGCTAAAGAGTCCCAGCTCTCTCAGCCTTTCCTCATCAGGGAGATGCGCCAATCCCTCCATCATCTTCGCTGCCCTTTGCTGGACTCCCTCCAGTAATTCCCTGTCTTGAACTGGGGAGCCCAGAACTGGACACGGTATATTCCAGTTGTGGCCTCCCCAGTGCAGAGCAAAGGGGGAGAATGACCTTCCTGGACCTCCTGGCCACACTCTTCCCTAAGCAGCCCAGGATCCCATTGGCCTCTTGGCCACAAGGGCACATTGCTGGCTCAGGGATGGTTTAATATCCACCAGGACCCGCAGGTCCCTCCACAGGTTTAGATAATGTCCCTCATGAAAATCTGGGGTTAGTATGAGCTTGCCCAAGTAATCGGTGGGACACGGAGTGCACCGGTGGCCCCAGCCCTGTGTGACCCCCCCTCCCGAGCATCCCATATTGCCACTGTCCCTCAGGGTCTTCATGCTGTGACCTCTGTGGTGGCCCTCAGTCGCCTGCAGGTAGGACAAGCCCCATGGTGGGTTTCCTCGACGAACAGCCCCATCCCATCCAGGCAGTGCCATGTCTGGCTCTGCGGCTGGACCTGCGTCCTCTGGATGCTCCTGCATCCTCGCCATCCCATGGGCAGGGGAGGAAATCAGGCTGGAGTTGTCGTGTTTCTCTACACATAAATGGTGCTGAGCTGCAGTTCATCGAGGCTGGACTGTCGAGATGTTACGTCCCACCACCACGCGGGGGTAACGGAGTCAGGAGGGGCTGGAGCTGGGGGGTCTGGGGGCTGTGCTGGCACAGCACCCCGAAACCAAAGTCCCATCTTTGCCTCAACTCCAAGGCTGAGCCTCTGGGTGGAGGCTGCAGGGTGGAACGTTGCTGCTTCTGCTGAAGATGGTATTTTTATGCCGGGGGGTGAGCAGTGGTGGCACCAACCGAGTGGCAATGGAGCAGGGAAGGCTCAGGAACCTTCATCCCATTCCCAGCAGGTACGTGGGCTGCTCCAAGAGGTGCCACTGCGGGATGCTGCCGTGCCACCAGGTGGGAAGGAGTGAACTCAAGTCCCACAAAAGCTCTGGGAGGTGGGAGCTGGACCAGGAGCTTCGGCGACCTTCTCCGATGCCCCGTGCAACAGCCGAGAGGGGAGGAGTCGCTTCTTCAGCTGCCAAGTTCCGAAACGGTGAGTTAATACCCCAAACCCTAACAGTAAATCACGTAAATCGTGCACACAGTAAATCTGTTTGCACGATGCTGGTGGCTGTAGCGAAGCGGAAACGTGGACTGTAGGAACCCGCGCGGCGCTGAGAGGTGTGAAGCACAAGCGGATTTTTCCAGGGGCTCAGCTCAGCCCGCAGCCGCCCTGAGCTCTGACGGGCTTTGTGCAGGTTCAACGTTTTGGAAAAAAAAAAAAAAAAAAAAATTATTTTTTTTTTTTTAATAAACAAATGTAATCCTAGTAATAAAACCCCAACCTTGTCTTGGGGGGAAGGGGAGGGTGGGTGGCGGGGAGGGGGGGGCTGAGGTTCAGGTTTCCTTTACTACTGAGAGCCTGTTCTGGAAATCACGGTGCTGACTGACACAAATCTCAACTCCGGTGGGAAGACTTGTGGCTTGAAGTGTTTTCTGCCTGGGTTTGGGGAGGGAAGAGCAGAGCGGAGGGGGCACCCACAGCCCCCCTGGCTCCCCAAGCCACCCACCCCGGGGAGGGGGATTGATCCCAGGGTTCCACAAACCCCCCCCCCCATTTTGGCATTGAAGTCGGTAGTGGAAAGAGTGGGTCCTGGGGGGGTCCCAGCATCCCGGGCTTTCCTGTGTGTCCCTGCTCCCGTCTCTGGGGTGGGAATGGTGTCACCCCCCTCCACCCACCGCTTCTCCCTCCCACCCCAGCAGAAATCTCTCGGGGGGTGAGGGGGGGGCCGGGCTCTCGCTGCAGCACGGCAGACTCTTTCTTTCTGTCACTGCTTTCAGGGCGTCTGTCGAGGTGGGTAGAAAGAGAGGTCTGTTTTCTGTGAAGCTGTTGATACTAAAAGGAATAGCTGGGTCAGTGTGGGCGTTGGGTGAGAACAGAGACTTACTCACGCAGGGCGGTATTCTTGTCGCTTCAGGATTCAAAGCAAAATTTTTAGACAGATTTGTTGGCAAAAGCGCTGTAAATAAACAGGCTGAAGAAGAGAGGAGAGAGGGCAAGGGCGAGCTGGGGGAGCGCTCGCCGCCGTTTGCTCACCAGCATCAGGTGAGGAGGAAAAAAAAGCAGCGTGGAGGCACCCAGCTTTGTCGGGGGGAGATGAGATGGATGCTTTGTGTCGTGTCAGGGAAAAGCACTCAAAGAGGAGCCGGGATAGAAAAGTTTTGAATAAGGCACTGATCTGGGACATGCGGGAGATGGTGGCCGCGTCTCTTTGGAAGCTCTGCCAGCTGTGATGGGAGTAAAGGATGGAAACCTTAGGGCTACAAAGATGCTGAGGGGCCTGGAGCATCTCCCTTACAAGGAGAGGCTGAGGGACTTAGGAATTTTTAGTCTGGAGAAGAGAAGGCTGAGGGAGGATCTGATCAAGGCCCATAAATACTCAAAGGGTGGGTGTCAGGAGGATGGGGCTGGTCTCTTTTTTGTTGTGCCCAGGGACAGGACAAGAGGAAATGGGCACAAACTCGAACATAAGAAGCTCCACCTAAACATGAGGAGGAACTTCTTCACTTTGAGGGTGGCAGAGCCCTGGCAGAGGCTGCCCAGAGAGGTGGTGGAGTCTCCTTTTCTGGAGACGTTCAAACCCTCCTGGACACGTTCCTGTGGGACCTGCTCTGGGTGGCCCTGCTCTGGCAGGAATTGGACTGGATGATCTCCAGAGGTTCATTCTGTGATTCTATGTGGGGCACGGGCAGCAGGGGATGCTCTGGGCAGGGCTGGGGCCGGAGTAGCAGGTTTGTGGGCACTCAATTCACACGGGTGAATGTGCCCCCCACAGCTCCCCGTACCCACGATATGGGTATCCTGGGATCTACAGCGCTTTGCTTCAGGGTTAGGTCCTCACACAGGCTATATCTGAGCCTGCTGATATGGGTGAGCCTGTGTCACTTTGTGAACCAGCTAAGTACTGCCACTGCTGCTGTTTCACAGCAATATTTCCAGTTTCCTTGGCCCCATTTAGCAGATGGAGTTTTGCAGCCCCATCTCTGAGGATTCAGCGCTGCTTGGGGGGACAGAAAGGGCTTCCTCCCCCAGGGAGTCTGTGGTTTGTGTCTGCGGCCAAATGAGCTTCCCTGGGGTGGGAGGATGCTGTGACCCCATCTCCCTGCTGGTTGGTGCTGAGAATCCAAGCAGCTCTGCCAGCCTGTGTGCCAGGGGGAGACCGGCGCCTTGAATGAAGGCTTTCTTCTTTCTCCGCTTTTCACAGTGGAGACGCTCTGAAGCAACAGGTTACTTGGAAAAAAGGAGGAAGTTGTCCAGAGCTGAATTTGTGAAGGTCTTAATTTCCTCCTCGGTAGCTCCAGCTGGTAAATAGCAACGCTGCCATCTCTGCACACCTGTGCTGAAGTCACCCTGTTCCTCCTGACCTTTGCTTGACTTGAAAGAAGATCTAGATGGCTGATTTCAACTGGAAGCTGAAGGTGAGCCATGGAGATGAGATAAGCATGTGAGAGTCTCTCTTGCTAACTCTCTTTCCAGCCTAACTGGAAACCAGGAGCAAAATCCCACACCCACTGTCTGGAGCCTGGTGACAACTCTCAGTGCTTTTGGGTGATGATGACAAAGAGCGGCTGCTCTGGTGGACCAGTGCCTTGGCAGCATGGGCACGTGTGCTTCCCCCTAGCCCAGCATGAGGGACCAACCAGCCCAGCTTCCACCACTATGTGCCTCAGTGTCCCTCCTTTGGGCACAGCAGGCTCCTTGGCCATCACTCTTGCTCCCTTGCAGAACCAGCACCCTCAGCTGGACACCCCCTCCATGTCTGCTCTTGCAGTCCTCCTCCAAAGGCTGCTCTCTCATCACCCTGCGCTTGTCTTCAGCTTGGAGAAATGTCACAGAGAGACTGCAAAGGGCATCCGTAGACTTAGCAGGTTATGTTTTGTAGCTCTAGACAGAGAAGACACTTGGGCCTGAGCAAAATGACAAAAGCAGCACGCAGCTTCCTTCTTTGAGAGTTTCCACCATCCAGGACTTGCCTCTGAACTTCATTTAAACATTCAGGACCATTGTCTTCTTGCACATTTGGGTAATGATTGAAGTCCTTGATGCCTTTTTCCTTGTTAAACCCTGTGCTGTTGTGGGACCTTTGACTTTGCCCTCACTCCTGTGGTGCTGGCACTGGGCTGGCTTCATTTAGCCATGTCCTAGGAAGCCTCCTGCCATGGGTTGGATTCAGCTGGAGGGCCTTTGGGCAGGTTCCTTTCCACACCTCATATCCAGAGTGTGCTAAAGCCTCCAGAGCTGGTTGGGACCTTCGTCTCTGGGGAGCCCCAGTGTAGCTGACACTCTCCCTTTTCCCTGTGCCACAAGTCTTGGTGCTCTGAATGAACCACAGCCCTCCCATCTGACCAGTGGTACCTTCACGAGTGCAAATTACAGCTCTCAGGTATCCAACTGCATCCCCTGTGCTGCTGAAAGGATGCGATTTGTGCTGATGGTTGTGTTTGTTTTGGAGCTGAAGCTGCAGAATTCAACTTTAATTTAGAGCTAGTGTAACCTTTCAGCATCCTCATCCACCACGTAATCCATGTACGTGTGTGCTATGATGCTGCCACCCAATGCGTCACACAAAATCAAGGGACTGTACGTGTGACCTGCTGACTCTGAAGGAATATGTGAAAGATTCACCGCAACATTTTTAATTTTTACTTGTTAGTAGGAAAATAAACCCTCTTTCCTCACCCCCCCTTCTTATTTTTAGTAGCAAACTTCCTGCTGAGGAAAAAAAAAATAATATTTTTCACTATCGAGGGGATTGATTTAGATCAAAAGTCTGGCTCTGCTCCAGGTAGATCACCAGTGTTTGCTGCTGCCAGAGAGATGAATCACAAAGATCACTATTTCCTTGTCTGTTGATGTGAGAAGTAGCTGCTGTTCTTGCAGGGGCAAAGGCAAGGCCAGCAGAGTGGCAGCCCTGCATCTCCTCCTCCTCCAGTGGTGGTTTTCTGCCTTCCCACAGCATTGGTCAACCCTGGACAGCCCCAGGAGGACAAACTGTCCTAGGGGCCTGGGTGGATGCATGGGACAGGAAGGCACGTTGTGCAATTGAGACTAGAGTTGTGCTGAGCATCATTGCTAGTTTGCTGGTTTTCTACTGACAAGGATTATCATGGAATGATAGCATTATCTGGGTTGGAAGGAGATGAGATGTGTTTCCATGCATGGGCCACCAGCATTTGTGAGCCTTCTCCAAGTCTTCTGTTGGCCAAGTCCTCTGTTGGCCAAGTTGGCTTTGCCTTAAGTTGTGTGTCTGTCGGGGATGGGGTTGTACCCCAGGAACAGCTGCTGGTAAGCTGTACAATTTAGAAAAACAAAAGCTCTCTGTGAAAAATCAGGCAGTGGTTGTATTTTTCTGAGAACTGGGATCAAGCACATCAGAGAGTTGTCAGGATTTCCTGCTGTGGAGCTGGGATGAAGCGAGCTGGTACAGCTCAGGTGCTCAATGCTCAAAAATGCCAGGTTAATAAAGGACCTGTCAGCACCAGGCTTGCTTGAACCCGGGGTTAGAGGGACTCTGCTGAGGGTTTGCTTGAGCTGACTCTGAAATGACAACTTAAATGCAGCTGCACAAGTAAGGTGCCAAGGAAAAAATAAAAGGTGCCTTTCACTAATAGTAAGGTTCTCTTCAGAAATTGTCCTATTAGGTTAGAACAGACCCAAAGGAATCCAGCTCTAGACTTTTTCAGCAACTTTTCCAAGCAGGAAAGGCAAAGCTGTTCCTCGTTGCTCTGAGAAAATCAGAGTAGCACTGGCCAACCCTGCGAGCAGGTTATGGGGAGGGTGTGCAAGATATGCCCATTGTGGCAGCTGGGGTCAGCGTTGCAACAGAGTCAGGAAATGAAGTTTCAGCTCAGGAAAAAAGAAATTTGGCCAGAAAAGGAACCTAATAGTCCATCTCCATTGTCTAGAGCAAAGACAACTGTTTTGTTGCTTCAGGGTGTGATGAAATGGTGGAGAGACCCTGCCAAGAGGCAAAAGGCAGCAGATCAGAGAAGGCAGAGGTGGAAAATGAGAACTGCCTGAGTTAAACTGCAGAATTGCTATGCCTATCCAACTGGGGACTGCTACCTGTTATGGGCTGGAATATCCAGCTCCTCTTCCATCAGAAAACCCAGGGAAGAGCTCCTATTTAAGCATCCGAAGAGCTGGCATGGATGGGAAAAAATTCAACAAATTCCCTTCCTTCCTCTCTATCAGCCTGGAGAAGAGAAGGCTCCAGGGAGACCTTAGGGATTGGAAGGGGCTCTAAAGGGGCTCCAGGAAAGCTGGGAAGGGACTCTAGATCAGGGAATGTAGCAATAGGATGAGGGGGAATTGTTTTATACTGAAAGAGGGGAGATGGAGATGAGATCTGGGGAAGAAGTTCTTTGGTGTGAGGTTGGTGAGAGCCTGGCCCAGGTTGCCCCGAGAAGCTGTGGCTGCCCCATCCCTGGAGGGGTTCAAGGGCAGGTTGGAGGGGGCTTGGAGCAACTTGGTGTGGTGGGAGGGGCTTGGAACTCAATGATCTTTATGGTCTCTTCCCACTCTAACCATTCTATGATCATCATCTCATAGCCCCGAGAGTGAGTCAGTGCGTCTGTCCCACGCTTTCACAAACTAACAGGTTGCCAGTTGGGATAGGACCCGAAATCATCACAGGGTTTGTGCAGCTCTGTGGCATCACGTTCTCACTCCGCTGCTGCTCGTGCTCAGCCCTTCTGGGGCCGAGTTTCAATATCAGGAGCTGAAGTTTTGCTGTCAGAGCCGCGGGATGTGTCACGATCAAGTGATGCGGCGCGAAGGGGAAAGCAGGCGGCCGTTCCTGTTGGGTGGCTGCTCCTCCAGCGCGCCCCGGGGCTCGGCGCTGCTGAGGGGAACCAGCCCTTACTCATTGTGAAACCTCTCGCATGCAGAGGAGCCGGGGAGACAGGAGGTGCTGGGCTCCCCGGGCGGGCGGTGGGGCACACCGGGGGCTCGGCTGGTGGCGGAGCCCGGCGCTCACCCCATGGGAATGGAGCTTCGCTGAAACTGGGCTCCTTTCTGAGAACCAGCCCCTCTGCTCCCAGGCATCTCCCCAGCCCCACGCAACCCCCCCTTCCCTGGGTGCAAGCGGGAGAATTGCTTGGCTGGGCTTATCCCACAGTCCCTTTTATCACTTAGTTTCGTTCACTTTCCGCTCTTAGCAGCGTCTGTGGCTGCAGCAGAAGTAGCTTCCTTCGGGTTTGTGTACCGGGGCTGCATCCCTTCACCCCACGGGCATGCCCATCTCCACGTGGACCCTGGGGTGCAGCCGTGGGGCTGCTGGGCTCTGCTTTCCCAGCATTGCCCTGGTGCTGCACCTAGAGAGGGAGCTCCTGAAGCTCTGCACTGGGATGCTGGACCTTTACTGGTAAACAGCGACGCTGGTGAAGCAGGGTGGAAACGGTCAGCATGCTTGTTGGTTGCTAAGGGCTTTTTTGGGGGGGCTTTGTGTGTGTTATCCTACTCTTCTTTCTTTCGGTTTGGCTTGTGTCTTCCTACGCTGTTGGAGACTAGATGAGTTTGTGACGGGAACCTGCAGAGCCCAGAAAAGGGCTAGGACCAGCTCTGCTGCATGGTGTTAGTGGAGAGAAGAAATGTGGACATTGGGGCAGCTGGTGAAATCCTTCCTCCCGAATAACCTGCCCTCAAACTTTATAGCCTGCAGAAAACTGCTGGTTGAGCTTTGGCAGGGGACAAAGTGACAGTTGAATGGTTGGTTGTCTTCCTGGAGAAGCGAGGTCTGCCCCTGTACCCCCCCATGGCTGTGTGGGGTTCCCACCCTGCGGTGCTCGGGGCTCTGTCCCCAGGGAGGGGTTCGGGCAGGACCTGTGTCCTGCGTGGGAGGTGGCCCTGCCCATGGGAAGGGGTTGGAACAAGATGATCTTTAAGGTCCCTTCCAACCCAAACCGTTCTATGGTTCTGTGACTGATGCCACCAGCACACGGTGAGCGACTGTCCATGCTCCTGGAAAGGAAGAGACCCCGCTCAGCAGCCTCCCGTGATGCTGAGACCGAAAAGGCTCCTGGTGGTGCCGGGAGCGAGGCAGCCCCCATGCCAGCCCCCAAGCCATGGGGCAGAAGGCACATGCCCCCTGTGCCCCTCTTGCTATGAGACAGCCAGGGCTGCCGGAAAAGCCGGGGCGCAGATGATTAGGTGTCAGGCTTAGATTTCACTCCCCAAAATACTGAAAGCTGGAGCCCCACGGGGCGGGGTGGGATGTGCCGGGTGCCCGAGCTCAAAGGGATGCTCGGGGCCGCTGTCCTGCCCTGTGGCAGTGTGTCTGTGGGATGCTGGCCCCAGGAGAGGGAGATGACCCCTTCCCAGAACAGGGCCCCCCGAGCGCCGAAAGCGTGGCTGTGGCGAGCAGCATCACCTTCCTGGCTTTAGTAAATCCCTCCCGCAGCTCCTGTTAGTCAGGCTCTCGCCACCCCGGCACGGCTGAGATAAGAAGAAGGTGGCAGCCCGCAGAGCCGGGGCCGTGCCTGCTGCCCCCCGCTCCCCTCGGGCATGGCCGGGACGCGCTGCCCTGCTTTCGCTGCTCCACCTCACCTCTTTCATGACAAAAGCCCCGATTTCAGTCACGTGCTGCTAAAATCTAGGGCGCAGAGAGGCACGAGCTGCGTGGGGCTGCGTGGTACGGCAAGTTAAAATTAAATAACAAGCGTTAACTGTAACCACAACCGAAATCAGGAAAGTTCTGAAAGCTGATGCCATTTAAAAATAGTTAAAACAGAGTTTTCTTGTTTTGTTTTTGCCCGTTTAGTGCTTAAAGTCTCTCATATTGCTAAAAGCTGGGTCCCTGGTCTTCATGGCACCCTGGGAGGCTGAGGGGTCCCGGAGAAGGTGCTCGTCTTCCTCGTGGCAAGAGAGAAGCTTTTTTCCTGTTACAGGAAAGAGGCCAGCGGGGCTTTGCTCCTCACGCCCAGCCCACGAGAGGAGATGCTTCCACCAGCTCATCTGCTCTTGCTGTCCCCATGGGCCAACAGGAGATGACTAAGATGTTTAATTGCCTTCTTGACAGCAAGTACATACTGTCCAGCCCAAGGGTGCCTATGGCTTTCAGGAAAGTTTCTGAAGAGAGAAAGGGAAAAGCAGAAGAAACTGCTCCTCCAGGCTGCAGACTTTCTCGTGTGTTGCCGCTCTTGGCGTGTTCCTCGTTTGAGGTGAAACTTGCTTATATACCGGGGAGCAGCTGATGCTCTTCTGGAGTCCTCGGGCACCTTGTCCACGTGTGCTTGGGCACGAGTTGCTGCAACTAAACCGAAGCGCTTGTGAAACCACCAGCTCTTTCCCTGTGCCAGCCCTGGGCACGCTCTCTTCTCTCTGGCTGGGTCTCGCATCTTTCCCGTGAGCCGGGATTCTCTCTGAGGTGAGGGGGTGGAAAAATATGTGGAAGCCCCTTGCAAACTCCGCGTCGCTGGCAGTGGGGATGATCACCAAAGCCCCTGCTCCGGCGCTCGTGGGCAGTGATTCATCGGCTGCGGCTCAGCCGGTTTCACCATGAAAACCCCTCTGGTGTGGTTAGGCAAGCCCGGACTTCGCCGGCCCCAGTGGGTTGTCCCCGTCCCGTGCCACGGAGCCCACTCGCTGCTCTGCAGTGGGCTATTAGAAGCGTGTGGCTTCAACCACAGATGGAGCTTGAGTGAGCTCTGAGTGGACTCTCCACAGGGGAACATGCAAAGCTGGTGGTTGGTTCTTGACGTTTGTGGGCCCCTCACCACAAGAAAGACATTGAGGGGCTGGAGCGGGTCCAGAGAAGGGCAACAAAGCTGGTGAGGGGTCTGGAGCACAAGTCTTACGAGGAGAGGCTGAGGG
>JAOTQQ010000013.1:5330484-5352010 GCA_026546715.1 Gallinago undulata
CACCCCCAAAAAAAAACAACCCCCCCCCCCCCCCCCCCCCCACCAAAACCAAAACCACAACAAAACAATGAGTAAAACCCAATCAAAGACTGGAGAATAGTAAGATTAACTTTTGAAAGTGCAGAGTGGCTGACCCAGCAGCTCTGGAGCCAGCCGTTAGCAACAGTTGAGTCAAGTTCTATTAGAACCAAACATTTCACTCCTACTACTATTTTTCTTTCATCTGGACTAAGCTATAGGCGAGAAGTGGGGTTAATCGACCCATTGGTGTGGCATGATCGCTTGCTCATAGGAGTACAGCTCCTCCTCCTCCTCCTCCTCTGCATTGCTCTCCTTATGCAGGAGAAAAAAAAATACCCTGTGTTACATTTTAAGATTATTTTGCTCAGTGCGAGGCTATGGAATAATTTTGAATATTTCAGTGCCTAATTTCCCACTGCAGAACCAGAGACAGTGATGGGGTTATGCAGGAAAGCATTGGATTGTCTAAATAAATAGAGGGATAGAAGAGGAGGAAAGTGCTCGTTTGCTTGAAATTGAACTTTGCTGAGCTCTGAGCTGGAGTTGCTCCTGATCAGGCGACCGTGCCCAGTGGAATTGCTCTCGGGATAAGCTCTGCTCCTTCTCTGCTCCCCAGAGGAATGCCACTGTGGGTGTTTTGAAGCTATGAATAAAATAACAGTATCATAAACAGTTCTAAAATACTGAAAAATAAATAGTATTTTACAAGCTCATCACACTTTCCTTCAAAACATATTGTAAACATAAACACTGAGGTATTAAAATTAATAAATATTAAATTCAGTTATAAAAAAATTTTCTAAATACAATACTAAACTCGAAGTTCTTGACTTGAACCCTAAGATAACTTAATCTCTCATGTGCTCTTCCAGCCTGAAGTGATTTCTGAAAAAAATAGCAGGATTTTGTGTGAAAGATGTAAACTCGTGGGCGTTTTTCACTTCTTTCTCTTCATCATCAAATACTCTTCGATGTAGTTGATGAAGATGTCAAACTCCCCCATGGCCTTGTAGATGCCGTTCTCGTTCATCTGCAGGTGAAAGCCAAGTCCGTTTAAGCCTCAATGTCACAGCTGGGGGGGAGGTCCAGTCTCTAGACATGTTGTCCTTCCACCAACACCTCCACCTTCTCTGCCCGACACCTCTGGGGGACCCACCTCGGAGCATCGCTCTCTGGATTTCCCTGCCTTAGCTATTTATATAATTAAAGGCTTTTTTGGGTTCTGTTCTCTCTCCTAAGTTGAAGCTGGCAGTAAAATCCACCGCCCGGGGATGGTGGGTTCCTCCCAACCTCAGCGTGGTCGCGGACCTCACCTTATCGAACGTCTCCTTGATGTGCTTTATGGTTTTGCTCCTCTTCTCGCATGTGAAGAATCTGTGCTGCGAGGGGATGAAGAGCAACGGCTTCAACCACACGGGTTTCCTTCCCCGGGGGTGCTCTACCCCCCCCACCGCCACCCCACGCATCTCTACCTTCCCTTCCCCACGGCGGCTGTGGGGCTCTCTGGGGCAGCCACCCCGGATGATTTGCATCACACACCGATGACAGGAGCGCGGCAGGACCCCAGGACAGACCCCGAGCCCTTTCCCAGCCCCCTGCCCCTCACAGCTGGGTTTGTCCCGGCTGATGCAGCCCCTTGCAGGAGATGGGGGCACAGCAGCACCAGTTTTAGGAAGTATCATCGCTGCTTCATCACCCAGGTAAGGGACAGACCCCATCCCTCCCCTCCCCGCCGCCCTCCCCTTATCTCTTCAGCCAGACGCAGTTGGGAAGGGCTGTGAATAAGTGGAATTTAGCACCTGAAGCATCAGTTTTTAACTGAGAGCCTGGAGAGCAGGGGTTAGGAGAAACCCCACCTTATGGGGTCTGCCCGCCCGGAGCCCTGCTCCTCCACACCATCCCAACACCCGCGCTCCTGCTCCCGGGGGGGGACCCAGCGCCCGCTCCCCACCCTGCTGCTGCCCTGGGACCGGCCCTGCCTCGCCACAGCACTGATTTCATGCCCCCCCTCCCCGTGATGCTGCTGAGCCCCACTCACACAGCGCTTCATGGTCGCCTTCAGGCTCAGCAGCAGGTTGCCCAGGTCGTCCATGCTCTGTTGGTGCTGCGTGCTGGTCCTCCTGGCGCTGGGCAGGACCTCCTCGGTGTAGAACCGCATCATCTCCGACACCGACTGGCAGCCGAAGGTGCCCTGGGGCGAGAGGAGGTAACCGCGTTGGGGACGGCCACCAGCACTGGCGTGTGGGGGTGTTTTTAAAAATCCAGGTGGTGGTGGTGGTGGTCAGGGCACTCGCAGCATGTTAGCACCGTGCCCTGCAGCTGCCGGAGGGGGGACCAGGCGTCAGCCCGGCCGCAGACACACGTGCTACCGCTCATCCTCGTGTGACATTCGGAAATGCCCCGATTTACAGCCTGCTTCCTCTCTTCAAAAACACTGACGGAAGGACGAAGGAGGATAAAGGGACTTTTAGATGGGAGTCATTAAAAAAATTCTTACCTTGAATTCATCCAGCAGTTCGGAGCTGAGCAACTGGACGCTGAGTTCATCGTCTTTGGATTGCTGGAGGACACAGCAGAAGCATGAGCTTCACTTAGGTAGTCAATTTATTTTTTTTTTTTCCCTTTGCCCTACCAAAGAATTGTTTTCATTCTTTGCATTTATGGTCTCCCTAAAGCGAAGGCAAAGAGCCCCTGCCCCCCCCCCCCCGGAGCGGGTAGCACAGTGACACCCACGACAGGCGTCCCCCAGCCTTTGGTCCGTAATCTTGCAGTGCAGGTGAAAACAGCAAGATAACGAAATTACAAACTTCAGTCCCCTCGGTGTCGTTAATGTGAAACTCTGAAACTCCTCCCGCCGGCGCGGCTGCAGAGGGAGGGGATGCTGCCTCAAACCACACCGCTCCCCGCAGAGGCATCGAAGTTACGGCAGCCCCCGGAGAGAGGTACCCCCCTCCCCCGAGCCGGGCTGTCCAGGGGGGGCTGATCCCCTGGGGTTTGGTATCTCTGAGTCTCCGGTCAGCAGGAGGAAGGGGGTCTGCAGAGGGTGTTTGTTCTCCTGGTGCCTCATGGAAGACCCCAGAGCTGCAGCAGGGTGGGCTGGCACCACCCAGAGCATCACCCCGGGGCACCAAGGTGCTGCAGAGCTTTCCTGACGGCTTAAAAACATCCCTTCCCAGTGCTAACTGGGAGGTGTACAGCAGGCTTTGAATCTGAAGTCTTGCCTGTGTAATGAATAGGAGCCATGACATTAGCTTGAGAACTCAATCTGGAGAACTACCACCTTGTTTTGTTGCTAAAGCACCCTGAGATCAATTAAAGCAGGGACACAGCTGGGAGCAGCCATCCCTGTCGGTGCTGATGCGAGGAGAAATGCTCTCAGCCTCTTGCGCTGTGTCCCCAGCAGCCCCGACGCCCCCCCTTTGCCGCGGTGCAAAGCAGTGACCTTTATCAGGCTTTAACTGCAGCAAGTGCTGGTTACCATAGCCTTTCTCCAGTCATAAAACCCCACGTTCAGACCTTTGTGGTTCTTTCAAAGAGAAAAAAAAAAAAAAAAGTCTGTAGCAAAAGATTTCCCTTTTCATCTAGCATTGACTTCAGCCAGGCTGGACCTCGGTGCCCTGAAGAAGAGACTATTTCCTTCCTATTAATTCAGCGCGTAATTCGCTCTGCGGCTCTTCGGGGGAGCTCTGCCTAGGAAGGTTGGCAAAGATTAATTATGAAATCTCTTGAGTTCGTTGTAACTAAAACTAGGAAGAAACCCCCTGCACCCTGGCTCTCAGCGAGCAGCGAAACTGAACTTTTCTTGCTCGCCCCCGTCAGCCCAGAGCACCCGACGCGACCAAATCCTCTCTGCAGGGAGGAAGCTCTTCTCCCTCATCCAAATCACTGAACTTTGCAAAGGCAGCAGGAGGAGGAGGAGAAGCTTGAAGCTGGGGAGGGGGGTTATACTTACAAAATAATCCTTAATCTCCCCAAACTTGCTCCTCAGCTCCTTGAGCCTGGCGGGCAGGAGGTGGGAGAAGTGGAGGCAGGCGGGCTCGGGGGGCGAGCAGCGGGCGAGCAGGGCGCCGGTGGCCAGCAGGAGCAGGGCTGGGCAGGTTTGCATCCTGTGGGACCAGAGATGCTCTCCCCTCGGTCCAGCTCAATTTCACAGGAGGGTAAAAAAGCCAAATCTGCAGCCTTCACCTTGATGGAGCCCCTAATTTATACTCTCAAAACAGCACTCAATTTCCTCTCCCCATTTCCTGGCGAGCAATATTGGGGTTTTAAGTCATTCATTAAAACCAAATGTCACTTGGGTTTCCCGTCAACTTGGGTTTCCTGTTCTCTTGACCCCCCTCCTCTCCTCACACCCCATCAAATCTTTTGTGCTTAGACTCTGCAGTTTTGTGTTTTTTTTTTCATTGCTTGCTTCTTGTAAATTTAAATGTGGCTGAGGAGGAAAGCTTCAGATATAATGCGAAGAAGAAAAGGTGCTGTGTTAGGTTTACTTCTGCATTCTCACAGTTACTTTTTATTTTTAGCTGAATGGCCTATTGTTAGGGGAAAAAAAGTGTTTCTATTTTTAAGCATCCATATCAAACCTGCACTCAGGATCTCCAGCACCATGCCCAACTCAACAGCATTGCTTTTAATGAAACTGCTCAAGTACACTCCTTTGGCATTCTAATGCTCTACTGTAAATGCATGTAATAATCTTAATTTTTTATTTATTTTTTTTCTTCCGTTAATGCATATGTCTGATGAAATCGATGTCAGTTTTAATTTTCCCTGCTTTCAGCAAGCTCAAAGGCTGTGCTCCCAGGCCTTGGCTGGTGTCGTGCTGGGCCGGGATGCAGTGATGCTCCATCCCCGTGGGCAGGGACACAGCTCCTCACCCACAGCAGAGGGGCTGTGCCACGGGAGCTGCTGTTCTGACATTGGTGTGTGCTATTGTACTGCAGAAGCAGACCATGAATATTCTTTTTTTTTCTGGCTATTTAGTCCTGTTTCATTTCCTAGAAATGAAGACGAGCCCCGTCTGAGCAGCCCGGTGGTGGCTCTGCGAACAGGGTGTGCTGTGTTCATTGAGACTTATTGTCCCAGCTCTGATAAAATTACCATTTCAGAGCTGAAGATAATTCCTCTGACGTCTCCCTCCTTTTCCGCCTTCCTTTCTTTCATGTTCTCTTTCTATATATATTAGTGCACCCACCCCTGCTTCCTTGTGATAAAGATTTCACTGGGGAATTTGGAATTTGTTATCCAAGAAAGAGAAAGGGGAGATGAGTTTGGCCTTTCTGAAATCAGAGGGTTTTCTTGGAAACCTCCAACGTCGTTTTGAAATAGTCTGTTCTTCCCAATACATTGCTTTGGACAAATCACTTCAAGTCTCATTTCCTTCACTGCACTGATCTTTTAAGTTTAATTTGCAAGCCTCTGTGAAGGAATTTGTTGAAAAAAAATGCTGGAAAGAATGTAAATTATGCTTTGTTACTGTATATTTAGATTTTTTTAAATATTATTTTTAGGAGCAAAAGAGCAGAAGGTTTGATGTACGTATATATGAGTAAGAGTCAAGGGGATGAAACATTAGTGACTGAAGAATTTGAGATGATGGAGACAATGTGGGATTTTGTTCTCTGATTTGTTTGCCGTTTGTTGGTGGTGTTGCCCCTTCCAGAGGTTAGCTGAGGAAACCTGCTCCCGCTGAATCACTGCAGGCACACTAGCTTATTTGAATCACGGCGTGTGTCACGTATTTGGTGACCCATTTTTCTTCCCCTGCTCGAACGCAGCCGTGCGGTTTCTCCCCTTGGCGGCCGGCAGAAGCCATGAGAAAGGAGGAGAATGAGCAGCAGCAGATGATGCTTGGTGGCTCAGACAAAATCAAGTCGTTTTAAACTCAGTGTTTTCCCACCTTTCTCCGTTTCCCCCCCTTAGGCTCCCAGCCTGGGTGATTTTTTTTTTTATTATTTTTAAATTTTTTTTCTTATTTTGGATGAACTCGAATCTTGACTTGGCTGCCAAGACCTGGATGGCTGCTTACGTTTCACCAGGGCATTGGAGCCGATGTGGTAAGGCCGGCGGGTGCGATGCTCCGGGAGCAGCCTGACCCCAGAGTGAAGCCCAGAGCTCATCCCACTCCCTCAGAGGAAGGATGCAGCTCTGGGCACTCCACTGCAGATCGGGTCCCCTGCCATGGGATGGGACATCCCTTTGTGCCTCAGCTGGTGGGTTTTTTGTGTGGGATGTGAAGCAAAGGAACTCAGGGCGCCCGGGAATCTTCTCCACCGTCAGCAGCACGGCCCCGGGAGCCCTCCTTCCTCCCCGCCGGGCAGCCGAGCGCTCCTTTCCAAACTTCTCTTATTTTGAGCAATCTGCGGGTGCCCATGAAGTCATCGCAGCTCGACAGCCGCGGCGGGGCAGAGCGGGTTCTCGCTCTTGTGCAATTCCCTCCTCCCTGTTTTGGAACCCGGCGTAAGCCCCGTGCGTCCATTCCACAAAGGAAACTGTGGCCTGCGCACGATGCCAGCCCGCTGTGTTTACCTGTATTTCCTTCGCCCTGTCAGAGATCTTGACGGTGCAGTTTCGCTCTGACTCACCCCTGCTTACTGCCGTGGAAAGGCATTGACTCTGCAGTACTACGAAGCGGTTGCATGAATGAATAAAGCACCTTTTCCTAAAGAGTGTCCGGGGGATGTGGGTGTATTTCTAAACCTTTAGGAAACAGCTTTCACGTTTGCCAAGAAGGTCGTTTCAGGAAGGGAAGTGTGTTACTCAAAAGCCATCCTTGCACTTTTACCCCACCTCCCACGAGCTTCTAAGAGCTGCACGTTCACAAGGAGTACTCAGCAGAATTGCCTTTCTGCACTAAAACGGAGGCTTTTAGGCAAAGGCTCTTCCCCCCGAGCGTGGGGACTGGAGAGGTTCATCCTGGCCATGGACCTGGGTGACTCTGCACAGGCAGGGCTTGGGCTGGGTGGTCTCCAGAGGTCCCATCCTCTGGAGCAGGGTGGCATTCGTGCTTCTTGTATGTATGTATGTACATGGCTTTTCTTATGTTGGTAAACTTTTACATGGGCAAGTTTTTGCATTTTTTTTTTGCCTTCTTGGTCTCTGTTGTTACTTTCCGACAAAGGACCATTGTGTATTTTATGCACTATCTATTCCAGATACAGCTTGGAGGATCCCCTAGATTTCCAGGCTATCATAATGGTGTGTTTCTTTCTTTCCTTTTTAAAAAATCCCCATTTCTCATCCCTTCAGGTTTGGGAGATCTGCTGCCAGTGACGCTCTGGGGGAACCAGGGACTTGGTGGCCTTTCATTCACATTGTGTGAAGAGCAGTTTTGAGGCAATGGCATTTTCCCTCTCAGCAGCCTCATCGCCGATGACTAACAGTTCCTGATGGGTGAAGTATAAAAAGTGGACTGCTTTTTTTTTTTTGTTTTTTTTTTTCAAGAATTTTCTTTTTGCTGGCAAGGCATGACGTCGGATTATTTCACTTCTGGAAACCTGCTTTCTAGCACCCTTGTCGGACTTTGCAGTGTGATTCATATTGACCTCAACAGGTAAATCCCAAATGACTCTTTGGAAATTCAACCCATGTCATCGTTTTGTCTTGTAATATCTAAGTGTCCAGAAATAAGTTACTAACCGTGAATAAAAGACATTATTGTGACCTCTAATATGACATAGAGAGCGCCTTACATAAGAAGTTTTTATGTGGTCCAGAACTTCCATTTGATCTAAATCAAGCTGGCATCATTGCCCAAAGGCACCAAGTAATGGGGACTTCCTCCCAGCTGTAGATTGTGTGTTTTGGTGATTAGATTAACTGGGAAATATTTCCAATTTTTTAATTGCACACATAAAACCCCCAATATTTGGAAGTCTGCCGTGGCCTATAGGGCCAACAGAGAATAACACCCCTCCCTGGAGTTGCAGGGTGCTCTCTGCCAGCCCAGGAGACTGAGCTGTGTCTTTTTTCCCCCAAGTTGCTCATACTTTGCCATTTCAAGGCACTCCACAGAGGGTATGTGGAGTCGGGGTGAGGTCGGTGCTGCAGCGATACCCTCTTGTTACCGGGTCTGCCAAGGAGCCCATTGACATGGCATCAGGCCCTCTGCCCCATGAACGATGCTGCCCTCCTCCATGCGAGGCTATTTCCTGCTCCACGGGGGAGCAGTTGCAAACAGAGGTGTTATTTCAGAAGAAAAGAGAAGAGGAGAGAAGTAATAAGCTGTTGGCAGGGATTTTCCAATGCTCACAGTGAAGTCTTGTTTCTGTCCTTATAGAAACCGATGAGGTCTCGGCACTGGCCCATGTTCTCCAAGCAAGCAGGATGAACGAAGCTTCCTCAGCCTAATTTGTTTGCAGGGAAGTTATGGAGGTAAAAGTATGCAAAAAACCCTGAATATATGGTCCATTTTGACTTATCCAAGTATCTCTCACACTGCCTTTCTTTTTCTTTTTGAGTATCCTACAGACAGAATTTTGAGTAACTCCTGCCTTGAACAGGTCATTTCACAAGTGCTGTTTTCATGAGTTTCTTTTTTCTGGTTTTGGTATTACTGGGGCGCGTGGATCTTCTGGAGAACGTTGTCTGTGTCATGATTTGGCACCAAGACTCTGGCCAATAACACAAATACAAACTATTTATAGTTATGAATGGTCATAAGACAGAAACTGGTTATCATGGTTTGAGAAATCAGATAATGCAAACCAGCTGCTCGGAAGCGTAACGTGACCGTCGGGGTGAATTACGGTGGCAACTTCACTCACTTTCCACAGCAGCCCCAGCCCCTCGGCCAGAAGCCAACCTTCGGGCTGGCCCCCTCACGCTGCGGAGTTTTGGGGTGTTTTTTCTGCACGGTGCTAAAGGGGGAGGTTGAGAAATCCCTTTTTTTTTTTTTTTTTTAATTTTCCACCTCCCCAACACGTAGATCAGCACGTGCAGCAGCCGGCGGGGAAGGGGGTCGCCCCCGTTGCGGCTGGGGGTGCTGCAGCATCCCCACTGCTGCCAGGGGGATTTCCCACACGCCCCTCACCATGGCTTTCAGCTCGGAAATCATCAGTGTGATAACACCTGAGCCCCCCCCCCCCCCCAACCCTGGGACCTTCTCCCAGCCCCTCCATAGGGGCTGAACCCTGACTCTGAGCCAGAGCCTTACTCATCCAGAAAAGAGAGGGTGATGGTCGTGTGAGGCTGCAACTCAAACCTGCCCTTTTGGGGGGGCGGAGAGGGGGGGGCGAAGGGAACAGGTTTCATGATGCGGATTCCCAGAATAACCAGCCCAGAGGCTGCTGCTGACACTGCTGCCCTTTCGGAGAAAAATGCAATGAAATAGAATTGCTAGAAGTTTTGTTTTGGTTTCGTGGTTTTTGTTTTTGTTTTTGTTTTTTTTCTATTCAATTTGTTTATTTTAAGTTGAGTAATTTCTCATTAACAGCCTCAGCACAGGGTGTGCATCCAGCTGTGCTGCGGGTAGGGAGAGGGAGAATAACCTTACCTTGACTTCACCTATGTGAGCAGAGGTTTTTTGGCTAAAAAAATGACCCATCAGGTGTGTTTTTTAGAGGTTTCAGAGTGTTTTAAATATTTTGCATATAATTTTTTACCTCCATGTGTCTCTCTTTTTTTTTTTTCTTTTTTTTTTTTTGTTTGTTTTGGGTTTTGGTTTATTTGTTCTCTTCAGAGAGAGCAGGTAAGGCAACCTGGCTGTTTCTCCAGCGAGGTACCTTCATTAGGGACGCAGCAAAAAGCGTGAACTTGTGTTACGAAAGTGGTAGAGTTTGGAGTTCAGCAATTGAAAAGCTATTGCTGAAATCTCATTGTTCCCAGGGGCACGACCCGCTTCCCTCTGGGGAACCGGGGTGTCTGCTCCGCTTCTGCTCAGCGTGGGTCTCACTTGGGCTTCTTAGGCAATTTGCCTGGGATTTAGCTTTCCATGGAAGTCCAGGGAAGGTTTACTTCAGTAACGGGAACAGGCACTGAAGTCCCTTTTTGGTTATTGCTCTCCACGCAGGTTTTGAGGGCCGTGACTAGGAAGTGGAAGATGAATCTGAATGGTGGAAAACCCCTCTCACTGAAAATGGTGTTTAAAAAAAAAAAAAAAAGAAGAAAAAAAAAAAGAAGAAAAAAGATCTGAAGCAAACTTCCTCTGTCAGCTGCCTCCTGCTGTCGGGAAGGGAGAGATGGGCAGTCCATCGCCGCTCCTCGGAAGAGCCTGGCAGCTCACTTGCTGCAAATATAAAGTCAGATGTAAGAGCCACAATCCTTGCAATGCCCACAGCTTATATTTATATTTATTTATGGCTGAAAGGTTTGGTTTTTTTTCTGGTCGCGTTGTGCAGCGGGGAGATGCAAGTCTTCAGGTTTCCACCCAGCTGAGGGGATACTTTGGGTAGCAGAGGGCTGGGGGGTGATGCCCAGGATGGGTGATGTCCCATGGCCAAGCTGGGGGTCCCCGTGTGTGCCGGGGTCGGGATGGGTGACAACAGCGTAAACTTCTGGGAAAATGAACCTTTCCTCATAGCATGGTTTTCCAAGGACTTACTTACACCTAGGAGCAAGCGGTGGCTGGGAGGGATGGGGAAGGAGGGGGCTCTCCCAGCACTGAGGATGGTGTAAGGCTCAGGGTGGGACAACCCCCTTGGTGCTTTGGAGATGTGTAGGTCTCAGTACGGACCTTGCGCGTGGAGGTTGTGTCCTCAGGGACTGGTGCAGCCCCAGGGCAGCCAGCACCACAGCTCCTGCTCATCTTGGGTCAGAAACCTCACCCATGGGAGGTCCGGAGCTATGCAGGGAATGGTGCAGTGTGTGTTCTCAGTGGTGATGGCTCTGCCTACACACCTTCTGGAGAGCATCTTCAACTGAACGGGAGGCAGGGCTCTCCCCTCCCATCTGCTCCAGCCACCCTGCAGGGCTCAAAGGAGAAATCATCCCCATCACTCCAGGGATGATCCTGCTCTTACCCTGCAGGTACAGCTCAGGGGGGCAGCTTTCACCTCCAAAACCCTCCTCTGGTGCCCCGATGGTTTTTCGTCCCTGGGACATTTGCTTGGGACGCTGTTTGCGGTGCCTGAGCTTTGTGCTCCTCCTCATTAGCGGAGCCGTCACCTTGCTCGTTAGCCCACCCTTCTGCCTGAGCCAGGGGAATGGCTGTGCAGCTCCGATGCACGGCTGCCAGCCTGGATGAAGTCTTTTATACAAGCAGGAGGTGGCAAAACAGCCCAGGAGACTTTCCGATGCGGGCTTGGCCACTTGTCCGTGCTGCCAGGGCAATCCGTGCCGATTTGCCTGCGCTTTCTCATTTCCACAGAACGTGTGTTAGCAAATGAGGTGGGAAGCAGGGAAGCCGAGTGGCTGGGACTTGCCACCAGAGCCCTTTTTGCTGTCCTTACCTCCGTCTCCCTCTGCCCTGGGGCTGGCATGGAGCTGCCGTCCCTGCCTGGGCTCACACGCGGCCGGCACCAAGGGAACCAGCCTCGGCCCCTCACGCTTGGGAAACTGAGGCTGATTCAAGTCCCGAGTTAAGATGCACTAAAGGCAATATCAGCCCAGCCAAAACCGAAACCCGCCTTTAAGAGCTGGGTTATGTACAGAATCTGCAGCTACTTTACTGAAACATAAGTTTCAGTTTTGGTGAAAGCTAAATCTATGAGTGCTCTGACTGCCTATTGGAGTGATTCATTTGCTCCCCAGATAATTCAAAAATTGAGCTGATAGCAGCGAGTGCTCAGTTTCTCCTCTATTAGGCATCATTTATAGCCTGCACCATCAGCACATTTCGCCCTCCTGGGCAAACCCAGGCGTTGGATGGGGCAGCTCGGCCGCCTGCTCACATCCCAGGCCAAGCCCAGTGTTCTAAAAAACGCCCTGCGTGACTTTTGCTATCATCACGTGAGTTTTTAGTTCTTCCAAAAATAAGGATGGGAAGAAGAGGAGAGCTGGCTGAGGGATACAGGGATTTCAGCAAACCATGGTCTGGCACCTGCAGTGCCAGCGTGTGATGGGGGTATCTCTTCTCTCCTGAGCATCACTGATTATTTGAGAAGCCAGGCCATTCAAATCTCTGTCTGAAGCTTTGGAGGAGGAAGTGGGGGCAGTTTGACATTTCAGTAAGAAACAGCCCCTCTGCCTCGCATGGACCTCTCTCGCAGAGACTCGTGTACGTTAAAGTCTTTGGTCTGCTCCTGCTCACCTGGGGGTGCAAATAATTATCCCTGATAACTCTGCACACATGCTATTGATCTATTATGTGTGATTATTGTGTACCTAGGATGGGGGTAATGGTTTTAAACTGAAAGAAGGGAGATTGAGATGAGATGTGGGGAAGAACTTGTTTGGTGTGAGGGTGGTGAGAGCCTGGCCCAGGTTGCCCAGAGAAGCTGTGGCTGCCCCATCCCTGGAGGGGTTCAAGGGCAGGCTGGAGGGGGCTTGGAGCAACCTGGTGTGGTGGGAGGTGTCCCTGCCCAGGGCAGGGGGTTGGAACTTGACGATCTTTAAGGTTCCTTCCAACCCAAACCATTCTATGGCTCTCTGATTAATTTTCATTTTAAATCTCTTTGTGCTGCAGACAGTGTCTGATAATCGATGCCATTTTCTGTGACTGTTTATTTGAGTTTTCAATGATGTAAAGAATTTCAGCTTTGGTTTTCTTAACATTAATGAGCTTTTTCCAAAAAAAGAAAGAGCCCATTGCTGGGGAACAACACCCCAAAACTGCCTGCACAAGCTCCTCTTTGAGCCATGGCAACATCCATTGACTTCAGCTGGGCGTCCCTGAGCTCATTATGGAAAATCCCTATCCTTGGAATGAGCCATTTGCTTCAATTTTTGGCTAACTTTTTTTTGTCTCCTCTTTGATTCTCTGCTTTATGTCTCTTTTAGACTGCCCATTCTCCAAGGTGCAAACTTGCTCTGTCAACAACATAACCCAGTCTCCATGGAAGCCCCCCAGGACTGTAGGAACAAGGGGAGAACCAGGACAGCTGGTAACGTGAATTATGGTTGTAGAATTGCAAGAGAGAAAAAAAAAAAAGGTTAAAATTAGAAGCAAACCCATTAAACAACTATAAATTCTGTGGGGAAGATGTGCATGGGGGCTTCTTGTGGGTTTTGAAAGTAGAAGTTTGATTTGCTTAGAGCAATTTTTTCATATTCACTGATCACACCTCTCTCCCTCCCTCGGAAAGACCTTTCAAGAAAGTTTCATTTCTCTGTGAAATATTGGCCGTGCCACAGCACGCAGCCTCGCTGGCCAGCAAGGGGGCTTCTCGGGCAGCCCCACAACTTGCCGGCGCTTCAGCATTTTCAACGTATTGGCGTTACATTTGCTTGGAGAAGCCCAGTTGCTAATATGTCAGATGCCCACATCAAAAAGCTTCTGAAACCGCCTGGAAACTGAAAAAGTCTCATTCATTAAACCTGTGTTTCGTCTTGTTGGCAGATTTGAGTCTTTGAGAGACATGCACCTTTGGAGAGTGGTACAAAGCTCACCGTGGGCATTGGGCTTTACGTGGTGCTCTCCTGAGAGTTTCTACCCACCTTCAATGCAAGGCAGCACTTTCCAGGCAATTATACCTTAATTTTTGCTGAAATACCCACTTTCAGTTTGGGAGGGAGAGGGGGGAAAGAGAAAAAAAAATTCATGCTCTGTGTGAGAAATCTTGCTGAAACGATCCCAGAAGAGTGACCTGTAACCAAGCACCGGGCTGCTCAACCCTTGGGATAACTCCTGAGTTTTGGGGTGAAGATTTCCCAAGGGTGATTTCATTCTCCAGCCAGTTCCTGAATTTAGCAGGAAAACGTTGAACTGGTCCCTGCCATCTCACACAGCTCCTGCACTTGCCAGATTTTGAGGACAGTGTCACTTTGGCTGGATTCACCAGAGGAACCCCTGGGCAAAGAGGTGGCTGCCGAAACCCAAGTGCTGGACAGTTGAGGAAAACCTCCCAGGAGCTGCTCTTTAGCTGTGTTATTAAACTGTAAAGACCAGAAATATGCATTTCCCTTTGGGGAAGATGCCATTTGTGATAACCAAAATAGGAGTTCACATTTTATCAAAGCAGGGGAAGCAAGTATCTAACCTTCAACACCCCCAGCCCTGGTGACTAAATTAATGGTTTTCTGCAGAAGAGATATGTCAGTGTATGAGATCCTCCACTACGCTTTTCCCCTTCCCCAAAGGTGAATCTTAGAGGGGGAAAGAAAGAAAGAAGAAGAAGAAAAAAAAAAAAGCACTGTCTTTTGCATTTCTCTTTACCCTCTTTGGGTGAAATCCTGGCTTGGTGGAAGCACTGCCATTGATGAGTCACGCAGATGAGTGTCACATCTGCTCCGTGAAGGTGGTGACGGAGGCAGTGTCATTTTCTATGACGTTCAGCTCTACACAGCCGGGAGCCGACGATGACCTGGGCAGGGTGAGCCTGGGGCCACCCATAGCAATGGGGTGATGCTCCCAAGGGAGGTGACACTGTCCCCTTTCTGATGGGACACACACCCGGAGACATCCTGGGCTGGGCTGGAGTAAAAGGAAATGACAGAAACAGCCCTGGAAGGGACAGTCATGGGTCATGCCCTAAATGAGGGTGATTCTGACATTGTCCCAGGGTCTCCCGAAGTCCATCAGTGCTGGGGAAGGAGCTGCTCTACCCACAAGGCGAGGTCCTAAAGCTGCCAAGAGCCCCATGAGCCACTTGGGAAGAGATCTTGGAAAACATCTTGTATTTCAGTCCCCTGGCTTTGGATGTCTCTTGAGCTTGGCTGAATAAAAGTTGCATTTCCTTAAGATAAGCCGTGCTGAGCCTGTTGCTCCCTAAAAGGCAGTACTCAGTGTTTGACTTTCAGAATTATTCAAGTGGTTATGGTTAGAAACGTGACCAAGAAGAGGGCACACGATGTACCACACCTATCAACCAAAAACTCCTTGCAGAGTTTTTTTCTGAGTCATTTGATGAGTTTACCGAGAAAAACAATTTTTTTACTTTTGTCAGCAGCGTTGCAGAGCTGGGGCCCTGCTCATTAACTGGCCCCCGGTTTCGTTGATAATGAACCGCGCTAATTAGGAGGTAGGAGAGCGGGAGGTTTTCGGAGGCTGGGAGAGGGCGCTGGCACCCGCGGAGCACATTTCCACTGCGAAGGGCAAAGCGCGTTGGTGCAGAAGCTGATGGAAAGAGTGAGACAGGATGGTGGCACCCATTGGGGTCCCTGGGCTTCAAGGGGACGGGGCCAGATCAGCATTTGTTCAAAGAAGATTTGAAATGGGCTCTGGATCAGAGCCTGATGGTTAAACCTCTGATTTTTAAGGTGCTGGGAACTACTGAGAGCTGCAGCAAAGCACCACCGCTGCAGTCCATCTTCCCAGTAGCACCCAGCTAGGATTGGGGTAGGGCTGCCTGGCAATTTACACCACTGCAGGTGTAAAGACAAGAAATCACTCCAGTGCATAGAAACCACATGGAAACATTTTCTTCTGCCTGTAGAGACTGAATTACGTTCCTTTGGCAGGGGTTTTGGTGAGCTACGGTATTACCAGAAGAGATGTAATATCCTACAAGTTTTTGTTTCAGGTAGATGAGTTGCTTTTTGCAGGTCTTTTTCCTGAAGGATGTCAGGGAGGGTTCCTGAGTTCAGATATCGTTGTTGGACTTTGTCATGAAGTCTCAGCTTTTCTCTTATTGAAATTAGTGAAGGCATGTCTGTCATTCACATTGTCTAGGTCTGGGGATCTGTGTGCAAACCATTATCAGCCTCATATCTGAAATGCTGGTGTACCTAAAGCTGCTGTGAAATATGAGTAATGACAAAGAATGGCAAACCAAGAATGGTCTGTAAAGTATTATCAGATCTTCTTTATATCATGAAACTACATTGAAAAGCATTATTGAAACTGGTACCTTATCGCTCTGAAATGCTTTACTGGAAACCCAGTGTTAACTTGTGCCTGTGGTCAGTTCTTGACTGCATGGCTCCTCCAGATTGGAACAGCCTGGTTATTTGTTTATTTTTTTTTTAGGATGAAAAAAAAATAAAATTGGTTATTGGAAATGAATGAAGTTGGTTCAGCAGTGGCTGAGCAGGACTGCAGTAACTCAGGGCACAGCTCTCCAGCACCGGCGTGGAGCTGCTGCTGAGTTTCCCCAATTCAACCCGCCGCCGGTGAGTAGGTGTCTCGTCTCCGGTCACGCTCTGGGGCTCACCAGGAACCTCTGCTCTGTTAGTCATTTCGACAAGCCATTTGTCTGCAGCAGGCTGGTGCTTTCTGCTGTTACTGTGTTGTTTCCTGTCCCCGTGTGACGATGCCCGTGTGACGCCGTGAGCGTGTCCGTCTGCTGGGCAGGGTGAGGCCAAGCATCCTCCCGGCCATGGTGGGAGCTGCCGAGAGCCGCAGCGGTCCAAGAGGCTGTTCCAGGGTCTGTTTTCCAGTCTATTCCCTTCAGCTGGCCCTTTTTCCTGCCTTTCCGAGGAATGACTGCAGATGTGAGATGCCCGGGGGCTGTGCTGCTCGTCACGGACTCTGTATAAACGATTTCTCGGGCCAGCTAATTATACACGGGGCTTAGTTTTTAATTCCCTAGAACGCTGGCAGCTGGCGAACAACCCTCTCCGCTGCTTTTGCTTGGTATTTGGGCCAAAACTACTTCTAGTGAGCCCTGTTACAACGTGCCTACCATAAAATCCCCGTGCCTACCATAAAAGCTCCCCAGCGCTGCCGTACACGAAAGGCTTCATTATTCGGAGAGCGCCTGGGGGAGTCAGTTCCCACTTCACTCTCTGAGCTCATCTGCCTTGTCATGCTGCTGGCTTTCAGAAATCCCTATTTCTCTTTTTCCTCTTCCTTCCCAGAGCACTCAAGAAGTGGCGTGCTGGTTTTTATTGAGGCTGTTTCCCTGTTGCTGCAGCTGGCAGGTCGCCTCCCTGGAGCTGCCCGGGGAAAGCCAAGCCTGGGCGACTCGCTTCCATCAGGACTGGATCCAACGCACGCCAACATCTCCCTGCTGATGCCATCCCATCTGCTCTGAAAAACGAGGGTTTCAGGCCTCCCGTGGGTCCAACGATTGGGGTAATCAATTGCCATCGTTGCACATGTCACTTTTAATTTTTAGCTCTCTGGATTGTCTTCCCGTCTTTGACATGATTATTCCCCTCCTTTGCCCCTGCAGTGAGGGTCACGCTATTACCTCTGCTTTTCCATGGCTGGTGACAGGACAGGGAGTCCAAGGGATGCCCACCCAGGGGTCTGTAATGGAGCAAGGTCCCAGACCCTGATAATCTGACATACCCCTCTGGTTCCCCTTTCATCCCAGCATCTTTCCTCCGTCATCCTGGCTGCCAGTTTTTAACCCGTGACTGTTTCTTGCCTGCTGGCATTTGGCTGACCTGTCTCGAGCGTCACTTCAGTTACGAAAAGGAAAAAAAAAATAAAAAGAAAGAAAGAAAACCCTTCTTCTCATCTACAATTTACATAATTAAGTAAGAGCTCATTACCTCTTCCCTTCTTTCCTCACCAAGGGTGTGCACCGGGCTCCCTGGGAACGCTGCCGGTGCCGCTTCCTCTGCTCCAAGGGAAATTTTTGCTGCAATTGCAGGCAGCAGCTGGGAATTGGGCAGAGATTACCAGCCTCGTGCTGCTGAGGATCCTTCCAACACCTCAGCAAGGGCAAATGCATCCTGATGCAGATTTGGACTTGCCTGTTGGCTGGTTTACAGTTTATGGGGCTGAGGGAGGCACGTTTGGTGCATTCGGGGCAGTTTCAGCTGGATGCAATGCTACGACTAGCCTGGGCACACAGTCTGTTTGCCTGGTCTTCCCCTGGTGAGGGAAATGCGCTCAACATTGAGCTTGGTTATCAATAAATTACTCACCCAGCAAAACGTTTTAGAACAGCCCTGGCCCACAGGCAGTGGCACACAAGATATATCTGCATTGCAACAGGCACAGGCTCAGGCTGCTGCTCTCACCCAGAGCATCGTGGCTGCTCCAGAGGTTGGCTGTGGGATTAGAGGAGTGTCTTTGCCACCTCCATGTCATGAAATTCCCCCAACCTTCCCTACTGGGTACAAGTCATCCAAGAAGATTTTTTTTAAGTGCTCTATTTTGTTTGTTGACTAAACTGAGCTGTCTCCAGAGGGATTACCAAAACAACCTAAATAGCCTTGGAGCCTACAGCATGGGGAACCAGCCTAGGGTTTGCACCAGTGCCACCACGTTCACGTGACAGTGTGGCCCAGCTGGCAAACCCTGGTTCCCCGGGGAGAGTCTGGGTCTGAAAGGTTGGTGTGAGAACATGCCTGGTCTGCTCGAGGACCTTGGCTGCCTCAGTTTTGCTCAGCAGCTAAAGCTGGCAGGGTAATCATAGACTTTGCCATCATAGACTTTGCTGGTGGGTAAAACTTCCCTTCTGCCCCTGGGCTGGTGAACTTCTGAAGGTCTGAGTGAAATTTCTGTCCTTCTGCAAGGTGGGAGCTTTGGGCTGTGTGTAATGATCACCTAAGTCACCCATGCTCCTGAAAACCAAGTGACTTCTTCTGGCACTGAGGTGGGTGCAGTGTCCCAAAACCCTCTCGTTCCTGGGCACCTCAGATCTCCCAATACCAGGGACGTGACAATGGAGACAGATGTCCACCCACCTGAGGAGCCAGGTTGAGAGTAGGGTCCCGCGTATCCAGCGGGCAAAGGTCCCGAGTGCCAGGACACTGATGGAGAAAGGTCTTGCCAACTTTCTGAGTCACGCACCTTTTACTGCCACCCCGCATCCCCTTGCCAGCAACCCTCCCACCGTGGGGGGTTTGGACCACTGGCATCCCTGGGGGGAGTGATGCCGCTCGGCTTCCCGCATCCCAACGCCTCCACGGGAGCTGGGAACAGCCCCTCTCCGGGGGGGTGCTTGGCAGCGTGACTCCATCTAACCCCCACGATGGTCCCTCCTTTTGCTCGTGTCCTTCTTCCCGAACGCGAAATGATGCAGCGATGCCAGGACTTCCCGCCTCCGTGGGAGAGGGAAACACCTGTGGGTGAGAGAGCTGGTCCCTTGCACTAGCTCATTAATTCAGTAAATTGCAAAGGGAAATACATGCTGGGAAAAGCAAGAAAAATCCCAAAAGTTAATCCAAGAGTTATTTCCTCCCAATACCTGGATAAAAACGTGTTCTTCGGAGCTCTTCAGGTCAGACATCGACAAGACAGGTGAATCCACATCAAAGAACAAGGTAAAAGACTGACTTTATCCTTCCACTCTATACACTCCTGCATATTTCCTTGTATTCTTATAATGTGTCTCTAAAGGGACTTTTCCCATTAATAACCTTAATCTTCAGTGTTAACAAAACGTGTGTTTGAAGTATGCTCTTTCTGAGGGAAAGCATTTTCTTTTGTGATCAGGCTTTGGGATCTGCTGCTTTCAGTGACAGTTACCTCCTGCTGTTTCTGAGTCAGTAGGCTTTTAAAAATTTAATTTAACTGTATTTATGTTTCTGCTGAAAATTTTTCAGAAGGACTTTGTCTATTTACCTGCAGTCTTTTACTGGTGTTTTTTTTTTCTTTTTTTCTTTTTACTTATTTTGGGACCTTCTGTTAAGTACTTGGTTTTAGCTGATTTTTTTTTTCTTGCCCATGGGGAGTCAAGAAGAAATGGGTAAGAGATACTAATAGTGTGGGGTTTTTTAAATACAAGTGGACAGATCCAAGTTTTACATAAAATACCTATATTTTCATTAGTATTATAATTGTATTATTTAGGAAAGAGAGTGAGGCAATATTGTCCTCCTTGAACTGGTCTTCCAGGCAGCAGAATGAGGGGATCCCACTTATTCCTCTGCCTCCTGTCCGTGTCCTGCTGCTTGAATTTGATGCCGACAGCAGGGAACAAAATCTTCCACTTTGGAGCCTGCAGGGTTTCAATGAGTGTGACCGAGATTAGGTCTGGTTTCACCGCAATTAAAGCCAACATTGTAAGTATTGCTGCGGGCTCTTGTGGAGCTGGGGAAGCTCCTCGGTGGGCTGCTCCTGAAGCTTCTCTGGAGGTCCATCACCATCTCTGTTTCCTCCCATTCAGCAAGCCAGAGACACCATCAGGACCATCAGCATCTTGTCTCATCCCCATTCTCTGCACAAGGTTAAGGTAGGTGTCCTTAGCCTCTCTCCAGTTTGAATAATTTTGACCAGGTGGCGTCCTAACAGCGGGCAGGAGGTGCACCACCTCGGGGTGTTTGGGGAAGTCGTTCGATACCACGACTCGCTTCTAAGTTCCTGCAAAACCCAGACACTGGCAGACAGCACAGGTCAGGGAGGATAAAGTGATGTGGATCACGTAGGCGAGAACAGGTGGGTGACCCACTGCCGGTTCCTGCACTGGGATTTCACCCTGACTCTCTTTCCAGAAATGGTGGGCAGAGGCATTTACTTTTTTTTGTCGTTGCATGTGATGCTCCAGTTGCAGGAGCTTTAGCTGCGGTTCCTCACCACCTCGGTCGGTGGAGGCATAGCGAGGTGAATCAGGATCTGGGTAGAAAGCTATTAGAGAACCCAAAAGCAGGTGAATGTGATCTTGAGAGGTGAAATACATTATAACATAAGTATTTTGTGGCTCTCTTACACTCTATGGGTCTAGATGTGGACCACTTCAGGTCTCAGCATCTAACACCCAGCTACAAAAAGTCAGCTAATTATTTGTTGGCTCAGTGAGACTTGCTGAGGATGGATGTCTTGGAAAATCAGTCTAAAGTAGCTTCCTATATATATTATCAATTTACATCAAGCATCACTGTAAAAGCTTTATATGAGTCAAAACTTCCTGCTGTGCTTAGCCAGTGTGCTTGGTGTTAGAGGTGATTTATTCTAGAGGAGGGCAAAAAACCTGGTGACAACCGTTTTAAAGCACTTTGGAAGACCTTTTAAAAATGAAATTCTTTCCTTAAGCTGTTAGATAGATGCTGCATCACCCATCATCTCTTCAACTTCTACGTGGACAAAGTCTTCAAACACTGCAAGACGGAGGATTCGTTTGTCAACCGAAAAATCAGCAGCATCGCCAACTCCTTCCTCAGCGTGAAGAGGAAACTCAGGCAGTGTGTAAGTCTTGGGTATCGCTACAGCTCCCTTCCATCTGGGGTATAAATAAACCTAAGCGTTTTATAAAATCACAAGATCTTTATTTATAAAAAATAGTTTAAACAAGATTACCAAGAAGCATGGTGTGAAGGGTGAGTATGTCCGCTGAGAAATTTTTATACTTGCCACTCATCAGCCACCTCCCACGTTAGTTCTCAAGAATGATATTTATCCTGTCCCGCTGTCGTTCAAAGTAAACTTAAGTCTGATTTAAAGACCTGCAGCCTTTTCCAGAGGTTAAGGACTCAGTCTCTACAGTAGTTTCCAGCATAATTAGAAACTGATCTTTTTTTTTTTTTAAAATGAATGCTCCAAACTAATGAATTTTATTTTATTTTATTTTATTTTATTTTATTTTATTTTATTTTATTTTATTTTATTTTATTTTATTTATTTTATTTTATTTTA
>JAOTQQ010000013.1:5355189-5384986 GCA_026546715.1 Gallinago undulata
TCCAGCCTGGCCTTGAACCCCTCCAGGGATGGGGCAGCCACAGCTTCTCAGGGCAACCTGGGCCAGGCTCTCACCACGTTGACTTTACATCCAGTGGGGAGGGTTTCATGGCTCATTCCACCCGTGTTTTCCTGTTTTTGTGTCAAACTAAGTTTACACTTTCCCACCCAACCGCAGCATCCCAGGGGAATGCCCCTTGGGAAACGAGGTGCTGGATGGAAATGCTGGAGATGGGCAGGAGCAGGACCCCCGGGCATGGGGGTGAGGGCAGAGCCGGCTGCGGGATGCTCAGCCCACCCAGGTTTCCAGCTCCTTCCCGCTGCTCCCAGCCCGTGCGGGAGGAGCGGAGCTGAGAAAAGGCCGCCCGGCGGGCAGGCTGAGGAGGAAGCAGACCTGCAAAGGGAGAGAGAAAGGGAGATTTCTCCTCTCCGAAATTTCCAAACCTTAGCGTTTTCCTGCAGGTTCATGACTGCTCACCCCCTGGGGACGCTTTCCAAGCTCACGCCTCCCCTGTTGCACCAGAATAATTCATTCACTTCCAGCAACTGCGGGCGGGCGCAGACCTGTCCTGGCCCCTCCACGCCTCTTCCCGCAGCCAAGCCCCTTCCCACCGCCCCGCCGGGGGGATGCGGGAGGTGAGGATGATGAGCCACAACCGGCCACTGGGGGGGTCCCAGCCTTGCCATCAGAGAGGTGATGACTGTAGCAAGGAGGGTGTGAGAGCAGCCCTGAGAACACAAATAGAACACAAATGCCACCGGAGCTGCCGCGTCCTGCTCGCAGTGAGCCAAGCTCATCTCAGGGCTTGTTGCGGGGAGGTCTGTGATTCAGGAATAATTTGGGTAACAAATAGCCAAGGTAAGCCTCCTCAGGCTTTATATTTTAATGGCTCGCTGTCAGAGCTGCAAATCACCAACCCAGGCTCAGGGATTTGAATTTGCCTGTGGAGTTTCTGGCCCTTCTCTCCCGGACACCTCCTCGCTCTGCCAGGCAGGCACCAGCCCATCCTGTTCCTGCTGTTCAGAGAAAATTGCTTCTCTGCTTTGTCACATTTTTTTCATAGAATCATGATTCTATCATCAATTTTTTCATCATTGATCATTTTTTTCATCATTCTTGCTTCCTACATTGCTTTATCTGCAGGGTATTCACCTTTCTGCACCCCCATCTAACTGATGGACAGCAGCGTCACGCTGTGGCTTGGAACTCTGTGCATCAGGAAATTACTTTTTCTCTCTTTAGTCATCCATGCTCAGAAATAAGATCAAGAGACAACATTTAATCAGTCATCCTTGTTTCCGCCTGGGAAAATGTGCGAGTGGTGTGTGGCTCAGGTTTATTAAGCAAAGGGTGGGTTTCCAAGGCCACCCCCAGCGGGTGGCCCGGTGGCAGAGGAGCACGGATTGGGCTCAGTTGTTCCGGCTCCGGGTCAGAAATGGAAGGTTGTTGGTTCAGCTGCTCTGGGGAAGTTTGGTCTGGACCATGCAAATGGATACGGTGCCATGAGCACTGGTGTGTGTTGCCCAGTCAGCTCTGTGGGCTGCTGATAAGTTTTCATACTAATTAATGTCACTCCGTGATCAAGTCCTGCTGTTGATGGGAATGCACGTGAGATTACTTAAAGCATTTCCTGTTTATCTCCATTAATTGTGGGTTTGTTTCTTCTAACGTCCTTGCAACACCAGATGCGATGCTGCAATGCTGCAGTAAGAGGAGGGGGAGAAAGCCCCCCCCCAAAAGCATCCTTGCTCCCCTCTTTGGGTGGACTGTTCCCCTGCCCTCCCATGGACTGCGAGGCCCCCTCGCCTGGTGAAAGCCAATGGTTTTCTTTATTGCTTGTGCATAAAAACACTTCAGACCACGTGTAGTCTGCAGGTACTGCCCTCTGGGTCAAAAAGTGAAGAGGAATCAAAAAAACGCGAGTTGTCATTCTAGAGGGTTTTCCAGCTGCCTTTAAAAGAAAATGAGCTACTTTTTGTTTTGAAAATGTGCCTCTGAGAGCCCACTGTGTTGGGAGGGCACTGGTGGGGCTGGGGCTAAGCCGCTCCAGCCCCTGCTGTTTCCCAGTCCAACCTGCTCGCTCAACCCAACCACCCCACTTGGCATCAAACGGTTCCTCCTAAATCACCCCTCAAAGCTGAATTTAAGCGGAAAACAAAAAAAGAAAGGTCAAGCTATAGCAAATTGCGGTAGCAATAAAGGGTGCTGCTTGCTGATGTCTTGCTCTGCTCCTCAAGGTGGAGCCGGTCCCAGTCGCTGCCACCTCTTGGTCCCTCGCGTTCACATCTGGCCGTCCCAGTTCGGGGGGGACACATCTGGGGCAGCGTTGCCCTCCCCGGGGCCGCCCTGGGCGATGCTGGTGGAGGTGAGGAGGAAGGCGGAGTAGGCAAGGTCAGCATCCTCCTTGGAGCTCTGGGGAAGGACAGGGGGACACCGTCAGGGGGCTGGGGCTGGGCAGCAGCACATGGCAGGAGAGAGGGCAGCACTAAGACGGGCAGCACCGGGGCACCACGAGTGTTTTGGGGTGATAGAGGCAGATCGGGTGAGTGGGACAACCCGCTGCTGAGGTGAGAACATCACGCCTTTGCTCAGCCTCAGGGAAGACCCAAAATGTTTGTGGGGTTGGGACTCCACAACATGCCTGTCCCACAACATGCCCCTGCATTTGGGCACCCAGCTCACCTGCCCTAAAGCTGCTGGGTTTTACTGGTTTTCTGATAGTAGCCTTTATTGCTCTGTTTCAGCTTTTGGCACTAACAACACCTACATATCGCCTTTGGCTGGGGACTTCTAAAAAGAAGGGCTTGCATCTGGTGCCTTTGGGTGGTGTGGAGTGGGCAGCCCTTGGCCATGATCTTACTAAAGAAGAGGGTGGCAGGGGCTTGCCACAGCCACAAGAGCAAGTGACAGAGCCCCTCCTGCCCACCTCTGCCCCCTGAAGAGCTGCTGTCAGGGGAGCATGGTGCTGGGGGAAGGCTGGGAGGTGGGATGTGCTCCGGCTCCTGGTCATCTGCTTATCCCAGACTTTTATATTTATGGTAACAAACAAGCCCTGACCCTCCTGACCCTACCTGAGGCTGACCTGGGGCACTGGGTTATTGTCCCTGCTAAAACATGGGGCCAGGAAAGGGTTAAGTTCCCCCCACTGATGCTGATCTGCAGCAGGTGGTGGGATCTGGGTAAGATGGAGAGCACCTGGGTATAAATAAGGCCCCAGGGAGAAGGCAGCCCCTTTGGCAGATGCTGGAGATCTGCAGTGGTGTTTCCCAGGTTAGTGGGCTCTCTCCTGCCTCCTCTTACCCTTTTTGCCTTCTTTGTCTCAGCAGCACTTTCCGGGGCAGCCACGGTGGTGACAAACTCTGCAGGGAGAGGAGGGGAGGCGTTAGGGTGTGGGGGTCATCACTGGGCAGGTATTTCTGTGGCTTTTGTGGGCTCCTTCTGCAAGCCCCTCTCCTGGCACCCCTTGTCCCAGGGCTGGAGAGCATCTCCCAGGCAGCCACCTACCATCCCCTCCTATCTGGGTCTCCTGGGTCTCCTTCACACAGGCGTTATTGCTTGCGCTGTAATCCTTCACGCTTTCGAAGTCTGACATGCTGATGTTTGTCCTGTAGCTCCCCACGGACACCAGGTCTGTGAAGAGGGAGGAGATTGATGTTCCCCACGGAGCCAGTGCGACCACATCTGCATCCCAACCCTCTCCGTGCAGGGAGACACCCGGCAACGCAGCGCCCAAAGCCCCCAGAGGGGTGGTCCCTGTCTCAGCCCGGGCACCCTCCCCGCTGGGATGGAGCCGTATGGATAGGGTTAGGGGGAGAAACGGGGTCCCTGCTCCCCCCATCGCACGGGGGGTACCAGGGGAGCAGCTCAGCCCAGCAGCAGGCACAAAGTATCGTCTTTGCCTTAATATTGCTGAGATTTCTTAGAGGTGAGGAAGGGCAGGGACTCACCAGATCTCTTCAGCTGCCTGTATTTAAAAACGGCGAAAACTGCCACGAGGATCAGGAGCATGGCACCAAGAGGGGTCAGGATTAAAACAAGCTTATTGGGGCCGTGGCTTTCATCCGAGCTGGAGTGGAGGGAAAAGATGTATCGTTAGCTGTGAAATGCATTTTATTATTATTATTGAAGACTAAATAATGTATATGAATTTCCAACACTTTAAAATGTGATAAATATGAGTGAGCATGATGTGATTTAATGAGCTGTATCTCAGCACATCAAAGGGGAACAAACAAAAATGCTGGACAGAACTTTTGCCAAACCAGCTACACCAGCAGCTTGGTTATAAACGTGTGAAGGAAAGATCTCTAATCTCACCAGAAGTATTTTCAATTAGTTTTGCTGTCTCTGGAATCTCTAATTGTTCCCTTCCGGGACTGTGTTTTCTCATTTGGGCTAGAGATTAATTTCAAGAGATCTTGGCCTTTTGCTGTAACTTTCTGCTTCTTTTCCTCTGGTGGTTTGAGCTAAGTTCTTTGGGGACAAGATTTATTTTGTTGTTGTCATTGTTGCTAACCCCCCACACGCAGTGTGCAAGCACAGCTCCGGCACCGGGCTGCGAGAAACTTCACAAATATCAATGACCAGAGGCTGGAAGGGAACTGACCTTCCCGAGGCAGCTGTGTTTTGCGCCCTAGCGTCGTTGTGGGACCTTCCTTGGGGAATAAAACCATCCTCGGCGTGGCTGGGGGGCTCGGCGTGGCTGGGGGGCTCGGCGTGGCTGGGGGGCTCGGCGATGTCCAGGAGGTCAAGGCCACTGTTGGCAGCGCTCCCTACATTTCCCAGGGAAGAAGGGGCTGTTAGTCACCTGAGCAGTGGAACGGAGACGGAGACGCAGAAACGATTTGGGTGTATTTGGTGCCCGTGGAACTGCAGCGGGTTTCGGCTGTATGGGAGAGGCTCTTTGAAATGGGGTTTGGAGATCTGAAATGACCTTATTGCGAATAATCTGTTGCAGAAACCTCAAGTAAGCTCCCTCTCCCTACATGCTTATGAGAAGCCTTGCATTTCAAAGTTCTGCCTCTAGTATTTCCTGAGAAAATTTTGAATACTTGCCTTGCTTTTATTTCTAGCTCTTTGCCCACCAAAGGCAGTGAAATAAGACTATTTCTCTCTGTTTTTGCTTTGACCGTCATCCACTGATGATGGTTGTCTGGAGGATATCTAGTGCTACAGGTTTTTCTGCTCAGCTTCTGACAATATTCCTTCCCAAAAAAACCAAAATACTGTGCCAAAGCTGAGCCTGAGCCCCTTGCTGTCCCAGGAGAGTGGGTGACAGCCTTTCCTTTCCTGCTCCCTACTATTTTCCTTTTTATTGTGATAATAAGCCCCCTGGAGCAAGGTGTGTCTCCAAACTCAGTGCAGCCTTTCACCTGACAGATGCCAGATGTTGCTTAATTTAAATGAAGCTACAAATTGTAACAACAATAATTAGTCAGGACCAGGTTAAAAAGTAAAAAAAAAAATAAATCACTTCCTGTGAAAGGAAGTGATTCTTAGACTGATGGGGTTTTTATGACCGGGAAGCAAAAATCAGTGAGTGGATGAAAGCTTGTATGACAAATTGCACAAAATCAGAGTGATCTCGGCACCTTCTCTGGGAGGCTGCTGGGATGAGAGCACTTCTGTTTTGAGGTGCTGCAGCCTAGTGGATGCGGAGAGGACTTTTCCCTCACCAGAAGGCAGCCTGATTCACAGCCCCCAGGAGAAGAAAACCCCCTGCCTTTGCCTTGGAGCTCACCTCCAGTCACCGTCAGGTACACTGCCATGGTTTCCCCGTAGAGGCCGTTGCGCTTCACCCCGCACCAGTACCAGCCTTGGTCTGTCTTTTCCACCGAGGCAAAGCTCAGGATCACGGTCTTGTTGGCGGTGTCACAGCTGACGTCCATCCCCGTCTGCTTTAGGTCAGAAGCAGGCATGGGGGTGCAGCCGGTGTTGTTCCACTTGCACCAGTACTTCTGGTAGGAGTAGTATTTGCATGGATAAGAGCAAGTTAAGTCGACTGGTGAACCCTCTTGTGCCTCCACTTCCTCCTTTCCCTGCAGTCCAGGTTGTCCTGCAAGGGCAAACAGAACAACAAGACTGGTGTTAGTGGTTTCAGTGGTGGGAATGGTCATCAACAGGTAGTGGTGCTGCTAGAGATGGTGAACCAGGAGATGTATTTTCGAAGGACAGTGCTCCTCACGTTGCTAAATTAATGTTAGTGATGGGTGAAACCTGGGGGTTTTGTTTGCAAGGCTTAAGAAATACTTGCATAAGAAACTCTTAACAACACTTTACCATAAAACCGAAGCCTTGTGTTTCCATTTTAAATCTACTGGGGTGTGGGGAGATTCAACTTCGATAAGGTGAAACATTGTGCCAGGGCTGGGCCTCACACTGATGTACTTCTCTCTTCCTGAAAAGCCAGATCTGCTCCTTCGCAGTGCTCAGGAGGTTGGTTTGTACCTACTGAGCAGACAGAGAACTGCCAACGCGCGAGTGTTAGGTCCTGGGTTCTTACAGCGAGCTCGTACCATCTATGATCTTCAGCTCAGTTGACGACTGCTGCTCATTCTCCTTGTCTGTCATGCACCAGTAATAGCCTTGGTCGCTGGTCTTCAGCTGGTTGAGGATGACGCTGTACGTGTTGTTTTGTGGGTTGTTGTACATGGCCACTCTTCCTTCATACACGGGATACACAAACCCGGTGTTATCTATGATCTTAGCACACCCATTGTCTCTCCACTTGCAGAAGTACTTCAAAGAGGACCTTCTTAGAGCCTCATAGCGGCATTCAAAAGTTACGGAACCTCCTTTTACTCCAAATATTGTGGGCTTTCCTTGAGGAACCTTTGACTCTAGAGATAAAAAATGAAATTAGTAGCTCTACAAGTCTAACTTTTGCCCCTGTGGCACTCTCCCAAGAGAATAAATATTATCAGATCAAACAAAGCTGTTTTGGCTAAAGCAAGGCAAGGTGAAACTCAGGGGTGCAGATGGTAGGGGACTGTCCTGGCACTGCCAGGAATTAACCCTAAAGGGTCTGTCAAGCCTTTTTCCCAAATCCCCTGGGCGGTGGTTGTCTTTCTGTACTGACATGTCAAAGCTTTGCTCCCTTTTCTAGGAGAAGGGCAGGTCTTCTTTCTACATCTCTCATTTTGAGATTTAAGGAATTAAGCCTTGAAGAGGCCATTTGATTGTTTCTCAAACTGATAGGCAGAATTTGCCTTCTGGATTTTGGGCTAGCCAGGCTGGGGAAGATACCTAGCCACTGCTGGGGAAGTTAAGTCCTGATACAAGCTTTATCAGTGATGGTTTAGTATGTTACGGATAACTAAATGGATAGAAAGAAGTATCTAGATGAGAGGATGGGATAATAGCACTCTGTGAAATTAAAGTTCTTGTTAAATTGAGACAATCAGTGATACTGCTAAGAGAAGCACAGATAAAGGGAAAAAACCCACTGGGAATAGCTTACTCACCCTCATAGACGTGCACGTCCAGCTCCTTCGATAGGCCATTCTCCCCATAGATGCCAACCCCGCACATGTACAAGCCAGAGTCCTTCCAGCCCATCTGAGTTATTGTGACGCTGAATGAGCCCGCAGACTTCGTATTGGTGAGCATAACTCGCCCAACATAATTCGCACCGTAGTTCTGGTGAGTATCAACAACGTTCTGACAGCCACTTTTCTCCATCTTGCACAGGTATTTCCGATAGCTTCCGTACTCGTCCCCAAAGTTGCAGACCACGTTCAAAGTGCTGTGCAGCTTCACATAGAAGAGCTCAGCCCCCTCGGGAACGTGTGGACCTATGCATACAGAGACACCAGTCAATGCCCACTGCCAGCTCTGTCTGTGGGTGACTCCTCTGTACCTTCAAAGGTGTGGGGTTTTTTTAGCATAGGGTTTCTCTGTCCTTTGCTATATTATATGATCCTGTACCATTCCTGTTCAGACTGTGATCACAGAATCACAGAATGGATTGCTTTGCAAGGGACCTTAAAAATCATCCCATAGGCAGGGACATCTCCCACCAGACCAGGTTGCTCTAAACCCCCTCCAACCTGGCCTTGAACCCCTCCAGGGATGGGGCAGCCACAGCTTCTCTGGGCAACCTGGGCCAGGCTCTCACCATGTAATGATCGACCCAGCTGTGTCCCATGTCTGGGACAGCACAGAGACCTCAGTTCTGAAACGTGTTTCGCTGCCCACTCTATAGTGGGGTTTCTTCAAGAGCCTTCTTGCCAAGGGATGTGCCGTGAGTTGGCACCGTGCTCTGTGCCCGTGGGGTGCCATCCTGCACACCGGGTTCCCCTGGACATGAGCACAGGCTTGGCTCTCACATCAGAGGGATGGACACTTCTGCCCCCAGACTGCATGCATTTCCCTAAACTTCAGTGGCTGAGAGAGGTGAGCAGTTTGCAAGTAATGTCTGTGACCTTAAGGTGAGGTTCGTTTAATCTGATTTTTATGCCAGAGTTTTAAAACTCAGTTAAAAAAAAAAAAATATTAATTCTGTAGGAGGAGAGGGGGGGAAATGAAAAACTGCTGTTTCCTGAAAACATGGAGCATCTCGAGCTCTTAGACACTGGACACACTATCTCTGGAGCCTTATTAAAAAACAGGAGAATAAAAAAGTAAAAGAAAATAATAGTTTAAGGAGCCCCAAAACTGTAATTACCTTCAGAAATATCCAGGATGACTCTGTGGGAGAGCCCTCTGCCATTGATACCAATACCACACTGGTAGGTGCCTTGGTCTGCCTCTGTGAGCTCGGACATGTTAATCTGGAAGTTCTTTGCCAGGGGGTAGTCGATGATGGAGACTCTGCCTTGGAAGCCTGGGGCGATGTAGCCGCTGGTAGAGACAATGGTGGTGCAGCCCGTGGCTGATTGCTTGCACCAGTACTTTCTGTCGTGTCTATTCACGCTGGTGGGAGGGTAGAAGCATTTCACGGTAACTGACCCCTTGAGCAGCCCATAAACCTGCTGTGGCCCGAACACAGGGCTTTCAACTGCAAGAGGAAAACACATTGGCTGTAAATGTCAGCTCTGGTACATGACCCCCTGGGACTGTGTTGTAGGACGGGTGTACTAGGGTAAGCACAGACCCTGGGCTGAGCAGCATCATGGGTCTGACCGGTCCCATGGCAGTGGTGGGCACTGATGGGGGGAGAGATGTTCCCTGAACCCTGCTCCCCTCTCAGTGATGCCACCTCTGGGCTTGGGCCACCCACAAGACCTCTGTCCCTGATGGGCGACACTTACTTGCTGCCTTGGGGAGGTGTCTGCTGCTTGCAGATTGGGCTGGGAGGAGGGCAAGCAGGAAGATGAATCCTAGTGAAGTCATTTTTCTTGCATTCCCTGAAAAAAAGGCATAGAAGTTGGTGAACAATCACATTTTCAAAATGATTAAGTTAAATCATCAAGTGATCTAGTAATGCTTGTGCCTGAAGGATGTGAGAGTTGTGGTTACTTGAGCTAAAGACAAAATACAGCATTTAATTGCTTCTGTGAAGTGATTGAATGGGAAAGAGGGAGCTGGTAACTCTGTTCTTGCCTGCGTGGCATCGTGACTGCCCATGGGTCTTATCCCAACACCCCCACCTTCCCTTCTGTAAAATGAGGGGAGATGTTCTCGTGACAAACCTGGTTAATGCAATGCCTAAAAGCCACCAATGTCTCCATCAGAGCAAAGTGTCCCTTGGGCAGGCAACAGCGTCACTGCGCACAGCGTTAAGAAGTGATTTTGGCCAAACCAGAAGAGGTTTGATTCAAAATCAGAAATTATACCTGGCTTTATGCTTTTAAATCAGAACAGCCCACCACAAGGCTGAAGTCCAGAAATGGTGAAAAAGCGCTGATCCCTGGCAGGTATCAGCAACCTGGTAACCCAGAGCTCAGCTGCTCACTTGACCCTTGCCAGGAGATAATGCTGCTTCTCATGGTTCAATAGCTGGGGTCATATTTTCTTTCGATGTACAGTGAAAGGAAGGCTTGTTCCCTTGTGAGCCCAAGTGCCAAAACCGCTCCTTACGCAAACCTGCTCCCGCAGAATGGTTTGGTTTGGAAAGAACTTTTGAAGATCATGTAGTCCAGCCCCTTGCTCTGGGCAGGGACATCTTTCCCTAGGTCATGCTGCTCAAAGCCCCGTTCAACCTGACCTTGCACACTTCCACTGATGGGGCACCTACAACGTCTCTGGGGAACCTGTGCCAATGTCTTATCACTTGTAAAAATTTCTTCCTTATTTCCAGATTTCTTCCCTATGTCATAGAGCAGAATTCCCACATGAAGCCAGTGTTTAATTACTACTCTTTGTTTCACTCATCTCTTTGAGGACACACAAGAGAAAAAGGGAAATATTTCCACCTCCTTTTTTTTTTATTTTCTCATCTGCTGGTAAAGTTAGTGAAATGCAGGGATTTACCCCTCGCCCCTACCCCTCCAAGAATCAGACTTAGGCCAATAAAGTACTGTCCCACCTGCGCGTCCAACAAACCGACTGCACTCAAGTTAACCCTTGGCCAGGACTCAAAAGAATGGCTGTTGGGGACTGTCAGACCAAACTGCGGGGCTGTTGAGATGTGTCCATAGTCTTCAGGATATTTCTGACCTGCCCCTTGTTTAGGACTGAGTGAAGGCTCAGAGGAAACCAAGGCTCTTAATTCTGTTGTCTTAAAACTGTTGTCTTTGGCCTGAACTGAGTTTGCTGTTGGACACTGTCTTAGTGCAGTGGTGGGAATGTGCATTTCCTGAGAGTGGCTTTTTATCTACACGCGTACTCCAAGTTCTAGAGAAGATGATAGATGCCAAGTCTTTATAAACATTCAGAGGAATTTGATTTCAGGGTGTCAAGTGACACAATTTTATTAAGGGTAATTCCCAGTAGAAGAAAAAGTCTTTTATTTCCGTGTTAAGATGAATGGTTTTCTGTTGTGCTTTCTTCCTTGTAATGTGATTTCTAATTGCTCAGTTGCCACTTGTCCATGGCTAATAATTAACTCGCTGAGCATGAAAAATGCTCTTTCATAGATATCCCAGAAGTAGGCAGCAAGACAAACATAACATATTCAACAGAAAGCAAACAATATGGCACAAAAAGGGCCTTGATATTTGCCCCTTGCTAACAGCAGTTCCTTTGGCTGATGGTCACCTCACTGGCCTCCCACCCCTCTGTCTGCAGGGCAAGCAGGATCCCAGCTCAGCTTTCCCCTTCTTGGCAAAATTGGAATAATTTGTTAGTCTAATTCCTTCCCAAAGCAATTGGCAAGTTCAAGGTTAGGGCCAGCATTGTTTTGTCAGGTAGGGAAGGGTTACCAAGACCTCTTTTGTGAAACAAAGGTATAGCTGTGTCCACAAAGATGTGTGCAAGAGTGGTGGCATCAGGGTCTCCATATGCATGTTAAAGCAGGGAAGAAATTTTGCCTCTGTCACTGAGGACGTGTGTGCACTTGTGCCTACACAAGAACAACAGTTCCTGTGTGCTTGTGTGACCAATTTCTGCAGCTCTGGGTTGCATCTAGTCCTGCCTTCTCAGATGTGGTTAAAACCTTCCCCCACTCACTGAATGAATGGACAGAAATCCCACATAAAGCAAGTCTGAGCAAGCACAGACAGCGGTTATGTAAAAAAATCTGTGCTTCCACGCGGATCGGCCAAGCTGGATGGCTGGAAACCCCCTCTCTGCTGCCAGCACCGTGTCTTGCTGTGAGAGTGACACCTCCGAGCCCACAGAAATGGCACAAATGAGCTTTGCTGGTTGCTCTGCAAGGAGCAAGCACTGTTTGAGATGCTAGAGGAGAATTTCATCGAGCCTTTTGGTAAAAGAGCTCTAGTTCCTTCTTGCTTTGAAAGAAGACTTGCTGCTGGATTTGCTGTCTCTAGTCAGAGCACAGGATCTAGACCTCCGAGCTCCAGGGAAGAGGAAAAAGTTGCTGAGATGAAAAGGAGTGCAAGTAAGTGGTTGTGTGAGTGATTCGTGTTCGTGCTCCTGCAGGTGGAGGGGGAGTTGGAAGGAGAGAGGAGGTGGGACAGAAGAGGTTTGCAGGGCCTATAGAAGAGTCAAGAGGCTCGAAAGCAGAGGGAAATGCCATGTGTGCTGTCTCCAGAGAGGCCGAGAAGCAGGTTTGTGGCAAGTGTGCTGGTGGGTCTGCAGTGCCCTTACCCTGCTGCGTGCCCAGGGCTTGGTGCCTGCTGGAGAACCAGTGTGGAAAGGGAAAAATGCCTGTGCCCAGCCTGTGCTTCTCCTGCCACTCAGCTGCACCTTCTCACTGCTCTATTCAACTTTTCAGGAGTAGAGAAAGTGTGTGTGGGGGGAAGTAGTGCTCCTTTGTTTTGTATTGGTGAAATCTTTCCTGGGGCTGGCAGTGGAGGTGAGGCTTCATTTAGGGCTTCGTGTACAGAGGCACAACCACATCAGTATGTGCCCCCTGGGTCTGGCAGCACCAGCAATAATCTGGGCAACGATGCCATGACTGGTCCTGAGGGGTTTCCCCAAGTCCTGGTGGGGCTCTGGTGGTTGGCACTAAGCACGAGGCTTGCACGGTGCTCCCACAACCTTCCAGGAGAAGGTTCATTTGGTCACCACATATGGGAGCAGTTGCAGACAACTGATGGTCCTACACCCGTTTTTCCTGGGGACTGCGTGACATGGTTAGTTTGGACTCAGTTCCCACATTGGGGTCTCCTCTGCATGTCCATGTACCCTGGAAGGGATGAGCACCTGAGACCACGGTGTCCCCATGGACTGATGGACACTGGAAACCTCTCCTGCAGGGAAAACCTGATCCTACCACACCACATGTGTCACCAGGACCTTGTTTGGTAGCCAATGTTCATGGCACTGTGCAGGCTGGTGCCTGCAGCCCACTTTGCGTGGCTGTTGGAGGGATCACAGAGGCTGAGAGGAACTTGTACACAATTTGTCCCCCATTGTCCTTGCAGGAAATGGTGCTGATTCTGATGCTTTGCACCAGGATGATGGCAATATCTTATCTGGGACACTTTGCCAGGCGGGGGTGGCTCCATGGTCTCTAGCTGTTTGCAGTGTGGTGGTGTGTTTGTGTGTATAATGCAAGAGGCATTTCAAAGAATTATATCATAGAAGACCAGAACAAGGTAGGCTAATCATTAGCAGGATTAATACTAACAAATCAAAACATTTAATTGTGATATGCTTTGAAACAGACGATCTAGCCAGATTACTGGGTGAATGGCACTGACTTTCTCCCAGTCACCTATTTCCGTGCTTGGTTTGAGTTGCCAAGTTCATGACCAAGAGCTCGGGAACGGCGGCCGAAACCCCCACCAGGTGCAGCTGCAGGTGTGTGGGCGCATGAGAAACCTGGAAAGAGTTTGAGCACTAATAAACCCCAACTGTGTACCTGTACCACCAAGACAGGTAAAAACTCATTGCAACTCATAACTTGGTGCTGTGATTTGGATTTTTAACAAGTGACTCCCAAGTAACAGGCAATAAAGCAAGAGGGAATGGCCTCAGGTTGTGCCAGGGGAAGTCTAGATTGGTTATCAGGAAAAATTTCTTCACCAAAAGGGTTATCAGGCGTTGGGACAGGCTGTCCGAGGAAGTGGTTGAGTTGCCATCCCTGGAGGAATTTAAAAGACATTTAGGTTTGGTGCTGAGGGACATGGTTTAGTGGTAACTTGGCAGTGCTGTGTTAACAGTTGGACTCAATGTTAAAGATCTCTTCCAACAAAATGATTCTATGATCTTATGGAAGTGGTTCATGGTGCTTTTGAAGGGCAGTGGGAGGTTGCTGTGGAGCAGCTATGGTATGAGACCTCTCTGGGCTGGAGGGTTCCCAGCCTATTGTGTGTTGGATTCTTCCCTGGCCCCCTCAGTGCTGAAAGCCCTGCAGGATTGTCCTGGGTTGGGAACACCACCTTCCTCTCCAGCACTATCATATGCCTAAATTTTGAAATATTGTTTTCAGGTTTCCAGCAGAAAGTGCTCTTGGACTAGGTTAGCTCTTCTAAATATCATTCACTGAGACCTCCTCTGGGTTTCCGTGGTGCTTTTGTGACACTCTCTGTCCTATCAAGCAACATCTTCAGGTTTATAATGATTTGAAAGAGATCAAGACCTGATCCCAGATTTATGCAAACCTGTGCAAGCAACTGCTCTTGCTGGGTATGAAATACCACAGTTCAGTTCCCAAATTCTGCTGACTCAGCTGCAGGGTTGAGCTTTGAGAAACCAGTACACTCCTCGCACAGCTTGCCAGGGATCAGCACAGTCCAACCCATTAGCTATTAACTATTGCTCTTAACAATGACCAGTGTCAAGGACGTGCTGTGAGACCAATGACACATGAAGGTTTAGTTGCCACATTTGCAATTCTAATCTAGGAGCCCTGTTTTGTAGTCCTGTTACTCAAATCTATGCGAAATGAGAACAGACAGAATGGAGTAAATATTTTTTCCCCCTCAAATCCCTTTAGAGCAAGACCCACGAGCACCGTGGGCACAGCCATGGAGTTCTTGCTGCAAAGGACTGGAACTATCTACATCTTCACGCTGCCCGTCAAGATCACCGCATGGATGGCCTTATTGTGAGTTTTATTTGCTGGAGTGGGATGGAGAAAAGCCACCAATTCCCTTGGATGGAACATTTTCATGGAGTTTTGAATGAACAATCAGCATTAAGATAAAAGATCAGGCTGACCTAAACCCATACAGAAAAGAAACATTTCACGTTCCAAACCAATGCCTCCTTTACAATATGGAGAGAATCAGTAGGAGGGGTTAAGCTTGTGATGCAGTGAGCAGAAACAGCTAGGCAGATCTTACTGAAGATTATCCGGATTTACGAAGAAATCAGCAGTTTTTTAGGAAATTCTGCAGTACTAACGTCACTCTTAGCTAAGAATGTTTGTGAGTGCCATTTAAATAGTGTCCCATATGAGGAACGTATTCCAGAAAACAACTGAAGAATAACCAGCCAGCCCTCCATGGCAGGGACTGAAATCTCTAGTTATACTGCTGGATTAATTTTATGTTCCTTTCAGCTCTTAGGTCAAAAGTTAGTGTATGGTATATCTAATTTTATGTTCTTTTAAGGTGTTAGATACCCCGTGCACCAGCTTCTTGTTTTTCAGATAAGACTATCACAGGTCATTTGATTCTTACTTTTTTTTTCTCTTGTCTCTTGGGCTGGAAAGTGAAACCAACTTCAGCACTATGAAACTATTTCTCTAGCTCAATGCTGTCAATATGGCCAGGAGCAGGGACTTGCAGTGGTCCAGAAGCACTGGCTGTCCAGCCAGTCCGTGCCATGGCAACTGCGGGGCGGGCGGATGGCGCCTGTGTGAGCATCGTTACCAGCAGCACAATTAGGAGTTGGAATCTCTCTGTACTTCAGATGACATGTATTAAAAGCCCTATAAGAATTGTTTCCTTTCCAGAGAATGAATTGGGGTGTGCAGAAACCCACCCCTTTGCAATTGGTATAAATGTGAAAAGAACCTGCCCGCTATCTCTCATGTCAGTTTTGGGATGCCATGGACATCCCGTTCACGCTTCAGTCAAACTCGACAGCTCTTCAGAGCTTGTTTAGGACATAACCACAACAATTCCCTTCTTAAATGTCAAAATCCGCATCCCTCTGGTTATCTCTGTGGTGTGATTCAAAAGACTGCAATGACCAGAGGCTAATTTGCAGCATCTCAGATCACTGCAGTAATATTTACTAACACTTGTTATTTTCTATGTTAAAACTTAATGCAAATATTGTAGTGATAATTAGCCTTTTTTTTTACCAGAAAGGAAAGATTAAAAATCTACTGCAGAGAAGAAACTATAACCATTATAAGCCTTATACTGTGCTTCTGACCTTTTAAATAAATCAATCCCCCCAGCAGCAAGACCCGCACCCCTGTTCACTGCTGGTCCAGAAATGCTGCTTCCCTTCAGACACGTATGAGGAAGAGTCCTCAAAAATGCCTCAAGACTTCTATTCTTCTCCTTCCCCATCTCAAAAGCGGTAGTAGGAAAGATCTTGTGTTTCAGAATGAGAACGAAGAAGCATTACTTACACTCCAAGTTCCTTCTGCAGACTCTCTTGTACTCGCTGGTTCTCTCAGACTGGCTGCTCCTGGGTTTGCTGGTGTCTGACCCCAGGACCTCCTGCCAGTGTCCTGCCTCCCTCCCGGTGCTGGACACTGGGCTCTGGCAGTGCCAGGCTGTTTTAAATACTCCCGGTACCTCTAGCCCTGCATTTCCACCTGTTGTGCCTTAAAGGAATAGCATCCAAAAACCCTGCCAGGTGAGCACCACCCACGGGAGAGCAGGGAAGGCAATGCCCATCCCAGCTCTGCTCTTCCCTCTCAGGGTGCAGGTTGGCACTTACCTCCTGATTGCACAAGAGACACCCCAAGGGTGGGCTCCTGGACATGGTCGTGGTCACCTCTGCCTCCTTTGAGAAGAAGACCAGCTGCTTGGGGTTGCGTCCATGGAAGGTCTTCTACTCTGCTGGGAGCAGGGTACCTGTGAGACAGCTTTCTGCATGGACAATACCCAGCTATCTAGGAGAGCTGTGACTCCTTGGGTTGAAGATGGGTGGCACAGAGACACTGGGGAGCCTTACGGGGTCTGAGTCGGAGTACACAAGGGTCCAGCCAGCCCCCTCCTCTTTGCTGGCGTTGCAGCATCACCCTTGAGTTGTGACAGCATTTCCCATTGCCCTGGGCAGGAGAACCCCTTGCTGCAAGGACTGACCTGGATTCTGGTCTTATGATACCCACAACCAACAGCGGAACAGCTTTGTAGGGCAAAACCAGGACAAGATCAGGTGTGGGGTTCTGATTTGTTTGGCTTTTTTTTTTTTTTTTTAAGCTGTCACACGTTTTTTGGAAACCAAGATATCTAAGAAGACTCTGGTTAGGATCTGGCAGAGCAGGTCTGTCTCTCTTTGCTCTCCTGCTACAGGTGTACAGGGGCCCAAATGTAAATCCCCTGTGAAGTGTGGGGTTGTCAGGAATGGAAGGGGAAAGTAAAATTAATGAAAGTATTTGTATTATGTGGGATGAATCATTAACTTGCTTTACTTTGTACTAACGATACAAAAGCAGTAATTTCTTCTACCTAGGGGGTCACACCAAGCTTTTCTCGTCTGCTCTCAGTGAAAGGTGTTGAGCTGAAGCAGGGTGGCAGCTCCAGGCGCTCCTGCCGTGCCCAGGAGCAGAGAGATCCTGACCTGGAGTCGGGACGTTTAGCAAATTTGTGAGATGGTAATCCAGCCTTGGAAGTACCTGTCCTCTAGCTACGGGTGTTGAGCTCCCTTCTCTCCATGAAGGCACACCTTTTGAGGTGAGGAAGGAGTTTTTGAGGTGCAGAAGGCTGTTGCTGTGCTTGCACAGGGTGATCTAGTGGGGATCTTGCACTGAGAGAACAGTCTCCATCTTTCCCAGATGGGAAGAAGTGCTGATCCCTTGCACTCCATCTCCTTCCCACCAGAACTGCTTCTCTGGCTGCCCTTGGCATTGCTTTTAACTCTTGGACGAGGGGCTGTGCTCGCTTGGCCACAATGGACACAGGTGTGTTTGCTCTCCCAAACCTCCCGCTCTCCCAGGAACTTTTCCTTTTGGGTGCCAGCGTGTCAGCTGCCCCACTGCCCTCCTCTCGGCCCTGCAGTTGGCCTGGAGAGGTGTTTCAAAGAACCTGGGCTTGTGGAAGACACTCAGGAGGACAGTGGTATGGCCACGGGTGGGGAAAGTGCTGGTAGAAACCAAACACGGGGACCTGCAACCGCTTGGGCATCTCAAGGAGGAAAGTTAGTCCAGGGTGGATAAACAGTTTATTCAACCAAACCACTGCCTTCGCCCTTAAGATTTCTGGTAAAACCCATCCGTTGCCTCATGCAAATATATTTACTTGCTTTAACAGAGGAGGAAGTGTCTTCCTGCCAAGTCACAGGTTCCAAAGCACTTTGGCATCTCCAGAAAACAAACAGCCCTGAACTTTTTTTTTCGGGCCAAAGCACAGTTTGCAGCATGAGCCTTCCACCACAGCTGCTTTTTGGGTCTGGGCTGCGTTTGGGCAGAAACGTCTTGATTTTTGAGGCTGTGGGTAGTTTTGCAGAAGAGATGTAAGAAAAACAGCACTTGACAATTTGTGTGGCTTTGATAGACAGATGTCAGGTATGGTTTACACGTTGCAAAATGACCCAAGGGATAAGGATTTTTAAAAATATCAGAAAATCCTCGTTTTCTTTTTTTTTTTGCAAACCTGCAGCCATGAGGGTCCTTCCCACCCTCTCCAGCTTTACCTCTCCCTCAGGGTGCTCCATCTACAGAAGACAGTCAGGGTGGCACACAAATAGCTCGATTACAGCTGCATTATTTTATTCTCTCTTCTACAATCCCTGTGGGGGTTCAGCTCCCGACATGGGGCGTTCGGCTTCTGAGGGGGGCAGCAAGCAACAAGGGGGGCAGTTTATACCGTGCCTCAGCTTTCCATGGGGAAAATTCCAAGCTCGTGTACGCGGGGGCTTTGGAGAAAGAGGGTTCTCCCTCAACTCTTCATCGGTCACCTTGAAAAGTACTTTTTTCCCCATAGGGTTGCTGTGAATAGAACAGAAAACAAAACCAAAAGAAAAGCTGTGATCTGGCGTTGCCTCTCTACAACATTTTTACAAGTGATTTTGTGGGTGGTTTTTTTTCCTGGTTTCATGCCAAATTTGGTATTTTAAATGGGTCTGTATATCTCAGGGAGTCCCACAAGCAGAAAACTAGAGAAACCCAGGTTGGAGGGAACGGATGGAGTCCATCTCCTGCTCCGCTTCAGCGGAACGTTATCCTGGGCTTTACCCCAACCAGGCATTTGAGAAACAAAAAGCACAATTAGAAACCTCGGGTTTAATTTCTCATTTTTAAAATTTTTTTACGGAATGTCCATTCTTTATTTTCAAGGCTTTAAGGTGGGGTGTGTACTCTTTTTCTTCCCTTTCTTTACATTTAGGATCTTCATACAGCTCCTTTATTTTGTCAAGTAAAATCTCAAGCAGCAGGGAAACTTGTGTAGTTTTAGCAGGTTGTCTCGCTCTCCACAAAGTATTCTAGATTTCAAACTTAATGGCCTTGGTTTTAAAGTCACTCTAAAGGCTTCTTTTGAATACACTAAATATACTATTTAGAGTATATTCTCTAAATAGCTTAACAAAACATGATGTCTGTAGATCTGCTTTTGATCAAGCCAGTGGATGTTTCAAAGAAGAAAAGAAACAAGCAGAGCCGTGCACAGAGAGGTTGTCCATTCCAGAGGGTGCAAATTGTCACAATTGCTTATTTCCCTCTGCAACTATCCGACTTTAAAATATTATTACCCGCTTATACGATCAGAGAGTTTGGATCTAATTGCGTAGTGATGAGACTATGAAATGCCATCACCAAATATTTTGAACTACTATTCCACTAAGTTTGATCTTTGTGTTTTGGATTTTTGGTGTTTGTTGTTGGTTTGGGTTTTTTTAGGGGAAAAGAGTGCATTTCACTGATAGAAATCCCACATATTGGATACTTAAAAATATTTGCTCAGATGTTTTTTACAAGAGCTTCTCTCTAGAGCACTAGTACTCTGAGACACTATTTTTGTATTTTGCCAGATGACATAGACTCTTACACAGGAGTTGTTCATCCTGAATCTTCCAAGGATGGCATAGGTTATCCTCCAGGAGCAGGACAAAAGAGTTGATGTGATTGCAACACAGAGAACAAGAATTGCTCCTGTGTAAGATTGCAAGAGGTCATAAGCAAATCAGACTTTATTGAAACAAGCAAGCAGGAAGAGCAATAACGAGTTTACTATGTGTAAGCAAAAATTATAATCATGCCTGTAATAAATTTATAAACTTCATATAGGATTTAATCCAAGTCTTTTGAAATCTGTGGCTCACCGTTCCTTGGTAAGGAATAAAGGTGATGGTTTGGCATCAGAGCATGAATCCTGGGCTGTGGGATCGTAATTCCTGGACTGCAAACCCACTGTCTATCCTGGCGAGGTATTTTATGTATGAAGCCACAAATCCTCTGCTTAAAACTCGTTTTTATTCTCTTCTATCGAGGGAGACAACCTTTGCAGTGCCAGTTCCAGGAATCACCCACCTATGTTTGCCAGGGGATGTCCCGCATCCTGCTTCTTCTCTGGGCTCGGGGTTTCCTCCATCCTTTGCTCCTTCACAGGGTTCAGGTCAGACTGAATCCGTGCTGCTTCCCAGTTTCCCGTGGCGCTGTTTTCTTCTCCTTAAAGCCAAAAAACCATGCAGACAATGGAGAACACACCTCTAATGCCTATTTAAATAGACAGTCCATGTCCTAACAGACACAGGATTAGGCCCATTATTTTTCCCATTTTCACTCCTGTGGAAAATGCATTTCTGCACCACTCACTGTCCTTGCGGAAGGCAAATAGATTTATCTCTAGATAAATCCAAGTCCTTACAGGGAGCCAGATTTATCTCTAGGGACACTGAACGTTATAGAATAAGATATGCATTTATATATTTTTGAAAGTCGGGTGCTAGCAAAGATTTTTTGGGCAAGTCTTTGTCAGCTTTGTTTCCAAATGAGCTGGTTTCAGCCCCGAGAAGCCGCCCGGCACGTAGTCACTGGCATCACGCAGGTCCCTGCCCTTTATACTTCAGGATTTCCGAGCACTCACGGAGCCGTAAATCTTCTACACACAAAAACTCAACCTTGTTTTCAGCAGGAATTTCCATTTCCTTATCTGCTTTTTGGTTAAACATATTTAAAAAAAAATAAATTAAAAAAAATAGCAATTTCTCTAGGACATTGTGGGTTTTTAAATATGGTTGCCCTTTCAGGCTGCACTGGGTGAGAATGGATGTGTCCCCCCAGAGACGGAAATCTGCCATGGATCTGGCTCCTGCTCTTGGAAATCACCAGCAAAGCCATCGCAAAAAAAAAAACGTGACCCGAAAGGTGTTGCCCGGCCAACTTACCCCTCTCCTTTCGAAGCTTTATGTTGATCAGAGCAAGAATAGTGATAGTGATGAAAATCAGTAAAACGAGAGCTGGTAACACGACTGGGAGCAGAGGGGATTCACCTGAGGAGCTGGAAAGAGGAACCATCAGAATTAAGTGGGATTTTGAGTGCTTGGATTTTTAAGTACCTTCATGTGGTTTTCACACCGGAGAGTTATAAAGGACTTGTAAACTCTGACGGAATCAAAGGGGAGCAGTCAACAAAGTTCAACAGAGATTAAATCTTTGATCTGGAGCTTGGTTTGTGAGGGATTAATTTCTACAGCTGCCTCTGCTCTACCGTGTGGGGTTTATGCTGCAGATGAATTATCCCCTCCAAAGTGAAAATGAGCTAAATTCACAAGTTCATACTCTTTTTTTGTCAGTTGTTGTAGACTCTGGTGCTGTTGGAGGGTGTCTATGTGGTGTCTCCTTGCAAAGATGGTATAAATGTTATTGGAGCTCTGCAGGCAAAGAGAGCTTTGCCAGGAATGGTGTAAAATCTGATCCTTTGTAAGAGACGTGGTTTGTGACTGGTAATGTGTCCCCATCTCCTCTTTCTGGCTGGGTGGCAGGGGATGGGAGGAGTGGGGATGGAGAGGATGGTACTTCTCGTGCTGGGCATCACTGGGACAGATGCGAGCTCTGGATGGGGTGAGGGGAAGGCTCAGGATATTGAGCTGGATTCGTGGACTTTGTGGTTTGTCTTCAGTTACAACTGATACTGCGGTGTCTGATACATCTGTGCCAGCGATGCAAACCCCTTCACCCGGCTTGGGATGGTGGCCATGGCTGGGGTGAGAAGAGCAAGGGCTGCTCCCAGCCATCCTCTGTAGCAGAAAGCACAGGAGGTAAATCCACTGGGAAAACCACTTGCACTGGGGTGAGCCCCAGGGCTTGCCGTAGAGATGTACCACAGAATAATTACTGGCCAAAATAGCTCACAGCCTTTTGATCAGCCTTGTCCAAAGATAGCTCCTTGTGCAACACAGAGCACCCAAACACTGCCCTGGTTGCTGGCTGCCTGTAAGGACTTGGATAATGTGTGCGGTGAAGAAGGCAGCAGCTACTGATTCACCAGCCTTATTGCTCAAGCCTGATGTTTCCTAATGTCCTGAGCAAAGGAAAACAGACAGGAGGACATCTATTGACTCTGGCATCTGATCTACAGGGCCGACCAGCACCAGAAAATTTAGAGACAAGTTCAAAGATGCCACAGATGGACACGAGATAACCTTGCCTTCTGCTTTTCTAATTACTGATGTCTCCTGCTGGTGTTTTCAACTTGCAACCCCAGCACAGGCTGTGAGGGGCCCTGGGAAACGGGGCAGATGGGTCATAAACCACCGAGGTGGTGCCAGTGAGAAGCGTGGCCATGACCTTACCTGTCCTGATAGATTTCTCCTGGGGAGGTTCCAGAGGTGCCGGGGGGGACAGTGGGCTGCAGGGTGCTGGTGCTCTCGGCGATGGTGCCCATCGTGTACGTCAGGCCCATGATGCTCCTCTGCGTGGGCGTGCTGTAGGCGGCCAGGCTGGATGATAAAGTGGGTTTCACAAGAGTGGATGTTCCTGGGTCTTGCGAAGAGGAGGTTTCTATGGAGGAAAATATTTCGAGGTTTGGATAGCCATCTTTTTGCAGAGACATGTTAGATTTACCAAAGATTTACGCCGTCCACCTTGTGTCTCGGCATGAAAAAAATTGCAGCATGATATGACCAAACCCAAGCATTTCTATTTTCCTTTGAGTCTTATAGAAAGCAGCTTGGGAGTACTGATGAAAACCCACTAATACTTGGCAAATGTTTGTGCTTTAACCCCACTGTTTCTGTCTTTGCCAGCTGAACGGTTACGTGGATCTGTGTATTTACAGGCTGCGGTCTCTGAAACTGCCAAATAACCTTCAGCTTATCTTCAGAGCAAAGCACATGTGTCTTCTCTGTGCTTGCTAGGATCAGGGTGTCATATGCTGGGGGTTTGCATCATCAATAATCAATAATATAATTCAAACAAAACTAAATTTCTTATGAAAGCTCAGCTTACATCCCTGCCTCTGAAAACCTTTACCATCACCTGATTTCACTTGCCAATAACTGCAAGGCAAAACACAAAGCTGATGTTTCTTATATATAATGTTGTTATATTATGCACAGTACAAAGGAGAGTCTGTTCCTCTCATGCCCATGAAGGGGTAGGAGAAAGAATGATATAAAAAAAGGGATTTATTGTGTTCTGAGGCATCCCACCACTTACCCTTCTCAATGAGCAGCATCACAGCAGACGTGTGCTCTGTGTGCCCATTTTTAGCCCCGCACCAGTACCATCCCTCATCCTCCTCTCTCAAGTGCCTCATCACCACCGTGTAAGTCCCGTTTCCCTGGTGGCTGCTGGCTATTTGTATCCGTCCTTTGTACAACTCGTGGACAAACCCCTCTGTATCCACGAGGAGCGAGCAGCGAGCGTCCTCCCACCGGCACAAATACTTCTTCTCGTAGTTCCCCTTGGGATCGTAGTGGCACTGGAAGGAGAACGAGCCTCCGACTGTGCTGCTCGGAAATTTGGGTCTCCTGGGGAGGGTGGAGGCTGCAGGTTGGAGAGGACTTTGTTAGCATTCCATGGTCCTCATCTGGTGTGGTGAGGAACCCCCAGCACCCTGACCTACCTGCTGTCACTTGCAGAGCCACCATCCGCTGGCTGTCCCAGCCACTAAGCCTTCCTGTCCCACACTTGTACAGACCCAAGTCTTCTTTTTTTAAGTCATTTATCAAGATTTTGAAAGCTCCAGAGCTTTCCTGAGGGGTGATAAGGATTCGTCCTTGGTAATTCCTTCCCACGTAGCCATCACTGTCGGCGATGAGAACACAGCTGGTTCTCCCCAGTTTGCACCAGAACCTCTTCTCACCTCCTTGGGTGTTCCCGGGTGGGCACAGGACCGTGACAGAGCCACGGAGCTCCCCATGGATGAGCTCGATCGGCCCTGATGGACTGATGGCATCTGTAGGGAGAGAGCACGGCAGGTACCATCCAGTACACAGCCCCCAGCCAGGCAGGAGAGAGGTCCCTTTTACGTACATGAATGGTTGATTTGGCCAGATCTGGGTACTTTTATACCCCATTGTTGTAAATATCTGGTTAATAGCACAGGGAGGAACAAGTTGACATGCCTGCTCTGCACTGATGCTCCAGCATCTGTCCCTGGACCTCTCCCCATGAGCGGGGTTTGTGGCAGTGGGGACTCCCTCTCCCCTGCCAGCATCCTACCTTCCGAAACCGTCAGGTTCAGGCCGACGTACAGGTCTCTGTTGTTGGTGCCGAGGCCACACCGGTAGGTCCCCGTGTCGTTCTTCTTCAGCTCCTTCAGTGTCACTGTGAAGGTGCCGTTCTGGGGGACGTCCTTGAGAGACACTCGCCCCGTGTGGTGGTTGGAGGTGTAGCCAGTTGTGGAAATGACGGTGTAGCAAACTCCACTTCTTGCTATTTTGCACCAATATTTTCGGTCGTATTTGTTGGCTGGCGTGATGGAGTAGAAGCACTGATGGGTGACGGATCCTCCAACCTCACCCATCAGAAACCTGGGCCCGTACAAGGTGCTTGAGACTGGCTCTTTTGGGGAAAGAAAGAAAGCAGAAGTAGTTGGTTACTTGGAGACCAGCAGAGCTCCTTGGAGTTGGGGTGTGATTCTGAGTGGCACCAGTGGGACATCTGGCCCAGAAGGTTCAGAGTTTATATTGGATGTGGTGGGTTACTTTCCTTGAGTGCCACATTGTCTGCTTAAGGATACCTGAGAGAGCAGAACTATGGCACAGATGGGGAAAGCCTTGATGCCCCTCACAGGATGCTCCAAAACCCCATCAGCCCTGACAGTCCTTCCTGGAGCTAAATGTTAATGGCAGCCGTTAACAGCAAGTATCTAAGAATAACCTTTGGCATCTGCAAACTGATCTGGCAGCTTTCTTATCCCCGTGCAGGCACAAGTGGCTCCTCAGCAGTGCCGAGCGATGGAGAGCTGTGGTTCTCCTCCCTGCTCTCACCATGTGCTGGCTCTTTGCAGACCCTAGTGGGCAGGGAGGTTTGACCAGTGTTTGGTGTCCAAGCAGGGATTTAGCCAGGGATGTCCCTGCGTCCCCAGCTCCAGCTTTGCCTGTTCTCCTCACCAGCCAGGTTGGAGACTCGGTGTCTCGGCGACTCACCTTGCAGCAAAGCTGCCAAGAGCAAGAGAATGCCCATGTCCAGCCTTCCCGAATGTTTGCTCGGCAAACTCCAAAAATCTCGCGCTGGGGACGGGATTTTGCTGAGGTCTGCGTTATCAAACAGAAGAGAGAGAGGTTGTGGCTGGGATTTGCCAAGGTAACCCCCCCGCATGGCTCTGGGGGCCATTGGGAGCAGAGCGTCCCTGGGGACTCCCAGCCCAGGGCATGGCCTAGCCCAAAGATAAGGGAATTTTAAAAAAGGGGACACTCTCCTGCCTTAAATCCTCTGCTGTGTGGGTACTGAAGGCACTGCTGGCCAGCCAAAAGCTGGGGGTCAGTTGTGCTGGTGAATCACAGCGCCGCAGCCAAGACAGGGCACAGCCGTGGCCAAGCCGCAGCCCCCACTGGGCTACTGTGGGCTACCAGGCTGGGCTGTGGCCCCCACCAGTGTGTACACCAACAGAGGAACTCAAGGATTGCTTTGGTGGCCACCAAACTCAGCACCGGGCAACCAGCAGTAGCCATGGGACGTGGCACTTGGTCCTGCCCTGTCACCCGGCCACCCGCGGGAGCGGGTCAGGGCTTCTCCTTTCTTCCTTGTTTTTTTTTTTTTTTTCCCCTTTCAGCCCAAGAAACAGTGGGTCAGGCTGCAGGTCTCAGGAATGCCAACATCCCTCGGCATTTCCTGCCGCGCCCCCATTGTCTTTCTTCCTTTTGAATTTTTCTTCCCTGCAATTTATCTTTGTGCAGATTGTTGTTATCCATTCTCGGATCTAAACAGTAACAGTGTTTGGGTGTCTCAGATTCAGACAGGGGTTACTTCCTCATTGAAGTTAAAAATTGACTGTTGATTACGGCAGTGTTTTACCCTAATGAGCCTCTATTAAAATTCTTTCTTTGAGATTTGCTTGCCCCCTCCCCCCCCGCAGTTAAACCCTCAGCAGACGTAAATGACGTGCTGTATTTCATACCTCTTAGTGCATCGGAATCACTTCAAAGCATCTGGGGGACATGAAGGAGGAAACGACAGGAGCTCAGTGCCATAGTGACACCTCCTCCCGCCTGCCACGGTGGCGAGCTGAGTCCCGCTGGCCACTGCTGGGCTGGTTGCCCACGGGAGCCTACTCCTTGCCCACTCTGCACCCCTTCATGCTGCAGAGGAGGGGAGATGGGCTCAGCCCTTGCACCAGGCTCTTGTCCCCGCTCTGTTGGGGACAACACGCATCTTCCCCTGCTAAAAACTCCTAGTTGTGAGCTCAGCCCCCCCAGCTCTGCCCTTTGGGGCTGCTCCACCGATGGGAAGTGTGGGACGGGGCTGCGGAAACGCGCCCTTCCCTTTCCCGCGGTGCTGCAGATGGCACAGCATCCTCTTTGGGCAGGTTCCCCTCTGGTTTCTTCCCCATGTCTGAAGCCGTGGAGATGTGTGTGTGTGTGTGTGTGTGTCTGCCAACCACGTCTGCACAAAACATCTCTCTGTGTCCTCAGCAAACGGTGAGAAAGCCATCGGGGTCAGCCCAGCTCTGCAGCTCCACGCCGTGCCAGCTCCAGCAGAGCCTCGGCAGCTTCCTCCTCGCAGCTGGACAAAGATGGGGCAGACGACTTGAAATTAGGCAAAAGCTCTTTGTCGGGCGGGTGGCCAGTTAAAAAGTAGTGAGTTCTATGCAATGCCATCATGCCCAACAATCTGGTGGGCGTGAAGCAAAGAGGCGTTAACAAAAATGCCCTGGAAGAGGCAGAAGTTCTTATTTACATCCAGAAATCAGGAAAAATATTATCCATGTGCTCATGTAATCTTTTCTGGTGCACACCACTACAGCTAAGGCACAGCACTCCCTCTTTTCCTCATTTTTGGGCTAGGGACAGGGGGAGAAATCCCAGCATACCAAAAGTAATGAAGCAGTTGCCTGTTTGCCAGCTGGAGGCCAAAATTTGCTGGCACATGATCCTGATGTTCAGGTTAGCACCCGGTGCCTCGTTAGGAGGTGGGTACCACACTTACACAGCTGCTGTCCTTTAGGATCACTTACAAATACTTCACACCCCCCACCCCTAGTTCACTCCTTCTCCCACCCTGTGAGCAAAGAGTCCTGCAGAGCATGAACTGTGCCTGCTGTGATCACCATGAAGGGCTTTCAAGTTGCTGACCAGGTGATTGTGCTTTTTCCAGGAGAAAAACTAGTCTGGTTATCTTGGATAACTCCAGCTGAGCCCTAGCCCTGCTCCTCCAGCACTGAACCTGCTTTTCCTGGGTCGCCCACAGCATCTGCTGGCGTTGGGGGCTGGTGTGCAGGAAGCTCTGGGAGCAGGTAGGTGACCCATGGGTTAAACAGGAGCTAAAATAAAGCACCTTGAGTTGGGTCTTTCTCACACGTGTCCGCTTTTGCAGCGGTGGTGGGTTTTTGAGCTGCTTCATCCGAGCTCTCCGTGGGGTCTGTGTGAAAATGCCTGTACAGAGTGATGTAGGAGAGGGAGCTTGGTTTCCTATCTGCGGGACAGAGCTGCCAGCTAAGTTTTAATTCCATCTAATCTTAGGATTTAGGTGAGGGGGTGTTCTTTATTCCTGTTTTTAACCAGAAAATGGGTATATTTATTTTTTTTAAAAAGGTACAAAGTGAGAAGAAAGAGCTGGAATAATAAATCCCAGAAACACAAGCCTTACTAAAACGTAAAGCATGAATGGTTGGGTTTTTTCCTGTTTTTCCTGCTTATATGATCAATTTTCTGCACCTGTCTGATTAAACCATTATCCTGCCACCATCCAAAGTGAAGTAGCTGCCAGTACATAACAGGGCAGAGCCCCTCTGTGTGGGTTTGCATAAGAACTTACCTTGTCCACATCACTTCTGTGAGTGCTCTTGGCAAAAAAGCCGGTAATCTAATTTATAGCCTTAAAAATAAAATAATGAGAAAAAAAAAAAGGCACGCTACCTTTTTTAAGAAAAAAAGAAATAAAAATTCACCATGAGTTATAGTACATTTATGGCTATAAAAATAGTAATTTTAAATTTCAGTTCTCTTAGGTATCATAGCTGAAATCAAAGCAGCTCATGTAATTGCTGCACAATAGCACTCTACTCCAAAAAATAACATTTTAATTAGACAAATTGAGGATCACCTACCTTAGGTTGTGGTGCTTCTGCTGCTGGAAATTTTCTCTTGCTCTGCCTCCAGTTTGGATTTAGTCTAACAAAGTGGGTTTTGCAGCTTGCAGTTCAGTTGGTCTTTGCTCAGCTCTTGGGGTTTAATTCTTTTTTTTTAATATTTTGATGTCCAGAGTTTAAAAAAGGACTCGCACAAAAATTTTTCTGAACTCTAGATGTGCAATGCTGAGCAAATGGGAGATGGTCAAAATGTTTACAGGAATAGTAGAGGTGCCACCAATGTACTGAGTACAGAACGCCAAAATGGTCATTTTTAGCCACCGAATGATGGAGGTGACATCATGGAAGAGGAAAAATAAAAAAGTGAAGAGGCCAAGAGCAGAAATTGCAAGAGTCTGAGAGGAATTCCCCTGCCCTACAGAAAACTCAGAGTTTTAACACAAAGTAACTGTTTCTAAAGAATAATAATAAAATGCTATTTGCTGTGAACCACTTCCAGGCAGAACTTCATGTCAAGGAAGAACTTTGTGCATGTTTTCTCAAACTCTTTTGGTCTGAATGAACCTGAATGTTTTACCCAGCTCATGCCCGTCCCACGCTTTTTATGAATACAAGACAAAATGATGGGTTTTGCTTCGAAGTCTGTTGTAAAGCAATCCCTGCACTGAGACTGAAGCACTTAGGATGCCGTGCTGGAATACGTGCTGCTTAACCAACAGCCATGGGGTTGTTAGTCTGGTCTTTCTCTTGTAATTCCTGCTTTACCTCTTCCACAAGGACGTCACCTTCGTAACCAGCAAAGCCCTGGTAGCCCTTCACAGTTCCATAAAGTGAATGTTTATGTTCCTGCTTAGGGCTTGGTTTATTTGTTTGGGGTTTTTTTTTGCCAGTCCCTGCTCGTAGGGCTTCAGCCCACCGATCATCTTGTGACCCTCACTGCAATTGTCTCCTCCAGTCTGACCCCTGCCGGGTCTGGAAGTGGAAGGAAGAGGTGCTGGGAAGCCCAGGGCACTGGTGGCCCCCGTGGCTTGAGTGTTCTCCAAGAAGTACAAACCAGCCCACCTCCACAGAGATAAACACTTCCCCAAGTTCCTGCTGTAGTTCCCGGGAAGGCAGTTTCAGTTATTAATTTCTGCCATTAGCATATCAGATGGCTGCAGGCTGGCCTCATCTGCAGTGCCGATCAGGTAAACAGATCAACGTTGGGAAATCAAATAGGTGCATCGTGAAGGCACATGGTCTTTATTTGACAATATCTTCAAGCTCACTCAGTAACTTGTCATTTTGTGGTCACCAATTTATCTCTAATTTTAACCTTGCTGCATTCTAACCATTGCATACCCAAAATTTGTCAGGTGGTGGGTTGTGCTGCTGGAGGAAAGGCACCATCTGGTTCTGCGAGAGCTGCCTCGCGGGGCCTGAAGGTGTAACTAAGGGCAGGTTGTTCACGCAGACACACACCATTGCCCTTTGCACTAACCCAGTAATCCTAATTGAGAGAATTCAGACACCAGAAAGAACTTTTT
>JAOTQQ010000013.1:5391005-5402948 GCA_026546715.1 Gallinago undulata
AGCAGGGTTGCCCAGAGCACATCACTCAGGAGCATCCAGGTGGGGCTTGAAGATCTCCAGAGAAGGGGACTCCACACACTCCCTGGGCAGCCTCTGCCAGGGCTCTGCCACCCTCACCGTGAAGAAGTTTTTCCTTGTATTTGAATGGAATTTTCCATGTTCCAGCTTGTGCCCGTTGCCCCTCATCCTATCTCTGGAAACCACTGAAAAGAGTCTGGTCTCCTGTGGCATGAGCTCTCTGGGAAAGAGCTCCAGATCTCCGTGGTTTTTTCCCATGGGGTGAAGTGCTGCTGCTGCTGCTGGGCTCTTGGGGTTGAATCACTCACCGTGGGGAAGCCCCGCTCCAAACGCGGGCGTTGCTGTTTAATCCTGCGAGCAAAATATGACATTTTTACTGGCTAGATCTGTCTGCAGCCATTAGAACTGAAGATGTTTATCCCTGCGGGCTGTGTGACTCCTGGGCTGGGACCTTTCACAAGCGCAGACACCCTGCTCGGTGTCACCCCGAGTCCAGCCCTGCTGCTGATGGACAGGTCCTGCCCTGGCAGGGGAGCTTAGACACCTCTTTTTATGGCTTTTTTCTGTTAAAAAAAACTTTTTGCAGCATCTGAGGGTGATGTCCTAAAAACCAAGCTGCTCTTTCTGCCTCCTGCTTCTGCCAGGGTGGCCCCAGGCAGGCAGCTGGGGAGGCGGGGAGTGGGACAGCGTGGATGTGAGCACCCAGTTTGTGAGCCCAGAGCAGCCCCCTTTCTCTCTGGCCCTGTGTTAGCCCAGGGGGTCCTTCCCAAGGCCACCTGGACCTCAGCTCTGGCCATGTTTATCGTGACCCACTGGCATGGGGACAGGCTTGGGTAGGGCAGTGTCTGTGCCCTGCTCAGCTCTCGGTGCAAATGACCTTAATCCTGCCTAAACCACCCCCAAGCCCCTTAAACTGCTGGCAAATCCCCAGGTATGTGGCAGAGTTCCCTCCCTTGCTGTGCTGGGCTTCCAGCCATCCCCACCTGGTGGCCAAGGGGCTGTGGGCTGTCATTGTCCCCATGGCATGCAAGCCACATAGTGGCTCACAAGTCCTGTGGCCACTGTCAGGGATGGAAAGAGGCACCAGGCTCAGACTGGGCTCAGAAACAACCTTCTGGGCTCCTTCCCCCTCCTGGAGCCAACACACGTGCAATGCGATGTTGGTTGAGCAACCCTGCTGGGTTTTGGGTCAGACCCCAGCCCCTGCGGCTTCTCCTGCTCTCCTCCCTGATGCCCAGGTTGCCTCCCCGCTGGCCAGCCCAGGACCCATGTAGTTAATGGCTGAACTGCAAACAAGCCTTTCCCTGCTTTCATGAAGTCCTAATCAGACCTCATTTTCTCGCATTCCTCGGATTCCTGACATGAGTCAGTGCCATTCCCTCCGCTGGTGCACGCTTTTATTGGGGTGTGTGTGTGTGTGTGTGTGAAACGATGCAGTTTTTGCAGAAGGACACCCTCCCCTTCTGCCCGTGTGAGACCAAAGCTCTGTCCCTTCGGGGAGGAATGACCAGCCCGGCTCTGGCTCTGGTCCTGCCGGGGGGAGCCTGTTTAACATTCACAACGCCGGCTTGAAAAGCTGATTGTGCTGCGAGGTCAGTGATGAAAACGACCGAGTGCAACTTGATCTTAATGCGGCAAGCGGTTAATTAACGACAGTAAATTGTTTAGCGCAGTTGCCTCCACGGGTCAGCCCCTCTCTCTGAAGAAAGCCTGCCTTGGTTTGGAATTAAATCGGCTGTTGGGAACAATAGCTTTTGCTTTATTAGCGGAGTCTGTCTCTGGATGCCCAACCCTCAAAGCCAGGATTGTGTGAAAGATGTTTTTGGTGAAGGAAATAAAATGATGCTTTTGAGCTGATCTGTTAGTGCAGCTCTTCAGCTAACACGGCTCTGGGGGAGATGTCCCCACAGCCCCAGGAGATGGTGCAGGTGGGAAGGGATGGACTGGAGCAGGAGCAGGTCCCCTGTCACCCGTCCCCATCCAGCAGTGCCAGGGAAGACTTTGCTTAGTGTACTGCAAGCCCTTACACAAAACCCACCTGGTGGGGGTCCTGGGGTGCAGGAGGCCCAGTCTCTGGTTTGAACCTCATCGTTTGCAGTGCCCTGTCTGGGTCACTTGCACTCCTCAAGTCAAGACATACTGAAGGTTAAAACTTATCATTTAGCTTTCCCAGAGCTTTAACTTCAACATCAATCTGCACTACACAGTCGTTTTCTGATCACAGACAAGTTTATTACAGAAATAAACCCCCTTTGTCACGAGAGGTGTTCAGCATCACACCCTGGCAGCATCAGCTGAGTCCAAAAGATGCGAGGAGAGTCCGAAAGGGAACGGAATGGTGTTGTCTCAGATTTGCATCTCTCTTGTTCTGGGAAGTGTTTCTGGTTTTGCCACTGAAACCCAGTGGCAAAACCCAGCCTGTGTCTCACTTCATGCCGAACACAGATGTTTGTGCATCCTCTAACCTGGGCTGGAGGGACCACAGGGCAGCAGAGGAGGCAGTGGGACCCTGTGCAGCCCCTCACCCATGGGTGCTGTACGAGGAGCACGAGTGCCGGGGGGAGGGGAGGGGGGAGCATTGCTGAGCCCCCTCCAGTGCCCCTCAGTCCCATGTCTTTGTAGGTGGCAGTGGTGACTTTTTGGAGGCACTTTCATGGGGCAGGTGAGTGTTCAGGCCATGGAGGCTTTGAGAATTGTTTGGTTTTGTTTTTTAAACTAAGGCAAAATGCTAAAGGAGCAGCAGAGTCCTGCAGTTCTTTCCAGAGAGGTTTTATCCACAGGCAACCCCTTTAAAATAAGCCAAACCCCCAATTTCATGGCTTCCCTGTTGTGATGAATCCCCAAATGTACTAAAGACCTTGTAGGAGAATATGCCTCATCCACATGCCAAGTGATGCTTTGTATAAATAGCTCCTATACACGTGCTCTATACAAAATATTATGTACATGGGGCACTACTTTATTTGGTGGGAAGCTCCAAACACCTCTTGTGGTGCCGCTCCCAAGACGCTGGGGCCGGAGATCACAGCAGAAGATGCTGATGGTTGTGCTGCTTGAGGACAGGCAGTGAAGGCACATGGATCCGGGATGAAAAGCCCCTTTTCCAGCAGCCCCGTGGCTGATGGGGCTACTCCTTCAGCAGACCAAGCTTCTTCAGTGCCTCTCGCCGGTTCTCATCGGTTGCCCCCTTGGGGGAAATCTTCACGCTGACGCTGGGGCGAGGTGGCTTGGGGAAGCTCTGCAGTGGGTGGGATCGGCGCTTGCTGCTCTTCTCCGGCTCCACCTGAGCCTTCTCCAGGTCCTTCAGCCCAGCAAAGTCCTTCCCTGCCACCATGGACGTTGGCCGGGGCCGGCTGCTCCTGAGGAAGCTGGGGGCAAGCCGCTCGATGAAGGACATCTTGCCCAGGGAGCTGCTGGTCTTGACGTTCTGCTCCTTGGCGCTGGTCATGTAGCTGCTCAGCCCCACGCCAGAGCGCTCCAGGGTGTTGGATTTGAAGTTCATCTGCCGGATACCTGGACCTGACCTCTCCACTGCTCCACGGCGTCCCTCAGGCTCGCCAGTGACGTGGAATGGCGCGTCCCTTGGTTGGGGTTGCACGGTAGGTTGAAGGTGGGTGCTGGGGTCCCTCCTGTCCTGTGACAGTCCAAGCTTCTCCAACGCCTCCCGGTGGGCTTTCTCCCTCTCTTTGGGGTCAAGATGCCCTGAATTTGCCTTTTCAGCAGCAGCATTGCTGGCAGAGCTGGGCTGAGAGCTGGCCGAGGACAATGGTGGTGCTTTTACCTTCTGGCCAGGCTCTGTGGCGAGTGGCACTGGGTTGTTTTTGCTGGTTTTCAGGATAATATTTGGTGGCAATTTCCGTGGCTTGGGAGCAGTTGGAGGCCCACGCTTGGCATCTGGGTCTTGAGGGGCCTCTTCCAATGTGGATTTCTCTGGCTGGCCCCATGACATCCAAGTCTTGGTCTCCTTGGCTGAGGAATTGCTCCGTGACCACTCATGGCTCACCAGGTCATCCTGGAAGGGGTCTGGAGGTTTGATGATCAAAGATTCCAGGGACTTTATCTGGCTTCTTGCATCGGCTTGGTCAAGCCTGTCCTCCTTGGCCATGTCCTGTGAAGATTTCCCTACTGGCACTGGGTCCTCCACCATGCAGACAGTCGCTTTACTGTCAGAAGCTCTGTTTGCTCTTTGTGCATTTGCTACGGTGATGTTCCTTGGAAGACTGTAATAGCCTGGGCTGGGAACCGCTGCTGGAGCTGAGCTGGAGAAGGTGGAGATGCTTGTACCGCTCTTCTGTTCAGCTGTATGCTGTGGACTGGTGCTCAGACGGGGAGTCCCATTTTCCAAATCTGGGCAAAGAGAGAGATGTGAAGTCAGGCACCGTTCTGCAGACAGACACGACCAACTGTGGAACTTTACCCTGACCACAGCTACCAAAGGCAGATACTTTGGCTTTGACAAAGCACGTGGTGAATGAGGAGCCTTGTCAACCCGTGTGAGCCTGTTCAGAGCAGGAGCAAAGATGCTCTGCCCTGCGGTTCTGCTGACCTTGCCAGGCAGCTCCTGCATGTGAGAACTGGGAAAATGCAGCTGGTTCCCCACCAGTCTCACTGCCTACAGCCACCGCTCTCCACCAGTGACGAACACAGGCTGGCTTTAGCCTACCACGTGAATAAAATGGGGGCAATGCTCCCTCCCTGCCTGCCGAGGGAACGCACCCTGCCTGAACGTCCCTTTGCAAACAAGGCTGGTTTCCAGCTTACCCCGGGGGATGGAGTCTCTCTTGGGCCACGTCCTGGGCTGCTCGGAGGGCTCCACGTGGTCAGTCTCATCGGTAGAGACCCCGCTGTCTGCTTCTGTGTCCAGTGAGCCAATCGTTTCTTCTAAGAACATCAAACACTCTTTCTCTTCCAAAGATAGGTAGTCATAACTGTTATCACTCTGGAAAAGACAGAAGCAGGAAGGAGGGTAAGAAAAGAAGGAAGGTAGGAGACACAAGTGTTATTATTCAGAGTTGAGGAGGGACCTGTGACAGGTCCTGGCCAGGAGGCTTGGCCAGTGACTATTCAAAAGTTGGTACTGACAGAAAATGAAACAACTTCCTATAAAAATATATATCTTTACTTAAGGCCATTTTTACATTTCCCTACTATGAGCATCAGAAGATGAGTTAACTTAGAAACTTGGCCTCTATCTTTGGTGGTTTATGGGTACAGACATCTATGCTGGATCTTAGAACCTTGTCTAAATATCATAAATGCTGAAGGTTTATTCTGTGGGGGGTGGTCCTTCTCCTTGTTCTCTCACTACACACCAGCAAGATCTTGTTTTTATTGTATCTCAAGTCACTGAGATATGATTGCAGTGGAAGTGGCAGGTTAAAAGGTGATACATGGGATATATCATGAAAAAACCTGACGTGCAGGAAAGGATGGAGGGTGCATCAGATCCACAAGCACAGAGGAGAAATTGTCCCAGGCGGAGCTGTTTTGCAGAGAGACACCTATCCAAATCTTTTACCGTGCAATATTGCAACCAGTTTTTCCATCCCTAATAAATCTCAGAGGGTTTGGTTCTGGTTTGCAATACATCAAACGGGAAACCTGTTCAGGACTGAGCGTTGCACTTGCACGTATCAATTATGCTCCAAGTCAGACAGGATGTAATTAGTCCATCAATCTCGGAATCAGTGTTTGGACACAAACAAGCTTTAATGGACAGATAGTGAAAAATTACACATCTACACCCATGGTCCACACTCACCTCTGCCTTAACTAGGAAATTAATCTCTTGTCAGCCGGGAGGGGCACGGCTCGCTGTCTTTTCCAGGTGAAGTCACCCTTGCTGGAGCCAGTCTGACCCAGTTTATCCAACTGGTCTAATTCCTCACCGGGGAGCTCCTGCCCGGTGCCTGCACCATCAGCCTCCGCAGCTCCAGGCCGGGCAGGAGCCCTGGGCTCTGGGTATCATTCCCCGAGGAGACCCTGCAGGAGCTCAGGCTCCTGGTCGCTGCCACACACGTGGCAGGATGGAAAGGCTGGGAGTGCTTCGGGGTAGGAATTAATTTGGTCCTTGCAATTAATTTGGCCCTTGGCACGATGCTGTATCCCCAGGCACTTCCAAAGCACCAATGGAGGGGGGTTTTGAGTAGAGATCTGACCAAAATTCTTTCTCAGCTGCCAAGAGGGGGGCGAGTTGTGCCCAGGGTGGGCACCAGAGGGTCACTTACCCGCTGCGAGTGGTTGGAGGCCGTGCTGACCATGCTGTCGCAGCTGCCGGAGTTGCAGCCAGCCATCCCCAGCTCCTTCCTAGGCATATCACAGCCCGGCACGGGGGGCAATATCCCGGCTGAAGCAGAAGAAAGGAGAGGGGTTAAGCTACATGACCCCCCCCTCAGGCATTGCATGCATGATGGCTCAGCTGCAGGGAGGGCAGGGGGGCTGTGAAGCTGTCAGATGGATGCCAACTAAGGTGGGAGCTCCACCTTGGGCTGTTCTCTCCAGGAAAAGGGGCAGCTGGGCTTTTTTAGAGCATTTTATTCAAAAGATGGATTGACATGGTGCTGGGGCACATGGTTTAGTGATGGTTTTTGACAGAGTTAGGTTAATGGTTGGACTAGATGATCTTGGAGGTCCCTTCCAAACTAGATCATTCTATGATTCTATCCTTGGAACTGATTTTCCCCAAAGGAATAGGAAATGGAGTAAGCTCTGGACCACCTCCCCACGGCTGAATCACACTGGTGGGTGTCTAATCATCTCGGAGGTGTGGAGAAGGAGGTTCCTGAGCAAAGGAAGAAGCTGTAAGCCCGGCAGCAGCAATCCCCTTCCCAAGCCCCATCCCAGCTCTGATGAACAGGATCTCTGCCCCTCTCCACACCCTCCCCTCCCAGCTATGCCACGGAAGGGCTGGCCCAAAACGCAGGGATTTAGTCACGGCCATGCTCTGCTGGGACCTTCCTCCTGGCGGGGACCTTCCTCTGCCACCCTTGCCCGGGGGCCACAGTGGTGTCGTGGCCGTGGGGAGGTGCTGCAGCCTTTCGGGGTGTGCCTGGGTGTGTTTGGGCAGACGCCTGGCATGGTTTGCACGGAGCAGGGCTGGGCTGGGAACCGTGACCGGGCTGCAGCCATGGTCTGTGTCTCCAGCCACCCCGGGGGGGGTGGTTTGAAGAGTCGTGGTGATGCTCCTTTGATGCTCCCCGGGATGCAGCCCATACCCCCGGCACCCATGGGACCCGAACACCGTAACGGCTGCCTGACAGACAACTGGCCACCGTCCCCGGCGGCGGAGGGGACAGTTATGCTCCGAGGGTGCCCGGCCGAGAGAGTGCTGCTGCCTGCGGGGAGAGGCTGAGCAGCCTCCAAAAGGCATAATTACCCCTGGATGTACAGCATTAACCTCCCGAAATTCACTGCCACCACCAATTAGGTGTTTTCCCCGCCCATTCTTGGGGAGAGAGCTGGGCTGAGAAGACTGGCTAAACAAACACCCCCTCCAGCACCCCCGGACCCACACAAGAGGATTTGCTCATCAGGAGACAGAGGAGCCCTTTGTGCTGTAACCTGGCCGGAACACGCTGCTGCTGGGTTGTTTTGGGGTTTTTTTGGTTTTTTTTTTTGTTCCCTTGTAGCAGGATCAGGGAATTAGATCCAGCGATAAGCGAGCAGAACTGGCTGCTTGTTCAGAGGGTTAGACCCTGAAAGAATTCCTTTGTAATTGGAATATGCTGCAAAAAATTAGATTTCAACACCCACACCCTGACAGATCCGATCCTTCCGCGCAGGAGGAGTTTAATATTTCGGTCTCAGCTTTGCATTATTTGCTGCTGACATTTCATTTGAGTAAACGGTGATTTTTTAGAACAGCAATACCCTTCATTCTTTGCATTTGGGTAACGTTATAGCCAGAGCTTTTAGCTGTTGGGAAGAGATATTGGCTGAGCTTGGGGGGAATTTTCGGCTTCTGCAAGCCGTGGGGTTTTGCTGTGCACCCGAATATTTGCGATGTGCAGTATGAAGCTATTTCCAAGCAGCGAGAGGCTATTTATTGCCTGGGTAGTGAGGATTGCTGCAACGCTCCTCAGCACCTCCCGTCCTGCCCCACACACCCCAGAGAGCAAAACCCCCCCGGGGAACCGAAAGTCTTGCTCAAAGTTGGTCCCTGCAGCTGGAGCAGCCGGTGGGTGCCAGCGTCCCCTGTCCCCTCTCCAACCAGGGGGCTCGGAGGAGAGAATTCCTCCATCAGGATGCTCACCATCATTGGAAAAAATAATTTGCTCTGGCTCAAGAGGCATTTGCAGAAACATAAAGCGGCTGCCTGGGGCTTGGCACCCGCTGAGCCCCGGCTCGCCGGGAGGCAAAGTTCACCCGGAGCCATCAGGGGCCAGGGAGGATCTACACAGAAACAAGAAGTTTGTTTTCCTGCCCACTAGTTCTCTGATGCAACTACGGCTCTAACGCGTTCATCCGGCTCAGGAAAGGGGAAAAAAAAATGGGTGCTGAAAAATCCCAGATTTTATAATACAGAAGGATTATGCTGTTCCCTCCTTTTGCTGAATAACACAGAAGTTCAGCCACAAACTAAAACAGATGACTGAGCATTTAAATTAAAAGACGTGGCACTTGAAAGCCTGTCTCCTGATGGCGTGTATGTCTTCCCCCACTAAAAATGCTTTTAGAAGAAACTACTTTTATCTAAAACAGAAGGCTGGACCACGCAGGTTTGTGACAGCTGACAGCTGCCCTAACTGTCCTTTAGGAAGCTCGCTGAGCCCTCAGCCATCAAAGAGGTGCTGGGTAGCAATTAATGCTAATTGCTTTATATGAAGAGGCTACTTTCTTTTAAGCCCAGCGCTACTGCAGGTGTTCCATCCCGGCTCTCCAGCGATGGGACAGACCCACGGAATTCCTGCTGCCCGAGGCAGAGCAGCCCTACCCCCCCTGCCCCACGGCTGCCGGCAAAGGGCTTTGACCCGGCTTGAAAGATAAAACCAAGTTAAAAAACACCCTTTGCCGGTCCCATCCCAGCGGCTCCTGCTCTGCAGCCACACAGCGGGATGGATCCCACCTCGGGGCGAAGGGAGGCGATGGCAGCAGAGGTGTTTGAACAAGAAAATCAAGTGCAGGCAGCAGCTGCCCAAGCTCTTTGCCGTCCCCAGCACCAGGTTTCCCCGTCTCTCCCCGTCTCTCCCCGCCAGCAGCTTGGTCTCCCCAGCGTCCCTCCCGCCACCACCTTCAAACCACCTTGTCCATCTTTGCTGGTGCCACCTCCCGTGACACCTCCACCACTGTCCCCTGCCAAAGCAAAGCACCTCTGTCCCCCCGCGGGTGCCGGAGCCCCACGTCCCACCCAGGCAGAGGCTCAGCCCCTCGCCCGCAGCCCACGCAGCAGGAACGGGGACAGAAAGCAAAGGACGAGAAGGAAGAGAGAATATGACATTATTTTCTTTTTTTTTTTACCGGGACGTCCGCCACTCCACACCTCCCAGATCCTTGTCCCAGCCGTGCCTATCCCAGGAGTTCTTTGCTTTTCTGGGCTAACCAAACAGAGCCGGGTTACACATTAACTCGCCCGCCCGGCAGAGATAAGGCTGTGCGGGCGCCCGGTGGGTGCTGCCAGACGAGCCCCCTCCCCAGCCCCTCACCTGCAGCCTGCGGCACCGGGGCGAGGGAAACTCATCCCACAGCCCTGCCAGGCTGCGGTGCCGGCACCCCCCGAGCCCCTTAAAACACCTTCGTGTGCTGACCTGAAACAGCCGGGTCCCTGCGTGGCGTGCCTTCTCCCAGCCCTGCCAGAGCGGCTTTGCTTGCGGGCAGAGGTGCAGGCAGCGCAGGCAGCACAGGCAGCTCAGGCAGTGCAGGCAGAGGTACAGAGAGCGCAGGCAGAGGTGCAGGCAGCACAGGCAGCTCAGGCAGTGCAGGCAGAGGTACAGAGAGCACAGGCAGAGGTGCAGGCAGCACAGGCAGAGGCACAGGCAGAGGCACGGGGGGTGCAGGCAGCACAAGCAGCACAGGCAGAGGCACAGGGGGTGCAGGCAGAGGCACAGGCAGCACTGGCAGCACAGGCAGAGGCACAGGGGGTGCAGGCAGAGGCACAGGCAGCACAGGCAGCACAGGCAGAGGCACAGGCGGTGCAGGCAGCGCAGGCAGCCCGTGCCCGGGAGGCTGCGGGCAGCTCTGTGCGGTACCACCCAACTCCCTGCCTCACTTCCCGGCCGGGCTGGTGTCCTCTGATGTCCTCAGCACGGGTTTCGCCGGAGACTCCTTAATCCGGCAGCCTGTTCTGCCACATAGCTGCTCGCTGACGGGCGCGGGAGCCCAGCGCAGCCCTGACCCAAGCGCTTTTCTACATAATAATAATTAAGCCCTTTGCCAGGTGTTTGCGCCGGGTGCCGCTGAAGGCATCACCCCACAACTGGTTTATTCTCTCCGGTGGTTTTGTGCACCAGGTCCCTCAGCTCGGGGGCAGGACCCGGTTCCTTCTCAGCAGTGAAAATACAGGTCGTTTCCAGAACAAGCAGGTACTTGCACAGCACCAGGACCTTGCCAGGGACAGAAAGTTTCCTGCCTGCTGCCGTGCGCTCTAAGATTCTTGTAAAGAGAGGTGAAAAGCCATTTTAGAAGGGAAGCTTCACCGCTAAAGCTTTATTCATGGGTTAGTGGAAGGGGTGCCAAGGTCATGCCCAGCTGCAGCCCCCCCTTCACCCCTCCTGGCATCGTTCCCTGCAGGCGCTGAGCCCCTCTGTGGGGAATGATGCCAAGAGGAGCTGGCTGGGAGCTCTTCACTGGGCAGCTGGAGGTCGAGTCCTCAAGGCTAAAGGTAAATCTAAAGCCCCCGAGACAGCCATTGCCCTCCTCACTCCCACCGACACCAGCTCAGAACCTGCTGCTGGGACACGTCCCTCAGCAGCGTCCCCTCCTCCAGGGACAGGGGTGCCACCGCTGCTGCTGTTCTCTGTGGGAAGGCAAAGAACAGCCCAGTTATTCCACCTGCAGCACCGGGTGACACCGACCCCCTGCACCCGATCTGCCCCGGGGGGTGCTGCAGGAGCAGCTGAAAGAGCTGCAGTGACTCCTTAGTACCCCAACTTTGGGCTCTTCTGGTAAAATTACAGCTTTTCTCTCTGATAAACAACGCTCAGGACATTGCTCCCCCCCAGCACAGACCGGTATCTGCTCTGCAAGGTGCTCTTCACTGAATAAATGTCCAAGCAGAAACCCTGCAGCAAACTTGCAGAATTGATACAGCCACCAGATTCACTCAAGTTGTCATGCTTCAGTGATTTTATTTATTATTCTTGGGCTTGGTTCTTTTTTTGAGAAAAAAAAATAAAGGCTGTGTTGCAACACGTGTTCCCACAGAACAGGGAAGTGGAAACATCTGGTGTTTAAAGCCATGGGAGGATGGGAGAAGGCAGAGGGTGCCATCAGTGTGGCAGAGCCCCAGCTGTGCCCGGTTAGGAGGGGGAAGGAGAAAAGGAAGGGGAAGGGATGTGCTGAGGAGTAAGTCAAGAAGCCAGAGACTCTGGAAGCCCTATATCCCCTGGCCTGCAGCAGAGGTAAGGGGGGGGGGGGGAGAGGAGCATGGCATGTTTGGGTGGTTGCAGACCTGAGTGTGGGATTTGGTGCAAACGCTCCTGGTAACCCTGTTTAAATCCCTGTACCATGACTGGTGTTCCCGGGTGGTGCAGGGATGTAAACAGGGGCAGGTTCACACTGGGTTTGTCAAGTTGTGCTTAATTCTGAACCTACTTTTAAAAGAGAGAGCAAATGAAACCCAGGATTATTTTCTTATTGTATATAAAACCCCATGTTTTGAGACCAGGTTGGAGGGAGCTTGGAGCAACCTGGTCTGGTGGGAGGTGTCCCTGCCCAGGGCAGGGGGTGGCACTGGGGGGGCTTTAAGATCCCTTCCAACCCAAACCATTC
>JAOTQQ010000013.1:5403048-5414057 GCA_026546715.1 Gallinago undulata
GTCTTGAGCTCCTCTGAATCAGCTGCCCGGAAAGAACCTGTTCTTTTTTATTCCCATGTTCCTCTTCCTTCAATGAATATAAATAGCTACAACCCAAAATAAGGGTTGTGATTTCATATAGGCGGCATGAAATATATGCAAGGAGTCAAATGGTGCAGAGAAAGCTCCCCAGTGCTGTGAAAGGACTTTGGCATGTTAACAGACCCGTTGTGCCTCACCCTCTTCATAAACAAACGAAGACAAATGATTCAGTCCTGGCCCTGAAGGAAACTCATCCGTGCGGCGTCACCGATAAGATGCCTGTGAATGTCATGACATCCGACTCTGTAGGACTGTCAGACACTTTCCTTTGACCAAACCGTGCGTGCAGCAGGCATGCTGACACACCAGTTATGGAAAATACTTGGTAGTTAATACCTAGTGTTACGCAGCAGTTTAGAGAAATAATTAAATCTTAATAAGACTGGGAACCGAGCAAGGAACCCTACTGACGATCCCTATTTCACAGAGAAGAGGGAAAGAGCTGAGGTGATGCCTTTCCCCAGCTCGGGTAGCATTAACTCTGCATCAGAAATGAGGAGTCAGCTCTCAAGGCATCACACGGCTCCCCAAGGCTTTAATTAAAGTTAATAGACCAGGACACTGCAATCTGGGAGAATGCAATTTTGGTACCTCCCCTATTGCATTCTTTAGGAGCAGAAAGCGTTCGGGTGCTCGCACTCTGAGGAGTGAAAGAGCGGTATCGATTTCAGCCGATTTGAAGGAATTTTATCCTGCCCAGTCAGGAGCAGAGCGAAGCCTGATGGCAGCTCTACGGCTGGATGCAGGTGGGTTTAAAATGCAGGCAGACATTTAATTTGTATGATAAAGAGCTGTAATTTTCAAAATAGCAAGCTGGAAATTTTTTGCTCCTCTTATTAAAAAGTTTTGATTTTTTTTTTTTTGTTTTGTTTTTGCTCCTCTTATTAAAGAGTTTTGGGGTTGGTTTTTTTGTTGTTGCTGTTGTTACTCTTATTAAAGAGTTTCCCAGAGTCAGGCTGGTTTCTCAAAATCCCCATCGATTTGGGGATTGCTGTGTTTAAGGCACTTGGCAGAGACGTTCAGGGTTTTCTTCCTTCGCGCCCGCTCCCTCGGAAGCCAAGAAGGGCAAATAGATAACGCTGCTTAGATCAAAAATGTTCATAAAACCGAGCGGATCCTGCGTTGCCAGCGCAGTCTCTTGGTGGCTTTGCCGTCCTGGGGCGGGTGACGGGTGTAGCACGGTGACGCTGCGGAACAGGGCTCTGGGGAAAGCGGGACGGGCACAGGAGACGCTGTTCCCAACCCGTCACGAGTGGCCTCTGCTCCGACCCTGCAGGCGGAAAGGTGCAGATTGAAGACGCTGATTCCACACCGTGTCACGAGATGTTCCTTTTCTCAGGCCTCTCCCCAGCAACTGCTCTTTTTACCTAAGCTTATCCAGCACTGAGGAATTAAGTTTTTCCCTTGGAATATTACTAATTTGCTCCCGAGACCAGTCTTTCAGGCAATTGCATCCATGAAGCAGATATGTACCCTGCTGAGCCTAAATCTTCCTGTCTACTTAGTGATTTATATATTTAAATGCATAAAAGATTCAGGAGATATGTAGAAGCCTCCTTGCAGTTTCTCCTCAATACCTGATTCCAATTACATGGAGAAAGTAGTTTATTATTTAATAAAAAAAAAAAGTTCTTATTGAACAAGCTGACAGTGAAGAAGGCTCATCCTGAACAGGTTGTGTGGCCGTGTCCCTCTCGCTGTGAGTGAGTGTCGAGGGAAAAGGGGGATGAGGTGGAGGCAAAGTGGAAGGAAATGCCTCGAAGGTGATGCTGCCTTGACGGGAAGACTCGGAAAACGCACCGGGGAGCAACAGCAAATGGGGCCAGAACCTTACATTCAAGAAGGGAGGCAGAGAATGAGGTGGACAGGCACACAGCATGTGCGTTTATTGGGGCATCAACAACTTCTGCGGTTGAGGGGAACGTGTTTAAGGAGCTGTGTCACATGCTAATGACACACGCCAGGACACTGCTCTGCAGAGTGACGTTGAGAAGTAAAGGCTGTTAGAAAGGGTCGCTGCGATGGGAACTCGCTGCCGGCTGCGGGGAAAGGCCTCGCTCAGCATCAGCTCAACCTGTAAACCTGGGCCAGCTTTGAAAGCGCTGCTATAACCACGGGATTTATCTCTTCGCACAATATAACACGTTTGTGAAAGGCCACGTGATGGGAGCATGTGAGGCTCTCCTTTAATCAAAGGAGGAATTTGCTGCTGGTGGAAGGGCCAGAGTAGCACCAGGAAACCAGAATTCTGTAACTGAAGATCCAGAACTGCATAAATCGATAAAACACCACCAATAAGCACAGCTTCAAGGCAACAATCTCACTTTCCAGGGCCTGTGTGGTTACTGACCCCCTGCTGAAGTGCTCAGGGAGGAATTGAGTGCTCCTTTTAAATAGGAATAGCAGTAAGAGTAGTGGTAAGGCCATACACACCTCCGCCTCTCCCAGGCTTTCTGGAGGGGTCTGGGCAGGCGACACAACTCCCCGCCAGTACCTGCACCTACATCCCACACCTCTGCTCCAAAACATCTGTAATTAAGGTCTTGCTGTGTAATTACTAACTGTTCAGTGCAAATGTATCTCTGATGTTCAGTGGTTCATCCGACTAGTTCCAGGATGCTGGTTTAGAGACATTTCCATAATTGTGTCATTAAGAGCAGGCAAAAGCTGGTAACAGAGAGTGAAACCAAAACCCAACCCTACCCTTTACCAAAGAAAGGGAGTCGTACTGTCAATGTATCCATATCTTACACTTTAAATAATGTGGATTCTTTCTGTTTGGGAGAGTTTAGGGAAATCCCATGTGGCTTTTGGACTTGTGGTCAGTCCCACAGCTCACGTGCTCTTTGGAAAAGTTTGTCAGCGCGTAATAGTGTCAGCTTTGATGAGGATGAATTACAGCAGTTGACTTTTTTTTTTTTTTTAACCAAAGAGATTTTATTTTCTAGGCAACAAAAGAAAACATCCAAGCAGTGATAGTGACACATCTCCCTCAAACAGAACTGATGCTCTCTCAGTTTTCAATGCAACCATGATACAGCAAAACTAAACATTCTGGATTAAATACGCTAATTTAAAAAATACTGCAACTGAGAAATACCAACAAAAATATTTTTTTTTACACACTTTCAGAAATCCATCCAGGATACAAAGCTCAAATCTAGGTGTTGCTCCCCAAAGTCAATGCATTTGCAAACATGGCAGACAATAAATACACATCTTCCACCTCTGTTTCAGACACTCAAAGGCAGCTGCCTTCGCACCTCTCTGAGGTAGGTATTATGCCCATTTTACAGATGGCAAATGGTGAGGATCAGCTCCTTGTCCCAGGCGTCTCGGTGTGAGAGCTGCGAGTACGACTTAGGACCGACAGTCTCTTGGTCTCATTCCTAGACAGTATTTCATCTCAAGTAGTTATAACACAGTGTAATCTTCAAGTTCCTTTGAACTCTCAGGTATTTCTTTAGGTTTATAAGCATCAGCTTCTAGAGGGCTGGTTTTAATGGTGTGGTTTTGGTGTGTTTTGGTTTTTTTTCTAATGACAGGCTAAAAGCAAAGTGGGATTTAACACTGGAAGCAAAGTGGCTTTCTATAGGAAACTCCCAACAGTGCTAATGTGTATCTTAATACTGAATTTAAAAGAAACCTGGTCCGTAGTGCTCTTGGTGATTCTATTTTTGATTACTTATTCATGCTGCAATTCAGCAAAGCACTTACTTATATAATTATGTTCCATTTTCAATAAGACTCTCCTGTATTTCAAGGCTCAACTGGGAGCCTCTGCCGAGAACTTCAGTGAAACGTGCTTTTTATAGAAAAGAAGATTTTGCTGCAGTAGGAGTTTAGCCAGATGTAACGAATGGAGGCCTTTAAAACTAGATCTTAGGTTCCACTTGGAAAGTGGATTTATTTCTGCCTTAGCCTAAAGATGCACGTTCTTGCTCCCCGTTTATAAAAGCGCAAGGAAGGTACCTCAGAACAGTGCAACAGATTAGCAGGCTAAAAGTACTTTAAGATTCATTAAAACACATATGTGTTGCAGGCATTTCAAAGAAAAAAAAAATCCCTTTCAGTAATATGCACCTTTACAGCACCTTTTTAAAAAGACCTCAAAAGCACTTACTATTAAGCCTCACGACCCTGCTGTGAGGTAAGAAACATTAAACCAATTCCAACATCCCTGATTCTGAACAGTACGAGAAGTAGGGCAGTTCACGCAGCTTATTTTGTTCCGAAAATTAAACTGCACCCTTCATTATCAGAATTAAAGTCTTGCTACTGAAGAGTCATCGGTGACAAATCAAACACGTTAAGGCAGAATGCAGATGAAGAAACTTCAAGCCTCCCTTCTGGGTTAGCACTTTGTCCTTTAAAAAGGGCAAAACTTTTTACCGGCAGAGTGAGAACTATACCTTAAAGTGCTCGTTTACAGTATTTGGGATCTGGTACAGCTTAGTAACACTGTGGCCACGACATCGGCTATACCCAAGTAAAGTCTGCTTAAGTTTATTTAACAGATGCAAAGTAAGTCACTTCCTAACTACTGTATTCCCCTCTTGCCAGATACTATTATGAAGAAGAATCCCCGGTATTCCAAGAAACATGCCTACCTTCTGATGCAGTGTAAACACCGGAAGGGTTGATAGTTATTTTTCAAGCAACTAAAAACTACCTACAGAGGATTAATAAGTTTATTCAACACTTAACCATCTACTCATTAATTTAAAGAAGGCTATCTTAAAGCTTAGAGGCCGTTTCTTTCTCTAAAGCCATGACTTCACACAAACAATAGAGTCTACTTCTGATGGTACCATAGTATAGGGCAGCTTTGGAGATGCTCTTGTCATTAAAAATTGTGCACCAAATGAGCAGTTTCCCCTCTGAGAACTGCTCGTACGTGCAGAGTTTAATTCTTAGTAGAAGTAATGCTGATATGTGTGTTTTCCCAAACCCTTAGATTAATTTAATTACTCTGAAAGCGTAATACAGGGAGATTCATTCAGCAATTTAGAGGCTAAGGTTTTACGCTTGTGTTGAACGAGCCTGATTTTGTGTGACTGCTCAGGTCACACACACAATGAGATTATTTCAGAAATCAGGCTGTAGCTGCCAGTCTATACCACCTGCCAAAGTACTATAAATTAGCATGCGAGAAGAAACCTATTTCAAACCCATTGGAAAAGTCACTACCCATAACAAACCTGTGCGTCTCGGCCATAATTAAGTTAATAACGCTTTTCAAGCTTTTGTGAATGGAATTTTATGCTTACATACAGCTTATCTGGAAATCCAGAATTTTATTCTGGATCGGTGAGGTAGTCGATGTAACCCTCCTCGTGCAGATGTCACACTTCCCCGAAGTTGGTGTGTCCAGTCTCCTTGGCGTGTTCTCTGGCCTCCACTTGTCCAGTTAGTCCCTTCTGGCACACCATGCACCTCAGCGTAAAGCGATTCACGTCGGTAAACTGCCTCTTCCGCCTGGCTTCGTCCGCCAGCTCCAAGGCTTGCGCAAGAACAACATCATCAGTTGTGGAGAAAATGGTCTGGGGAGGAACGTCCGAGTCGGGGATTTTACGCTCAAGTGGATCGTAATGAATCCCATCGTAAATTAAAAGGACCCGCTTAGTGTAACTGGCATCTTCCCCGAAACGGTCGATTCTGACCGTCTGCGTGTCCACCACACAGATTTCACACTGGTAAAATTTGGATAAAATGGACACTTCGATGGCTCCTCCCCAAGTCTCTTCTCTTCTGATCCAGTCGCAATACTCCCTGTTAGTTTTCCCTAGAACTGCCTCACAGTAAGATTCGGGATCGCTGGCCACGATCTGGGCTATGAGGTTGCGCATCTCTGGGGCACAACCCGGGTCGTAAACGCCTCCCTCCACCACGTAGTACACGCTGGTGAAGAGACAGGAGTTATCTGCAGGGACAACCCTCCTCACGAGCACCGGCACCGCTTCCCTCACCGAGTTCGACATCGTTCTTTTGGTGACGACGGGCGAGTCGGTCTTGGGTTTGGACGTATCCTCTTCGACTATCAGAGTATCGCCTGTCAAACACACACGGGGGAAGAATTGAGAGAAATATGCGGATGGGAGTTAAAGATGATGCTCCTAAGAGAGGGCGTCAGGGCCGTGGTGTTGTTATTACAAAGGCTCGCCTTCCCGTTCCCTGGCAGCACGGTATCCTGATGGAGAACAGCCTCGGCCAACACAGCCAGTAGCCCCATGACTCCGCAGTGGACTCCAATGGACTCACCTGGGCCTCTCCCGGGTCCCCGTCCCCACAGCCCCGCGCTGTTGCCTCCGCACCCCCGGGACGCGAGCGAAACCGGCACCGAGGCGTCCCACCCGAGCCGGCTGCTGACAGCTCCCCCGGGGCGGAGGAACCGGCCCGGCAGCCGGCTGACGAGGGGCGGGCTGGGCCGCAGTCTCTTTTAATTACGATAATTGCAGCCGGCCGGGCAGCAGGAACCATAAAGCGCCGGTGCCCGCCCCGCCCAGGCCCGACCCTCACCCGAGTGGATGCCGAGGTCGCCGAGCCGCCGCTCGCCGTCGCTGAGATCCAGGCTCCGCGGCGGGAAACCGAGCAGGAGGCGCTGGGCCGGGGCGGGGACGCCGGTGAGGGCGGCTAGGGCGGCCTGCATGTCTCGGAGGCGGGAGTGAGCCGTGAGGCCGGGCAGGGGGTGGGTGCCGCTCCGGGCCTTGCAGCGCAGCCGCAGCATCCTCGGCGGGGCCGGCCCGCGCCGCCGCCTCTTCCCCCTCCTCACCGACTGACAGCCACTTCCGCTTCCGCCCCGCCGCTCCCGCCCATTCTCGCGAGAGCTGCCGCCGCGCCCCATGATTGGCCGGGGGGCGGCCGGTCAGAGGGCCCGTCCCCCCTCCCTCCCGGCGGATGCCGGCTCATTTGCATAGCGGTGCGCCCCCGCGCCTGTGACGCAGCGCCGTTCACCGGCGGCGTGATTTGCATGTCATTTGCATGCGGCGCGGAGCCATGTCGGCGGCGCCCCGGCACGGCGACCCCCGGTGGGGCAGGAGCGGGGCCCTGCGCGGCGGGGAGAAGAAGTGCTGTGAGTAACCGCGGCCTTGGGGCGGGGGGCGAGGGGCTGGGGGCAGGGGGCAAGGAAGGATGCGCGTTTAACGTATTGAAGGGAAAAAAAAATAAAGTGATAAGTAATTCGGGGGATGGCGCTGCTCGTGCCGGTTAAAAAAGCGCGCGTCTTCCGTCTGCCGCGTTCCCGTTCCGCGCGGGGACGCGCTCTGGGTGCCCGGTGTCTCACATCCCGCCCCCCCCCCCCCCCACTGCTCGCCCCCAGCCCCTTCTCGTCGCACCTCCCGGGCCCACTTTCCCCCCAAAATCGCCCTTTCCCGGGCGCTGCCGCAGCTCGCCTCGGCTCTCCGCCGGGAGAACGTGACCGTTTTGTTAAAAGCCCCGTTCTGTTGCCCTTGGCGGCTCCTGCCCCGTCGGTAAATATTTTTAAGGCTAAAAGACACATATTAGCGCTATTAGTTGCAGCGGGGGTGCCGGTGCTGATCCGCCTCATTAGGCAGCACCCGGGAGACCGCAGAGTGGTCCAGCCGCTGCTAATTAGCCGGGAGGGCATGCTAACGAGCCCGTTATGGATGCCCTTGGCGTTGGGCCGGTTCCTGACCCTGCCACTCTCCGGTGCTGCTCATGTCCCCAAGATGGGGGGCCATTTCTGGGGCTCTCCAGAGCTCCTGATGCCCCCGGGATTGGGGGCTGGAGCTGCCAATGCCCCCAGGATGGGGGTCTGGTGCTGGGGCTCTCTGGTGCTGCTTATGCCCCCGGGATGGGGGTCCGGCTCTCCGGAGCTGCTGATTTCCCCTGGAATGTGGATCTGGAGCTGCTGATGTCCCCACCGTGGGTTCCTCTGCAGCATGGGCATCCTACATGACCAACTCCCCGACGCTGATCGTGATGATCGGTCTGCCCGCCCGCGGCAAGACCTACGTCTCCAAGAAGCTCACCCGCTACCTCAACTGGATCGGGGTGCCCACCAAAGGTGTGTTTTGGGGGGGGAGGGCTTGGCCATGGGGATGGCTCTGCCTGGGTTGAGGTTGAGGTTGAGGTGAGGTTGCCAACCACGGTGAGGTTGGCAAAGTGCCCTCAGTCTCATGTGCCCATCTTTTTTTGTGTGTGTGTGTGTGAAGTGTTTAATTTAGGAGTGTATCGCCGGGAAGCGGTGAAGTCTTACAAGTCCTACGACTTTTTCAGGCACGATAACAAAGAAGCCATGGAAATTCGCAAGTGAGTCGGCGTCAGGGGGGGCTGAACCCCCTCGTGGTGGTGTGGTCAGATGGGGTGGGTGCTCCACGGGCAGATGTTGAAATCTCTCCCCCACGGGTCGGAAGCCTTGGCATCTGAGTGCCTCCATCAGCTCTGATGATTCCCCTTTCTCTCCTGCAGACGATGTGCCTTAGTGGCCCTAGAAGACGTGAAGACTTATCTCCTGGAGGAGTGCGGGCAAATAGCTGTAAGGCTTTTCTTGGCTAAACATGATTTTGCATCTGGGTAGGACAGGACAAGAGGAAATGGGCACAAACTTGAACGTTAGAAGTTCCATCTCAACATGAGGAGGAACTTCTTCCCTGTGAAAGTGGCAGAGCCCTGGCAGAGGCTGCCCAGGGAGGTGATGGAATCTCCTTCTCTGGAGACATTCCAAACCCACCTAGACATGTTCCTGTGGGACCTGCTCTGGGTTGACCTGCTCTGGCAGGGGGTTGGACTGGACGGTCTCCAGAGGTCTCTTCCAACCCCATGTGATGCTGTGATTCTGTGATCTGGGTAGCTTTGTGCTTCCCAGGGCGTTTGGGGACCTGATTATAATCCCAAATGTTTTTGGGGTCGGTTTAAAAGCTTTTAGATACACTCGCTCACTGCTAATTACTCATTTTCTGGTAGGTGTTTGATGCGACCAACACAACTCGAGAAAGGAGGGACCTGATTTTGAATTTTGCGAAGGAAAACGCTTTCAAGGTAGCGCTTCTGCCTTTACGTGCGGGCTGGCTGCGGCACCCGGGGGCGGGCGATGCCGGGTGCAGTCCGTGGCTCTGCAGCGTGCCTCCTCGCCTTCCTTGTAGGTGTTTTTTGTGGAGTCTGTCTGTGACGATCCAGAAGTCATCGCTGCCAACATCCTGGTGCGTGCGGAGTTTTCCAGACCCGGTTGGCAGCGCTTGGCCAGGGTGGGTGGGGGGGGGGGGGGGGTTGGAAGGGGGGAGCTCAGTGCAAGGTCACCAGCCCCGGCAGCGTCTGCCAGAGCCGTGGCTATTAGATTTCATCTTGGAAACGAGCAGCTAACGTTCGCGGGATTATAAGAGCTGAGGATGCAGTCAGTTATGTTGAGAACGTGGAAATGGAACGGCTGAGGAGCGTTTGACCTTGAGGCGGGTCTCCTCGCCGGGCGGCCGGTGGCTGGCGGGGGGAGCGAGCCACGAGCCAGCTGTGCCTGACGCGGGGCCAAGGGCTCCCGCGCCTCCAGACTCCCCCTTTGTTTCCTCTGCGGGAGGAGGTTTTTCCCCAGGGCAGTGCCAGACAATGCTCGCTTGTTTCGGAAGGGAAGAATAGCCTTATTCAGTGTTGCTTTTGCTCGGCGTGGAGTTTGCTTAACTCTCACAAAGGGCCGCTGTCTGTCGACCAGGAGGTGAAAGTTTCCAGCCCCGACTACCCGGAGAGGAACCGGGAGAACGTGATGGATGATTTCCTGAAGAGGATCGAGTGCTACAAGGTCACCTACCAGCCTCTTGATCCCGACGCGTACGACAAGTAAGCAGAGCCCTGGGGTGGCATCCCTGTCCTTGCCCGCACGAGCCCCTTTGCTTGGGGCTGCTCTGCTCCGGCCGGGGATGCTGCGACGCGCGATTGCTCGTGTGAAGGTGGTTTCCTCGGGGTCCCAAGTGATGTGAGAGGATTTTTCTCCGGCGTAATGCAGCTCCGTGGTTAAGCCCGGCAGTTCCCCTGTCTGCTGGAGCGACCCAGCGTTGTGCTGATGCCTTTACTAGCGGAGAAATAGCTAGATTTACACCCACAGGTGTACGTGCTTCGTTTTTTTTTAAAACCAGTCGTGTGGGTGTTCTTATTTTATGTTGACTCCAGAGATCTTTCCTTCATTAAAGTGATCAATGTGGGACAGCGGTTCCTAGTAAACAGAGTCCAGGATTACATCCAGAGTAAAATCGTCTATTACCTAATGAACATTCATGTCCAGCCGCGCACCATCTACCTTTGCCGACACGGTGAGAGTGAATATAATCTTGTTGGCAAGATTGGTGGGGATTCTGGTCTGTCGCCGCGCGGGAAGCAGGTACGTGTTTGGCGGCAGCCGGGTTGCCGTCCCCGGGGGTGTCGTGTGCCCGGGGCCAGAGCCGGGCTCGGCGAGGGGCAGCCCCGCAGCTGGATCTTGCCGCGACAGCCTCAGCCCTCCAAACGATGCTTTTTTTCGGCGGCAGCTCCCTCCTGACCTCCCCCGGCTTCTCTCCCAGTTCTCTCAGGCGCTGAAGAAGTTCATCGAGGAGCAGGAAATTGTTGATCTGAAGGTGTGGACGAGCCAGCTGAAGAGGACCATCCAGACGGCCGAGTCCCTGGGGGTCACGTACGAGCAGTGGAAGATTCTCAACGAGATCGATGCCGTGAGTGAGATGCTGATTGAAGCCTTCAGCTTTTCTAACTGGAAAATAATTTTTAGAAACAAATTCGTCATGTTGAACTTATTTCCTGTTTGTTTATAACCATGTCTGTGTATAATGTGCTTCAGTCATCATCATGAGGTTCAGAATCATACAATGGTTTGGGTTGGAAGGGACCTTAAAGATCATGGAGTTCCAACCCCCCTGGCCCTGGGCAGGGACACCTCCCACCACACCAGGTTGCTCCAAGCCCCCTCCAACCTGCCCTTGAACCCCTCCAGG
>JAOTQQ010000013.1:5414157-5432664 GCA_026546715.1 Gallinago undulata
GGATGGGGCAGCCACAGCTTCTCTGGGCAACCTGGGCCAGGCTCTCACCACCCTCACACCAAAGAAGTTCTTCCCCAAATCTCATCCCAATCTCCCCTCTTTCAGGTTAAAACTGTTTTGCCTCCTCCTAGGGCTCCCTTCCCTGATCCAGAGTCCCCGTCTCTCCTGAAGTCCCTTTGGGGGCTGGAAGGGATCTCTGCTCTGGGCCCCTGGCTGGTTTTGTGGTGGTGTACCTCTGGTTAAAGCGAGCGTGGAGTGACAGGTTCTTCTTCCCGCAGGGGGTTTGTGAAGAAATGACGTATGCGGAAATTGAAGCCAAGTATCCAGAAGAATTTGCCTTGAGGGATCAGGAGAAATACCTTTATCGCTATCCTGGAGGAGAGGTGAAGACCCTTCAGAATGAACAATAAGATACAGTATTCATAAAACAAATCCCTATGTGTAGAATTGAAGAACTTTACTTAATTTTAACTTTTTCTGCTCATATTTACATGAGAAACTGAAAGCCTTAGGATTCCCAGCTCTCTCTTAGAGGAAAGGTTTATTGGTTTCCTTCGTTGTGGTGTGTGTGTGCAAAGGATGCCTTTTGATCCTATTAATTGGGCCATTTGCCCAGTCCCTGGGGGCTCCCTTGGGCACAGAGGGGTTTCAGCATCCTGCCCCTTTGGCCGGGGCCTGAACTGTCGCTGTGAAAAACCCTCATGGAAAGAAAACGTGGGTGTGGGATGAAGTCATCTCTGGTTTTACTTCACAACCGTGTTAAAATGTATAATTTACTATTTTATTTGTTTTTCTTACTGCACTCGCTAAGAGTTGCCAGTAATCTGAGTCCTCCTGCAATCTGAGGGTTGTTGACATTCAATTTCACCTTCTGCCATTTGTTTGTGTGTTTTTTTTTCTTTTTCCTGTATTTACCGGCTCATCCATAACTCCCGCGCTGTCATATTTTACCTGATATTTTCCCCCACGCGAAGCTGTGCTAATTGCTACTTCTGCTTTCAGCCACTGTTGACAGAACCCCTTGAAAATTTCCCGGTTTGTTTTTTTGGGGTTTTTTTTTTCAGTCCTACCAGGACTTGGTCCAGCGCCTGGAGCCGGTAATTATGGAGCTGGAACGGCAAGGCAACGTCCTCGTTATCTCCCACCAGGCGGTTATGAGGTGCCTGTTGGCTTATTTTCTTGACAAGAGTGCAGGTACAAAAATAACTGCGGGATGGCAGGGGCTGGCTTCTCACGCTGCTTCCTTCACACAGCTTTTTGGGAGGGTGGCTTGTAATTACTGGCTTGATTTTTTTTTATTTTTTTTAAATTTTTTTTTTTCCACAACGGAAGAGACGCTTAAAAAAAGCAAAAGCAAAAAAAAAACCACCCAAAGAAAACATTTCTGAAGCACTTTAACCATCACATTTCAGCGGGGTGAGAACTCTCCCTGCGAGAAATGCGGGTGCTGTTTTTTTCCACCAGTAGCAGTTACATCATCTCTAGGTGGTTATTTTTTAATTTAAAAAAAAATAAATATAGAAGTTTTGTGATGTATCGGTGGCCCGGGGAGGACTGGCTGATCCCTACGTGGCCTGCTGGACTGGGAGCTGGGGCCAGTTTGCCACAAGCTGTTTGATTAAAACTCCAGTGAGCGGCACTGCAGCTTAGTAAAACTTCTACTGAAGTTACTAAGACTTTTTAATAGAGTTAATAAAACTTTTAATAAGGTTTGAAATAAAACTCGCTTGGGTCCATGGTGGACTGGGGTCCTGCAGGGCTGGGGTTGGTACTGGGAGAACAATGGAGGCACTGGGCGTTTGTGGGGCTGGTGTCCAATATTTGCTGTGTCCCACCTTGGGGTGAGGAGGGGTGGAACATCCGAAACCCCCCTGTGACACCTCTCTCTGTCCTAGATGAGCTGCCCTACCTGCGCTGTCCCCTCCACACCATCCTCAAGCTCACGCCGGTGGCATACGGTAAATATTGTCTTTATTCCCCCCCCCATCTCAGGTCTGTGTGAGTGTGCACAAATCTGCTGCCAGTTTGTGTCCCGGTGTGGCAGCGGCTGGACTTGCTGTAAATATTTTTTATGTGCATTAAAGTAGAGTAGTGGAGAGCGGGAAGGGCTTGGGGGGGGCAGGGAGATGTGGGGGTGCAGGGGTGCTCCCCTGTCGCCTTTCCTGAAGGGGTGACAATTGTGGATTTCACTGTTTGGTGCCTCCAGACTTGGATTTTAAAAAAAATGAGTGAGTTAAAAATGGCTTTTCTGTGTAAACCTGTAGCCCGGTTAACATGCAAAGTAGTTAAAGTGTAAAACTGTGTTATTAGAGTGAACTGTTTATTTGTGAGCTGGTTTCTTTTTTCATTATTATTTTTTCATTGTTTATTAAATGAATTACCCTTCCTTCTGCAAACCTCTCTTTCGTGTTGGTAAAGGTTGTAAAGTGGAGACCATCACCCTGAACGTGGAAGCAGTGAACACCCACCGCGACAAACCCTCCCTGAACTCAGTAAGTCTCTCCGCGGCCCCGGCTTTTTCCCTTTTTGAAAAGAAATCCCAAAACTGAAACACTTCAACTCCTGCAAGCCGCGGCCGTTTGCTTTTGGTGACCAGAAAGACGAATAAGCCCCAAAAGCAGAAATAATTGTAGGCTGAATTTATGTGCTTCCCGGAGAGAGAGAGTTTCCAGAGCTGTTCTAGGAAGCAGAATGGGCAAATTTAGGACATTTTAAGTTCCGTGTCTTATTCTCAGTTTTCAGTGAAGTATTTCTTGTTGATGGTCATTTGCATTAATTGCAGTCATTTAGAAAAGACTTGCCAAAATGTTTAAAGTGGTGTTTTTCTCGTTGTCTGGATGGGATTTCTCTCCCTGCAGACGGGGTCGGGCTGGGCTCTGGGGTGGTGCTCAGGGGCTCTGGGCCGGTGGCTGGGACAAGGGGAGGTTTTTCCCTCGTCTCTGCGGGTTTCTTGTGTCTTCTACAAATATTTGGTGCAGGGCAGGACCGGGGTGTTCCTAAACTTTGTAGATATCAGAGAGGAAGGAGATGGGTCCAATTTTGCCTCCCTTGCCCTGGGCATCCCCTCGCAGCAGCGGTGGGAAGGCTGCAGGCTCTGCCCAGCTTTATTCATGAAATAAATAAATCTCTGCCGTGACTGAGGTAACTGGCCGTCCACCTCGTTCAGCAAAACCCAAAACTACGTGCTAAATCTGCAGAAGCTGCTGCTATTTCAGTCGTTACCCTTTACAAGCGCTGTTCCTGCAGAGGGACTGCTCTGTCGGGGAGTGGTGATAGGGATTTCCTGCAATTAACTCCCCCAATTAAAGAGCACGAATCAACTCTCTGCTTCCCTACCTCATGGCAGATCCAAGTGCATCACATTTGAAGTTCTTTTGGTATATTTAGGCTTTTAGCTGCCTCTTCTCACTGGATTTCCTAAAGAGCTGTTGGCTGATTGCCGGCGATAAGGTCGTTTTGGTGTCCCTGTGCCGAGAAACAGGGTGAGAAACCAGGAACCTGCCCCTGTGGCCAGAGGGCTCGCAGAGCTGAATCCAGCTGATGGCAAAATGCTAAACTCAGGATATTTTTGTGGGAATCAGGGGAAGATTTTTGTGTCTGGTCCCATTCTGGTGGTTTCCAGTCGAGCGCTCGTCACTTTTGCGCCGCCGGCGTTGGAATCCTTACTGCCCTCCAGGAATCTGGAGGCTGTTTCTGTTGTTCTTTGCTTCTCTCGGGCAATGCAGCTGCTTTGGGGGAGAAGAAACACAAGGAAGGGAAAGTTTTCTATTTTATTATTTATTATTTTTCCCTCTAAATTTATTACAGGGAGGAAAAAAATAAAAAATAACCCCCCCCAAATGCAAACAAACAAAGCTACCTAAGCGAAAATCTCAAAGGGAAGTAAAACTGCTAAAAAAGCAGACTTTTTCAGCAGACTCTGAGCCGAATTAACCGACAGAACCGGCTGTTGAACGGGCACATCCCTCTGCTGCTATTTTTGAGGTGTTTGATGCCGCTGTGTCTCCGGGGGCTGCACCAGGACCCTGTTTCAGGGGGAAGCAGGAGCTGGTGGTGTTGGTACCCTCTGCGTATCTGCTGGAAGTTTCCAAATAATTGTATTTATTTAATTTTTTTTTACCATCACGGCCAATTTTTTTTTTTTTTTTACCATCGGGGTTGACCGAGCCTCAGCCCCGTCTGGCGGGAGCTTGGGGGTCCTTGTAGTGGGCGGGGGGGATGCCGGAGGTGCGTGCTGGTCCACGACGTGGTTTTAAACTGTGGTTCCCCTTTTCATTCCTCACGACACCCTCCGTCTGGGACCAGAGCTCCCTCCCCGCCAGCCAAACCCCCGTAAGGATGAGAAGAAACAGCTTTACGCCGCGGGCCAGCGCGGACACGGTAAAGCGCCCACGACATTACAGCGTTGGGAGCAAACCTCTCGACCTGCTGGGGCCGTTCCCCTCCCTGGAAGCTCCAGATGGGGCCGAGCGGCCGCAGCTACAAGTCGGCGTCCAGGTGGTACCTTCCCTGTTGCTCCCCCTCCCCACCATCGCCCACGGCTCTTGGTCGCCCTCCGTGAAATACAGACCCTTCCTGGGCTCTTAGTCACCATCCCATGTGAAAATCATTCTGGATTAGATTGCCTTAAAAAAAAAATAATCTCCAAAACCCACCCAAAAAAACAACCCCAAGCTCCAGAGTTGCCCCATTAAACTAGAATTGTGGTGCCAGAGACTTTAAAACTCGGGCTCCCTGCAGGAGAGCATCCATCAGTGCAGCAGGGCTTTGGTAGGGTGGTTAATTCTGGGCAACATCTCACTTTCCAGCAAAATACTGATAGGGACAGTGTTACAAATACCTTCTTTGACCCAATTCCGTGCTGCAGCCAAGTGTTGCTCTTGCCCCAGAGCGACTGGGTAGGAAATCTTTGCCTCCATGATTGTTTTGGTGCCTGTTTCCCTGCAGATGCCGATGGCAGCACCTCATTGAGTAAAATTTGGGCTCTTTGGGTGCCCAGACTGAAGTGGTTTGGGTTTTGGTGCTTGGTGTTTCTTTTAGCTTAGAAGTACATAGGTCCTTATCGGTACTGGATGCAAAGCCCCATTTGTTTCTCTGCTCACTTAAAATTGTTTCTCTGCTGATTTAGGAGTTCTTCTGTGCCCGGGGGCCCGCAGGCAGAGGGGGCTGCTCCCTTCGAGGAGGTCTTGGCTGGGCTCCCCGTGCAGAGACAGCCATCGTTACCAAAGCTGTTTAAAAACAAAATGATCTTGGGTAATTTAGAGGTTAACGTTTTCCAAGGTGTTGGGTGAGCCCAGCTCTGCTTCTCCTCCTCCTCCCCGTTAGCAGAGCAAGGGGCCAGAGAGTAAAAGGAAGGTGATGCACCGCATTTTCACGCCGCATCCATGCCCTGTGTCAGCTCCTGCTGGTGTACCAGCCTGCCCTCGGCTCCCTGGCACGAAATCCCTGGGGTTGCTTCACTTCTCTCCTCCTCTGCTTTGCTGCTTTTACTATTATTTTCAAATCTCCTTCAGAACGCACTACGAGCTATCCTGTGCTCTTTCTTTTTTTCCTTTCCAGCCTCAAGGGGGAAATGCTTGCCTGTGAGCACCACTGCCAGCAGCTTGTATGTACTCTTGTGCTTTAGTAAGTAGGACTTTCTCTTGATTAATCTTGCATGGAAACAGCTCTGGGGAAGGAAACGCATGGAGCAGAGGGAAGTCTCTTGCTGTGAAATAACCTGTCCTTAAGGGGGACCTCAGTGTGGGAGGAATAACTCACTGGGGCTGAGGCTGCTGGTCTAGTGGCTCCAGCTGGACTTACTGGTGTGTGTCATGCTCGTGCTGGCTGAATGCAAAAGCGTGTGTCACCCCCTGGCTGTTCCATCCCTGGAGCAGGAGGTGGGAGTGCTCTGTGCTGGTGCTGCTGGGCTGAGCCACAGCGCTCGTACTGAGCAGGTCCCACTCGTGTCTCCTCCCTGCCTGGGACAAGGTGTGGTGACAATCCTTCTCGTGGGGGTTTTGCAGGAGTCACTCAGCCCCAGTTCCCCATGACTGGAGGGAGCTGGGTGGGTTTAGAGCATGTTTGGGAAGCATCCGGGTGGATAAACCTGTGTTGGTGGCAGTTGTCCCCAAGTCCTCACTGTCACGTCCCCCTGGAAGCATCTTTGCATGGGGGCGAAGAAAGCAGGGCTGTTTTTCCTCCTGCACTAAGGGGAGAACGTGTCCTTGTCTGTCCCCCCTCTCCAGGGAGCCACCAGCCGGCGTCACCCACGAGACCTTGCCTTCCCTCTCGGCCACGGAGCGAGGGGCAGGGACGGGACCGTGGCTGCCCCCCCCGCGCAGAAAGCCCAGAGGTGCCCTCTCTTCACCCCACTCCCACCGTCCCTGAGCTCCAGCCCCAGCCCCTGCTCTGCTGGTGGCCATGGCAGACCCCGCTGCAACCCCCCGCTTGGCTGACCCTGTGTTTCGCCTCGAGCAGTATATCCAGCGCTGATGGATTGGGGTTTTTTTGAATTTTTTTTTGTTTTGTAAAAGTTTTTTACAAGTTATTTGGGTGGTCTCTCCCGGGACCAGGCTGTATTGCACGGCGGGTCCCCCTGTGGGGCTGTGGGATGGTCCCGGTGCCGTGCTCGTCCTCATGCTCTGGGGTGACCCTCACTTTTTGGGGGGTGTTCTTCCCCTGTGGGAGCACCCAAGGGTCCCAGTGCCAAAGGGTGGACTCAGAGGTGGCACGAGCTGTGTCCTCAGAGGCTTTGGGGGGCTGTGCCTGGGCTCTCAGGGTCGTGTCTGACCCGCTCTCGCTTGCAGCAAAGCTCTGCTCCCTCCTCACCTCTGCTCCTGGGGCTGTGTCAAAGGGAGAGCTGGGTTTGGGGCAAAAGAGCAGTCAAGTGGTAGCAGGTTCAGTTCCCAAGTGTCGGGCATTACGAGGGGACGTGGGGCTGGGGGGAAGGTGTCCCCGTTCCCCCAGCAGGGTGGTCCCTGCAGTGACAGGGGGCAGGTCTGGCCAAGGCAGGATGCGGCTCAGCTCCTGCCTCTGCCCACCTTCCTCCAGGCCTGAGGAACGTCCTCTTGAATGTACACAGCCCTTTGGATGTACATTTATTTTTTTACTCTAATCACACTTTGACCCTGCCGTGAAGCTTTTCCAACGGTTTTTCTCAGCGTGACTGCTCTGTCTCTCTCCACCGCCGCTGTTCACACACGTGCTGTAGGACAGAGGGCTGGGGGTTGATCCCGGAGCCACACGCCTCCGTCTCCTCTTCTCTCTTGCCGTTTTGAACAGCATTTTCAATAATGCTGCCCGGTTTTCCTTACTGACTGTGCTGCCAGAGCTGCGGAAGCGCACAAAGCATCAAGCTGGGATGCTGTGGAGCATCTCCCACTTTGGGATGGCCAGCGTGGGAACCATCCAACCTGTGGTGATGCAAAAAAAAGGCACGTTTTCCCTAAAGTTGCCCGTCTCCTTGGGCTTCCGAGGCCTTCACGTTGAAGATGAGGGGGAAAAGGAGAAAGAACCCGAGCCGGGGAAGCTTGAGATGAATCCGCTAAATCATTGTTCCTATACTGAGTAATATTAATTTAGAACCAAATCAGAGGAAAATTATCTGTAGGCTGAAAATCAACGCCTCATCCCTTTGGATTTGCCTTTACTCTGAGCCTAAAGGAGCCGTGTGTTTGGAGAATGAATGTATCTACCAGCTTTGCAAAATGACTCTAAAACGCTGCGCTTCGCGTGTTCTTCTAACCCAGGCTTCCTGGGAGCGTTTGCACATAAACGAAGGGAACTTGGTCAGACATCCTTGATTCCAGTCCAACCCTTCTTCCTTCCCAGTGTTGGGGCTTGGCTGGAGAAAGTGGCCTGTGAGCAGCTCTCGCGGATTGCCTCTGTCTGCTGGTGCTGACGTTTGGAGTGTCCTTGTTGGGAAATCTTTTTAGATATTTATTTATTTTTTAATTGCAAATAGAAAATATGTAGGGCCTGGGTTTCCTGGCGGTTGGATTTTTAGGTGTTGATGCCTACTGTCAGCTCTCAGCACATTAGCTTGATGTCTGTGCCATATTTTATTTTATTTTTTTAATATTGCAAAACCGTGCTGGTTGGGTAAGGAGGCAGATTGCCCCTATCGATTTACCGAGGGGTTTGTGCCCCCGGAGCAGGCACCGGACCGGAGCCCTTCCGAGCCTTTTCCGAGCTCTGAGACATTGCATGAGCAGCAGCTGTTGGAAATCCTGGCTGTTGGGTTTTTAACTTTTGTGATTGTGTGTTTGTAAATACATAATTCGCCTGCACTGACCTGAGTCTGTTTGGGTCAGGCCCTGGGGGAAGCAATGGAAGGAGTTTTATCACAGCTATAAGTATTTATTGCAGTTAATGTGCAAAATGGGTACTGTAACGAGGTTTTTTTATGTTTGTCCTGGAAGTGTATTTTCCTATGGAGAAAATAAATAAAAGTGAGTAACCCTGAGTGACCGGTAACTGCTTCGTTCTTGCCTCCTCCCACGGGGCACTCGGGGCGAGACTGGGAAACCCTTCCCGTGGGGCTTTGCCAGGGGTTAAAGGAGGATGCAAAACGTGAAGCAGCTCATTATTTCCTTGGGGAGGAGTAAACAAGTAGATCCCGAGGTGGTTATGACTTTGCGGAGCATCTTCCTGCCACGGTGTCTGTCTGTCTGTCCGTCCGTCTGTCCCCAGCACCGAGCCGGGCTGTGCTGTCCCCTGCCCTCCTGTGTTGCCCCCAGTGTAACCCGTCCCGTTTTTCTCTCTCCTTGGCAGAGCATGGCCGGGTTATCGGGGTAGCAGAGGGCTGCCCTCTCAGCCGGGGCTCGGCGGGGATTCCTGTGGCCGGGAAGAGCCCTGCGGACGGGACTGGAGCATCCCCGGAGCACAGTGAGCCACGCGCTTCGGCCAGTACTCCCCTCTGAAATGGGGTTGTTTGTTTGTTGTTATTTTGTTTTTTTTTAGAGTCTGTCTGTCTCTTTTCTTCCTGAAATTGTCTCTCAATGGAGATTTATGGCGGAGATTTTTCAACCTGCTTTCACTCCGTGTTTGCTACTGGACCCCAGGGCTTTCTGGGCTGTTAAAATGGCGTCCTGTGTCCTTCCTCCCGGTTACGTGGCAAAATTCATCGCGGTACGTGAGGACAAAGTGATGGTGTCCTTACTCGCCAGAGCAGCTTTTCTTCAGAAGACACGTTATCAGACCAAATCCCCAAGTTTTTATGTAACTGTTACCCTTTCCAAGTTCAAATGCTGCCATTGTTGCCAGCTGTCTCTTTAATGTACCAAATTTTAGGCCCAAGAGGTTGTTAAACTTGCCTATAAATAAGCTGTGGGTGACGCTGGCTGTTCAGTAGAGGTTAAGCTGCTTTAGTTGTAGTGTGACACCCCAGCAGCACAGCTCGTGCCACGGCTACATCTGTCTTAAATCCCCACCAAAACCCCAAATTTACAGTTTTCTCCCCCGTATCTTGACTCGTGTTTTGCCAAACTCCGTTTTGCCACACTCCTCCCATTCTTGCACTAAAGGCAAAATCTTCAGGTTGGGTGGAGAAAGGAGCGTTTAGGTATTAAGCAGGAGGCTCTTCTGGACCTGCTGCTTCCAGTGACTCCAGGTTTTATACGGGCAGCTTCTGGGGCCCAGGTTGCTTATTTTAAATGTATAAATAAATGCTGGCCCTACCCACAGAGGGATCTGTGCTTGAGAACCGTCCACCCTCTGGCCCTGCCTGCGGAGATGCTCAGCAGCCTGGAAGCCTGAGGTTTCCTGGGGCATTTTGGGCTCAAACCCAGTTGTTCTAAACACTCCCAGAGCTTTAATTTGATAAAGGCTTGAGATAGAGGGGGCCACAGCGAGGGCGCAGGGACTAATTTCGGAGGAGCAGAAGCATGTGTTGGTTGATCTGAAGCAATTGCACTTTGAAGGGAGGAAATTCAGCGGGTGAGAAACTGAGTTTTAGTAGTTTTGTCCCTCGGGCTGTTCCCCCCAGGGAGCCTTCTCTGCAAGAGCTGTGTGCTCTTCCCTTTTAAGTGTTACAGGGCTTAGAAATAAGCCAGGGGGAGAAAAAATAAAATAAATTGAAGGAAGAGATTTATAGGCTGTTGCACGGTGAGACTCGCTGCCACTCCCTGGTGATGCTCCAAACGCACAAACCTGCTCCGTGTCGAGCCTGGCTGCTCCAACTGAGAGACCTCCAGCTCCACGGGGAGGGAAAAAAGGGAGTAGGAATGTACTGTAGGATGTTTACGCACAATATGCTGGTAATAACTTGCTCTGGAGTTGATTATATTTGTACGGTTGAGTAGTTAGTGGCTGCAGGGAGACAAAAAAATATATATTTTTAGCTGCCGGGATGGGGGAATGTGGCTGCTGGGATGTTGGCAGTTGGAGCTTTTTAATCAGTGCTAAAGATGGGGTCTGCAGTTTTGGATCAGTGACTGTGGGTCCCTTATTCCCGTTGAGTGGGTCTACATATGTATCTATACACCCCCTATATATAGGGTATATATATATATATATGCCCTATACCCTTTTCCTCCTGCATTTCAGCTCTCAAAAGGTGTAAATAGAGGTGTCTAGAGCAGAGCAGCAGCAGATTTGTGGTGATCGTTGTTGCCCCGTGGGTGAATCATACCTGATGTGACACGTCCCGGGGTCCTGCCGAGCCCCAAGCCCTGGGGGTGGCCAGGCTGGGGCGATGCCAGCGAGCCCACATGGCCCCCAAGCCCCAGCCGGGCCGGCGGGTCCCCGTGCCAGGTATTTCATTGAAATCACCTGATTTCCTCGGCACCGTGTGGGCAAATACCCCAGAACAAACAACGGTTGCACAATTTACCTGAATTGAGGATTAGCAGAGGCTTGTGTCCACCCGGAGACGACATCTTGGGCTGGGTGGGTGGAGGTGGTGGATGGGAAGTGGGCTTGGTGAGCCCCTCCGAGTGGGGTGGGTTTTTTTCTGTATTCCCTGACTTTCCATCCGTTTCCATCAGCAGAGGTGGTGGTGGCCGCTGTCACCCTCCGTGAGCGGTGCCAGGGCCACCATGGGACCTGCACCGCTGGTCCAGGGGCTGGCTGCCCCATCAACGTTATGGGGCAGTTATGGGGCAACGTTATTTCTCAGTTTAGAGAAAAACGATCACTCGTGCAAAATCTATTCCATCTCTGCTGCCAGCTGTGGGGAAAAGTGGAGAGTGAGGGGAAAAGGCTTAAATCCAGGCTGGGTACCTTGAGTTTGCGTATGCTGGCTGTGATGTTGGAGCTGCCACCTCTCTGCCAGGTGTCCCCTTCCTGGCAGCGGGTGACAGGGGATTCCAGCCTGGCCATGGGGCCGAGGAGGAGCCTTGGGAGCTGAGGCTTCACCCCCAGCACTGCCGGGAGCCACCTCTCTCCCACAATGTCCCAAACCCTCAGCCCTGCTCCCCCGAGCCCGGCCGGTGCCCCCGCTGCCTCTCCTGCTGCTCCTCTGTCTCCAAACGCTCTTTGCAAACGGCAGCTCTCCGGTCAGAGTTTACTGAGATGGATGTTATATGTTATATGCTTTTCAATTTTGCTGGGTTACTGCTTTCTAATGTCTTTTTTTAGGTTTTAAGTAAATGCAGCGTATGTAAAGTTGTGCTGTATGTTGCGTACTCTACTCTTGAGCATAAATGTCCCGTGAGCTTTTATTTACAATAAAGAGATTTTTAAGTGAAAATAGATTTATTTTCCTCTGTTAATCTCCATTATTTTTTGCTATAACTATCTATTGTGTGCTGGTTTTGGGAGATAATGAGTCACCATCCCTGGAGGTATTTAAAAGGTGTGTAGATGTGGTGCTGAGGGATAGGGGTTAGTGGTAACTTGGCAGTGCTGGGTTAACAGTTGGACTTCATGATCTTAAAGGCCAAAACGATCCTATGAATTTGAGGAGTCTCTGGATACTGTTTGGAGGAAGCAGGTTCACAGGGGAGGGTGGGTGTCCCCAGCTTCCTGGCTGGAAATGGTGAATCCTGCACCCCGGAGCTATCGCTGCTGTTCCCTTCCTCATCAATTGTAAGAGTGTTTTTATTGGAGCTGTTGGAATTGATATAGTTCCATGGAAAATGCAACAACTACGGTAGGAACCCTTTTTTTTCTAAAGTACATCTTTTTCCAGGGAAAATGAAAAAAAAAAAAAAAAAAACCCCAAACAACAACCCAAGAGGACCAACTGGTGGGACTTTGTGACTTCCAGCATCTGCAGCTGGAAACCAGCTGCTCCCAAAGGGACTCTCCAGCCGCAGCCTGAAGAGATGTGGTCAAGGAAAACCCCTTTTATGCTGTTTATCCCGCTGAAAGTGGTGGGTCAAGGAGGTCCTGGGGGTGTTTAGCAGCCATCAGAGCAGGAGGTGGCTTTTGGTGTGGCTGTGCCCCAGGTGATGCTCGCAGCCCTGGGCACCTCGTGCCAGTGACCTCCCGGGTGACTGCGGGGAAGCTGATGATTTTTTTTGGCACAAATATCAGCTTGTTCCGAGTCTTCTGGCAGAAAAGAAATCTAGGGAGTTTGTGTTTGTGATTAACTGGATTCTTGTGCATACTTGGTGGAGATCAGAGCCTGCTCGGGAGCGACGAGGGGCTGGTTGTGAGCGAGTCCCCACTTGTGGGGTGAGGGCAGGCGGCCCTTTGCCGTGTTTTACGGAGTTGGAACTAAACCTGGTTCATTGTGATTTGGCACGGACTCAGGGGAGCCTCACAGAGGTGATCTATCCCATTCAATGCAGGGACGTGGTATGTTTTTCTGGCAAAAAAAAAAACAACCCTCATTTGGCAAGAGAAGGCAATTCCTGTGAGAAGCACAGCCCAGGGTAAAAAGGCCGTTGCTGGGTTCTTGGTGGAGATTCAAGCCTGGATGAAGCCACGCAGTCAAAGTGCAAAAAGGAGCCAATGGTTGCAACTTTTGCCAAAACTCTTGTTACTGACCCCCAGTGACAGCCAGATTCGGGAATAGCTTTCAGGGAGACAAAGGGCAGCTGGGTTCCCATCGTGGACATGGGTGGTCAGCTCTGAGTGATGCTCCCCAGGACCTCGTGTGCTGCTGAGCTCCAGCTGGTGTTGCTTCGATTAAATTAGGTGGAGCTGTTTGAAGAAACCATGTTTTGAGTCCTGGCCATAGGCTTTCGAGGTCAGAAGGGAGGATCTCATGGTTGACATGCCCCAGGTGAAGCAGGACCTCTCGAGGAGGTCCCCATTGTGTGCCCGAGGTGCCGTTGCCGCAGGATGGAAGGGGCAGCGTCCCACTCAGCAAGGATCATTTCAACAAAGAGTTGGCAGCTCCACGCAGAAAACAAACAATTTCAACATCTGCTTGGGTTGCATTCAGTTTCCTAGTGTTTTGCTTTGTGGGTTGAATAAACTACTTCCTTCTTGCTCGGAGGAGGGTGATTAATGATTTATGGGTCAACTGGCCTAACTCCGCTTTCTGCAGAATTCAAACTTTCCTGCGTGGAGCCGCATCGGAGCGTGTAGGCGTATCGTAACTCCTCCTTCTGCGCCGTGGTGCCTGGACCCAGGGACTGGCCAAGGACAACCATCACTTTGTCTTGCAAGAGCCGACCAAGAGCTGGGTCTCTCCATCTCCTGCTGCCAGACCTCCAGGTAACACGGCGTCGAGCGATGCTGCTCTTGGGACCTGGGTTGGAGCTTTACTGCAGCTCTTGCAGGCACAGAGATTAGTAAAATAAATAAAATTAAACCACGAGCTGTAACAGGGACTGAAGGAAAGCCAGAGGAACGAAGCAGCCACGGGAAATGGTAGGTTTAGGGCAGAAAGCATCAGGAAAGACTGGTTTCCAGGAGGAAGGCAGGCACTTGGAGTGGACTTAATGTTGGGAGGGTTTCGGCTCATAAATGATGAGCCTGGGTAACAAAGTCAGAGAGGACTCTTGCTGATCTCTAGGGGTGCCAGGTTAGTCCAAATTGTATTTAAATTGTGTTTTGCAAATTAATCCAGCCTCCTGAATGACTTGCATGCTTTATAGCTTTACTCAGTTAATGTTATTTGCACAGAACTGCTGTGTCTCTTGGGTTAGATATCGCTTGATCTCTCTCTTCCTGCGTGTAGTTTATTGTTAGGGGGCTGTACTGATCCAGCAGGACTTCATCTGGCTATGAATTTGCTTCCGAGAGATTTATTACAGAAACAAGATGTTTTACCTCTAAGATAAGTTTCAGGGGACTTTTTCCAGGAGCCGTAGATAGGCTTATGGCCCTGCAGATATTAATTTGGGTGGATGGCTGGGAAGAACATTGTGTTGGCAATATAGTGGTTTTAAGTTGAATCTGACAAGCTATGTAAGTAGTTGTGTTTTGGCTTGAGTGGAGCTGGTAGTCTTGGTTTTTTATTTATTTTTATGTTAAAATTTTAATCAAAAGCTGCATTCTCAAAAATGCAAATAAAGAAGACTAGTGGAATATATCCTGTGGGAATTGCTTAACGCCTGCAGTGGGTTGTGCTGTTTGTGTTGTGTTTTCGTGTCTCTGGGTCTGCTCAGCTTTGTCCCAGCTCCTCCTCGCCCAGTCTCTGTCCCGTTGGCTGGAGAGGAGCTGGCAGTGGAGCTGTTGAAATATCTCCTGCAGCTTCTGGTCCCCAGCCACGGCTGCGGGAACTGCTCAGGGATGGAGAAGTGAGAGTTGTCCCTGGGAGCTATGGTTATCCTGAGTGTAAATAATGCCCCCCTCCCCTGCTATTTTTACAGGTATTTGGACTAGAAAAAGAATGTGGTAACTTCCGTGGGGTCTCTGGACAGGGAGGCTGGAATAAAGAAAGATGCCAGCTTCGGAGCAGAGGGATGGTGCCGCTCTCCTTGGGTTATCCCTCACTGCTGCTCTTGTCGTGGCTGTCCAGAGTAAGTGAAGGTGTCTGTTGGGGACAATCTAAGACCCCTCAAAGGAAAACCACCTCCTTGGGTTCACAAGACTTGGACCCTTCTCTTTTCCTCGTTTTGAAAGGAAAATGCCTTTGCATTTTGAGAACGTAGTAAATCTTTGTGATCAGAATCTGTCTTCCTTGACTTTTTTTTTTCTGTGTAAAACAGATGTAGATTTTTTTCCAGCTGAAAAGGGTGCGATGATTTATACTAATTGGGGAGGGGAAATGGTTGATCTGGACTTTGTGACCAGCCTTTGAAGCTGCTGGATGAGGTTTGAGGAGCACAGGGCTTTGTGGGGTGATGCCCCCCAGCCTCAGCCACCCCCAGTGACAGACTGGGCTTCCCCCCCCTACTCTCTCTAGCTTTAAGGAGTTTTGAGGCCACCAAAAGTGTCCTCGTCTGGACCTGCAGAGTAAGTCAGGCCTGAACTCCCACTGTTTTTCCTCAGAGCATCTTCCTGATGGAGTTTCTGTCGGTAGGTGCCTGTGATGCTCCACCGCGTCTCCAGTCTGCAGAGCTCAAAGAGGAGTACAAGGGCACTACCACATTTGCCCTTAATTCGAGGGTGGAATACGTCTGTCGTCCAGGTTACAAGAAAAATTTTAATGTCCCAAACACCTTTTTTTGTGGAAGGAACCGTAGGTGGCAAGGCTCGCATGACATGTGTACACGTGAGTATATTTTCAGTTGACTTTTCCTTTTATTCTTTATTTGGGGATGCCATGAGCTCATTGTGCTGGAGCACTGTCCGAAGAGACCTTCTGGGATGGTGGGAGGTGAGTGACCTGACATGAAGCACTGGTTGTATTCCACAAGGTACTGGCAAGGATGGCAAAAGCCTGAACCTGCTTTGATGGTGGCTGTGTTTAGTTGCCAACTCAAAGGATGTTCTTCTGCTTGGGCACTTCTCTATTAAAAAAAAAAAAAAAAAAGTATTTTAGGATGAAGTAGGAGAATCCTTTAGCTGGGAAGAAACAGTCACCTTGCCAGGGTGACTGCAAAACCCCTCCCAGACTGCAGGTCACGATGTATCATGAATCATGGAATAATTTAGGGTTGGAGTGGAAATCTGGAGGTCTCTGGTCCATCCCCTTGCTCAGTGTTGGAGGAGTCTTCTCCTTTCCTGCTGCACTTTCCCCATTCTTCAAGGAACTAAAATAAGAACTAACTCTGCTCCTGTCGTCCCCCAGCAAAGCAGTGCCCCTACCCTGGAGAGCCGGCCAACGGCAGACTCATCCTGGCAGAAAAGTTCCTTTTTGGTTCAACAGTGAACTTCACCTGCAACACTGGGTAAGCCGGGGGCTCTTGGGGCACACGTCCTCTTCTTCTCCAGTGCTTTTTCTGAAATTTTTCCCTCTAAATTAAAGCCTGTGCTGGCAGAAGCCTTACCAGTGTAGGTAACTGCAGACTGTGATTGAAATATCTTTTTAGCTTTCCTTTGAGAGCTTCAAGACTGAGTTTTCTTAATCTCTTACTTTGGGGCAGTTCTTCCTGAACCCGATTTCACCCTCCTAACCCTTTCTAAACCATTTCCCATGTTTCAGTATCTTCATGAAGAAAAGGCATCGACACTGAACTCTGAGCTGCAGTGATAGCTATAGCTGGCTGATAAAGTAGATGTTTTTCCTTAAAACATATGTAATATTTGTAATTTGAGCAACCTGGTCTAATGGGAGGCGTTCCTGCCTGTGGCAGGGGGGTTGGAACTCAATGATCTTTAAGGTCCCTTCTAACTCTAGCCATTCTATGATGAATTATTTTTTTTAATTTAAAAAATGCTTTTGTCAAAACCAGTGTGTCATTAGAAAAAAAAAGACATCGATGGCAAATTTCTGATCAGCTGTAATTATGATAGGGAAGCCCAGCCCATCTTGATGGTGATGTTATAGGTAATACATCAAAACTGAGTTTGTCGAGTTTGTTTCCCACAGGTTCAGAATGGTTGGAAGTTCTCACATCGAGTGTGTGATTAGAAACGGGGCTGTTACGTGGGACAGAGACATTCCCATCTGTGAGCGTAAGTAGAGTTCCTTGATTGATCTCCAGTTTAAATGTTACTGGGGACGGGTAAAGCAGCCTTGCCCTGCTGAGGATTTCAGCAGTTCGATGCATGGTAGAGTCTGGAAAGACATTTTTCCTTAGTGTTTTCCTTCCTGCATCATCTTGCAGAAATATTTATTTGCTGTCTCAGAGTAAGGCAGCTGCATATAGGACCGGTACACAGCCCTGCAGCTCCCCGAGACCTACCCTTAATTTCGGATCCATCTGGCAACTTGTGTTTCACATTTTTTTTACTGGATCTTTGGTTCAAAATCAAATTAAGTTGCTTCTCTCTATTTTTTTTTTCTTTTTTTCCCTCCCTCTGGCATTTCTCCCCCCTCCCTCCCCAGCAATACCGTGTCCACCCCCTCCAGAAATAGCTAATGGAGAGCACAGCGGAGCTGGCAAAGAGCTCTTTGAGTACGGAGAGTCCATCACGTACTGGTGCCAGAGTGTCAGGAGGGGAGAGAAGCCTTTCTCGCTGGTGGGAGATGGCTCTATTTTCTGTACCACCACAGACAACATAAACGGGGTGTGGAACAAGCCAGCCCCAGAGTGCAAAGGTGAGATGCTCCCAGATGCTTGCAGGGCTCACTGGGATCCTGCAGCACCCAGCCACCCCTCCTCCTCTGCTGCCTACACCTAAAGCTGTTTTCTTCCCTAAACCATCTCCTTTCTGTGTGGGAATTGCCTCTTGCAGATGAGCCCCTCTCCTTTTGGCAGCAGCAACAGGTTTTAGGGTCTCCCGTGGCAGGGACTGTGGCTGCTCACGGTCACCAAGTCACCAGGGGACGCGGGAGTGGGATTTTTAAGAAGCATTCACAGACCAGGCGATGCATCTTGCCTGCCAGCCTGCGTAAACCATAGCAGAAAGCTGCTATGATGCCTGCTGCCTCTCCTATGTTCACCTTATCCTTTGCCTTAATAAAAAGTGTGAAATAAAAAAATAAAGAAGCTGTAGTATGGAGTAAGGAGTTCAAAAATATCGCATCAGCCCGCTACCTTATCATGGCCATTTTCAGCCTTTTTGGTGAATGCATCTTATGCTGTCAGAATGTTTTTCATACCCTGCTCTCCCCTCCCGAGCGTAATTTCCTACGTGGTGGCGTTTCCCTGGCACAGTGGTGAACTGTGAGCCTCCGAGCGTGGAGAACGGGAAGCTGCTGAGCAGGTACCAGCCCGAGTACACCTACAGAGACACCGCCGTCTTCGACTGTAACTTCCGCTACACCATGAACGGCAGCGACACCTCCACCTGCAGCAGGAACGGGCTCTGGGACCCCCCGCTGCCCCTCTGCCAGCTCAGTGAGTGCATGGACCCAGCGCTGCTCCCGTGAGCTTCCCACCCATCTCTGCCCACCCTTTTATTAGGTCTTGAAAGAGTTAACTTTTTTGGATTTTTTTTTTTTTTTGGCTGATCTCTCTGCAGCCTAAGGTGACTTTCGGAATTTATGACTTGGGGCCATAGAGGCTAAAGCCTTGTCCCACTCAGGCTGAGAGCATTTCTTAGTAGAATCACAGAATCCCATGGGGTTGGAAGGGACCTCTGGAGATCATCTCCTCCAAACCCCTGCCAGAGCAGGTCCACCCAGAGCAGGTCCCA
>JAOTQQ010000013.1:5436750-5449714 GCA_026546715.1 Gallinago undulata
GGTGTTCAAGAGATGAGTTGACATGGTGCTCGGGGATATGGATTAGTGTTGGGTTGGTGTTGTTTTGGGTGTGGTGTTGGGTTTGTTTAGGGTTTTTTTTTGTGTGGTTTTTTTTTTTTCTTTCATTGATTGGACTAGATGATCTTTAAAGGTCCCTTGCAACCTAGGTGATTCTGTGAAGTCTTGTGTTTGAGTGTAGAAGTGATGCAGAGAACATCAGGGAGAGCAGCTCTGCCCCACCCGACCCGGTCCCCCACTGTCCCCGGGGACAGGCAGCAGCCAACCCCAGCCCTGCTCTCTCTTCCCGCAGTGGTGCGCTGCCCCAAGCCCGTGGTCGAGAGGGCCAGGATGATCCCGCAGAGGTTGACGTTTCCCTACGGGGCGGACGTGCGGTTCTCCTGCGAGGAAGGCTTCGTGCTCCGTGGTGATGCCGAGAGCCGGTGCCTGGCCGACGGCACCTGGCACCCTCCCCTGCCCTCCTGCCAGCCAGGTGGGTACCAGACCCTGGCACGGGCCAGGGGTGCTGCTCCTTTGGGTCACCAGCCACAGGTGGAATCTGTAGGGAGTTTTCCCCTCCATCTCCTCCCATTACTTTATTATTATTTTTTTTGACGTGCATTTTCCTTTCAGTTCAGTGCTCCCAACCCGCAAGACAGGAGTCCCTGATGATTCGGAATCCTAAATTATGGTACTCGGTGAATGACACTCTGCGGTTCTACTGCAAGTACGATGGCCCTTCAGCAGGAAATTCAGAATCTACTTGTTCGGTTAATGGCACTTGGATACCACCAGCCACGTGTGTGAGTACCACCATCACCACCATCTGACCAGGCTTTGCCTGTGTCTTGCCCCATTTAGAGCCCAGAATAGCACCGGTCTGACTTCCTCAATGTGGCTACTTGGTTCCAGCAGGGCTGGTCCGATGGAGGGGCTGCAGGAGGAGGGGGTGCTCTGCACGTAGGTCCCTGCAGCGGAGCCTCATGCCCTCTGTCTTTTGTTTTGGTTCTTTTAAAGGAAAAGAGCAATATCTGTGAGAAGGTTCTTCGAGACAAGGAACTTTTCCATTGTAGAGTTCCTCTGACAGAACTGAAGACTCTGCTGGAAGTACGTAAACTGTACTTGGAGATCCAGAAACTTGAGAAGGAGCTGAAGATCCCAGCGTACGGCTGACTGTCAGCACTGCTGTCATGAGGACCGTCCTCTTTGCGTGTTGAATAATCATGCTGACTGAGGATTTTTTTTTTTTATGACTTGTTAATTAGTGCTAATACTTAAGTAGCCAGAACAAAACTTACCAACGAGTCAAGGAACAGCTTTGGTCGTACGGGGGAGTCAGAAAGTGACTGCTTCTGGCTCATTCTGTTAGAGCTCACTGGGTTAGGTTTGTAAATCAGTTCATAGGTTTCAAAGCTTTGCTTGTTTTACTGACACGTGCGCGGTTGGAAAGGAACTGAGTGGAGAGCAAACTGTGGTCGGAGCAGGAGCCGTGCAGACAGGGACCATCACAGTGAGAGCCACCAGCCCTGCCCTCGCCCCACAACTGCTGCCACCCCCTCAGCTGCCACCCAGTCTCATCCCTTGCTGCTCTCATCATATCTGCTGCATTCGTTATTGTGAACGAGCACTTACCTGCCTAATTAGTTGTGACCTTCAGAGCAGGCGCAATGAAGAAAACTTACGACAAAGAAAACTTTGACTTCTAGCAAAACCAAAGTGCCAGGTTTTCTTCCCAAGCAGGACAGATGATGTACCTGGGGCCGTGGCAGTGCCACTCGCCGCATCTTTGTGTGTGCCCCAAGAGTGGTTGTTGGGAATAAAAGCGTAAAGGAAGCAGCAGCTGAATTATTTTTGTGCTGTCCAGTAAAGGGGAAGCACTCTGTTAACACGCGCTTTGTGATCGGACCAATACTCCCTCACCACCAGATTATAATAAAGCTGTAATTGCAATGACAGCTGTGTCTGGCTTTTAGTAATCCTGCCCTTTCTATAGTAAAGGAAAGAGGAGCTTCGATAATCAGGGCTGGGTTGGGCACGGAGGGCTGCTGTTCCCTGGGCACAGTGCAGGGGGGTGGGGGCACAGTGAATGCCCAGCACCCACCAGCAGCTCCCTGCACCTTGGGCACGAGGCCAGGATGCTGCAGAGCCATTCCAGCTGTAAAACACCATTATTCCCACTGTCCTCACCGGGGAAGAAGGTAGAGAAGCATTCCCACCCCGGCTGGAGAGCTCAGGGCAGGCAGCCCTCTCCTCGGGCTGGTCAGAAGGGCTGGGGAGGGGAGGAGAGGGGGGTGGTGGCCGTGTCAGTGTGGCTTATGTGGCCTGTCCCCAACTTCCCACAGCTGCTTCCCCTTCCCCAGCGGCCTCTCGGCAGGGACAGCCTCTCGCCTTCCCACAGAGCTGCCCTGGGAGCTGCCACACCATGCCAGCGTTTCTCCCCACCATGCTGGCGTTTCTCCCCACCATGCCGGCGTTTCTCCACAGGCTGGGGCAGCTCCTGGCAGTGGTGGTGCTTGTGCTGCAGCCGCCTGGGAGTCTCGGTGAGTGTCACTCCCTTGCTCTTTTCCTTTGCGTCCGTGGCTCAGCTTCACTTACGGATCCAATACGTAATGGTGGGGTTAGGAAAATTCATCTTCCTCCGGCTTGGAGACACTGCTAACCTCCTTCTGTGCCTGGTGTTCTTTGTAAGGGTGATCTAAGCTCGGTGGCCGCTGCTAATTGCCCATTTCTCCTCTTCAGCTGCACCTCTAGATACTTGCAAAGAGCCACCCAAAATTCCCAACTCTTTCTGAAGTCTCCCATTGGGGTATAGATCCTCCCTGGGACCAGTGTTAAGCACGGCTGGCTTGGAGGCTACGAGCTTCTCCCTGGGACAGCCCGGAGCCAGGTCTCTTGTCTGCAGAACTTCTCCTGGTCCGGAGTTCAGAGCTTGTGTAACAGGGAGTAGATGTCACCCTTCGCCTCCATCATCCGTGCGGTGGCTGAGAAGTTGTTCCTGGGGCTGGATGATGTCCCTGCGGTCAAAGATGCAGATGGTGGTGAAGTGGGGAGAGTCAATTAGACAGGTAATAGCTTTTACCATTTAATTGGCAGGGTCACAGGTAGCAACTTGAGTGGTACCAGGTTGATGCCAAGGTTGATGCTTAAGCTCTGGGGCAGCCTGTAGACGCGCTGAAGGTAGCTGGAGAGTTGTCTCAGTCCCACAGACTGGCTTCAGTACAGGAGGAGGGGGGGTTTGCTGAGTAATGTGTTCAGAAAGGGGAATAACCTGCAGTTTCTGACTAGAAGTTCACAGTTCCTTTAAAAACAGGCCTTTTGAGAAACTTCTCGTGTGCGCAGGGTCCCCGGTGCCTCCTGCAGGGACATCTGCTGCCCCCGGGCTGCCGGCGCCGGCTTTACACCCTTCGTTGGGTTTCCTTCTAAATTCACGATGTTTAGTCCGTTTTCCACATTGCCCACGGGGTGCTGAGAGCGGGGAAGAGAGCCGGGAGCAGGGAAGGCACACGTGTACGGAGACACTCTGTCCGTGGGGATCAGAGCCCAAGGCAGCATCACCACCGCCGTCCCGCCGCGGGGCCTGGGATGCTGCTGTACCCGGTTGTGAGCTGGTGTAACACACGCACGTTGTGTCTGGGTGACCCTCCAGCACCTGCTGGAAGGGGTGAGGGGATCCCCGTTTCGGCTGCCTGCAGTTTAATTTTCTCTGTTATTGCAGTTTGTGACCAGCCCCGAGGTGTTCCTCACGGGAGATAGAGTAGCTGGAGAAAAAAACGTGGTGTGTTGGGACTGTGTGTGTGCCAGAGGGTGTGCAGTTGTTGGGGAGCCTCTCGTAAAGCCGGAGGTGGGGTGCCAGCCCCCTGGAGTCACCCCGATCCCGAGTGCCCAGGGGACTCGTTCCCCAGCCTGCTGGGGCAAGTGCTGTCGGGAAGGGGCAGAAGGAGTGTTTTATTGTGTGCGGTGGAAACGCTGCACCCTTGGACCCCTCCTGAGGTGTTCAAGAGATGTGTTGACGTGATGCTCGGGGATATGGATTAGTGTTGGGTTGCTGTTGTTTGGGGTGTGGTTTATGTGGGTTTTTTTGTTCATCTGTGGTTTGTTTGTTATTATTTTTGTTGTTTGGGATTTTTGTTTTGCCTTTTTTTTGTTGTTGTTTTGGTTCGGGTTTGTTTTTTTGTTTGTTTTTTTCATTGTTTGGACTAGATGATCTTAAAAGGTCCCTTCCAACCTAGGTGATTCTGTGATTCCGTGACCGTGGCTGCTCAAACAAGCTTATTAACCCCTCATTTCCCCGCCTCACTCGCTGCGTTTGATAAACAGATTTGCCTTCTCTTCCCAGAGGGAGGAGCGGCGACAGTTTCTTGCTGTAAGAATGACCCTGAAAAGCCCTGTTTGTTTGGTGATCCCCAGGGGCTCAGTGTCCCATCCCGGACATCATGCACGGGCAGCTGAAACCTGCACAGAACTTCACGGAGGGCAGCACGGCCACGCTCGAGTGCGACGCCGGGTACATCCCCGTGGGCGGCTCCACCACCCTGCGGTGCCAGGGCAACGGCAGGTGGTACCCATGGGTGCCCACCTGCACCCTCGGTATGCTCCCATCTCTCTTCTCCGTACCTTGCCCTCCTGTGTGTAATTCCCTGCCTGTATTTCTCTAAAAGAACATGCAGCGTTGGGAGGAGAGGGGTTGGAGGACGGGCACTGCCTGATGTTTGGTGGTAGGATTCAGGGGAGGCCTCTTTGGTCTCTGAAACTCCCTGAAAGGAGGGTGTAGAGAGGTGGGAGTTGGTCTCTTCTCCCAAGTGACAGGCGATAGGACAAGAGGAAAGAGCCTCAAGTTGTGCCAGAGGAGGCTTAGATTGGAGATAAGCAAAGGTTTCTTCCCCAAAAGGGTTACCAAGCATTAGAACAGGCTGCCCAGGGAAGGGGTCGAGTCGCCATCCCTGGGGGTATTGAAAACACGTGTAGGTGTGATGCTGAGGGCCGTGGGTTAGTGGTAACCTGCCAGTGCTGGGTTAATGGTTGGCCTTGGGGATCTTACAGGTCTCTTCCAACCCAAACGATTCTATGATTCCCCTCCTCTCTCACCGCCCCTGGGTATCGTGGCAGGGCTGTCCTCCCCCACTGCAGGTGCACCCAGTGAGATGCAGAAGTGTGCAGGAATAAAGACTCCTTAGATTCACCACATCCTTTGGTGAATTCTTTTCCCCTTTCAGCTCACCCCCCCATGCCCCACAGCGATGCTGAGGGTCCCTGCTGTCCCTTGCTTCTCTCTGGGGTTCCTGCCCTTGCGCCGAGGGACAGGCTGGGCACCCCGAGGGCACAGCTCAGCTTTGTCCCCAGCTCTGAGGGTCCGTGTTGTCCCCTGCTCTGGCACCAGGTCAGTGTCCCTACCCTCCTGCCGTCGATAACGCCGACCGAAACCCTCAGCGCACCTTTCCAGTTGGGACAACCGTGACCTACTTCTGCAGATCCGGGTACACTCTGCTCCCCGAAGTCTCCCCAGTAACTACTTGTCTTAAAAACTTCACGTGGTCCCTGATCCCAAAGCTTTGCCAGAGTAAGTACGCCATTCCCTTCACTTTTCCAGCAAAGCATCAATTTAATGATGGGGAAGTAACACCATTTTTGCGTGGGGCTGTGCCATAAGGACTTTACTGAGCCGTGCTTTGGCTCTCACTGGTAATAATTTTGCTTTTCAAAGGGTAGTGTGGCTGAAAAGAAATAGCTGCAACTCACACCGATTATTTAACTGTTCAAACAACGATGCAGTGATGCAGTTCTTAACATACCATCCCTTCAGCACGATTTATAGCTAATCACAGGGCTCAGATCATTCTGCCTTCCAAGAGAAATGGTTGCTATCACATAATTGCCATCCCTGAGCATGCCAGTCTGTTGGCTTTAAGAGGCTCTCTGGGTCAGAAAGCTGCCACCGTGGGAAAACACCCCCATGTTTTCCTGAGCCAAACCACAGAAGCTCATTCTGACACGGGTGTTCCTCAGAGACACGGTGTCCCATCCCGGCCATCTCCCACGGGAAAGAGATCACCCCCAGGAAAGCTGAGTACAACTTTGGGCACCAGGTGGAATTCCAGTGTGACCCTGGGTACATGCTGAGGGGCAGCCGGAGGATCCAGTGCTGGGCTGACGGGACGTGGAGACCCCCGGTGCCGTTCTGCGACAAGGGTGAGTGCGAGTGGGGGGAGCGTGGGTGGATGGAGGGACCACAGTGGGTGCTGGGAATCACACTCCAGTATTTCCCAGCCATTCCCAAATCCCAGATGGGAATCGCTGCTGGGAACCTCTGCAGCGGTGGGAACAGTGAGAAAATGGCATGACCTCAGCATCACTTCTCAGAGAAGATGGGGTTAGGAGAAGGGGGCCAAGTCCCAGCATTACATGGCTTTAAGACTTTCATCTTCTATCAAAACTGTAATTGATTAAATGTTTTGAGTAATGAGACCTACAGCCGTTCCTCTGAGGGCTGTTTAAGGGGTTTATGATACAATTCCCTGTCCCTGTTTATGAGCAGGATCATTTCTCATGGGAGAGAGGAGGGGATAAGAGAAGGTCGGCTGAAGTAGGGGGAAGGATGCCCACGCTGAGGTCCTGGGGCCATGCTGGGATGGTTGGCTGGGTCAGTCTGGGAACACTGGCAGATCTGGGGCCAAAACTGGCGAAAAGTGAGGAGGACTTTGAGGAGAGCAGCCCTAAGTATAAACATTGGAACTGGCTTCTCCTGTTACCGCCTTGCACTTCTCTGGCTCCCTGCACGAATGAAAAAAATCTTAATTTTTCCTTTCTCAATTCTCTTGTAGTTTGTGGCCCCCCTCCAAAAATCGCCTATGGGCAGCACTCTGGCTTGGGGCAGGAGCAGTTCCCCTACGGCTTAGAGGTAAAATACAGCTGTGCAGAGGGTCTGTCCCTCATTGGGGACGAGTCCATCTACTGCACCTCCAACGATGGGGAGAACCTGGTGTGGAGCGGACCTGCCCCGGAGTGCAGGGGTGAGTCCTTTCTCCTGAGTGGGATCTGACTAGAGCTGGGAATGATGCTGGGGCTAAAGCCCCTGCTCTGGTCCAGCAGCTCCAAACCCAGAGCTGCTTAATGCCCAGGTGGTTCCTCTGGCTCCTGTGCAAAGGTCTCAGCACCATGAGCTGCTCAGGAACACCAGGGACTGGTGGGGTCTCCTTGGGGGCTGCTGCAGGATCAAGTCTTAAGTCTGAGTGTAGAAGTGATGCAGAGAACATCAGGGAGAGCAGCTCTGCCCGACCTGACCTGGTCCCCCACTGTCTCCGGGGACAGGCAGCAGCCAACCCCAGCCCTGCTCTCTCTTCCCGCAGTGGTGCGCTGCCCCAAGCCCGTGGTCGAGAGGGCCAGGATGATCCCGCAGAGGTTGACGTTTCCCTACGGGGCGGACGTGCGGTTCTCCTGCGAGGAAGGCTTCGTGCTCCGTGGTGATGCCGAGAGCCGGTGCCTGGCCGACGGCACCTGGCACCCTCCCCTGCCCTCCTGCCAGCCAGGTGGGTACCAGATCCAGCGTTGTGATGCTGTGTCTGCCCCCCAGGCTCCCCTACTGCCTTCCCCTCTCTGCAGAAGAAGCAGCTGATGTTTACCAGGAAGTAGCTGGGTTTTTTTTGGCAGTCCCATATAACGGAGGCTCTGAGATGGGCCACCATCGTTACTGACCTTCTCTTCAGTGCACATTCTTACCAACGTCCATGTGCAGGCTCCTGCACAGGGGTCCCTGGTGTGAGACACTGTCAGAAGACAGCAAACGTGTAACCCCTCTCTGGGGCTGTTCCGACCTTCTCCTTCTCCTCTCGAAGGGCCTGGGGAAATAACTGTGCTTTAATATTTGCTTTCACAGCTCCACGGATTTAAGTTCACCTGCGCTGGCTCAGTCTTCACAGATTTCTTAGGGTGGTTTTTTTTTTTCTACCTCCATAACGACCACCCTCCTGCTGAGCTGCCTTCTGCTGTGGCTTTCCCTTTCAGTTCTGTGTCCACAACCACACGTGGCCAACGGACGGCTGAAAAACACTTGGGATGTTAAGACGTGGTACGAAACAAACACGACTGTTGCTTTTGAATGCCTTCATGGATACCACTTTTCAGAGGATGGAGACCCGGCTTCAGAGGATTCCTGGACAGCCACGTGCTTGCCTGATGGCACGTGGACCCCACTGCCCACATGTGTAAGTACCGCCGTCCGGCTGAGATCCTGGGTGGATGCTGCCTGACTTCTAATACAAAAAATAACTGTTTGAACTTAAAATCTTTAGTTTTATGGCACCGATGGGGGATGCAGACTGCGTGGGGCAGTGCATGGCAAACGGGACAGACGTTCAGGCTCAGAGCTGAGGAGTGGGTGGCTCTCCATCTGCTGCAGTGCAATCTCACATGCTTTTTTTCTGGGGTTTGTTTGCTTTGTTTTCCTTTTTTTAACAGAAGCAAAGTGACGCAGATGTATGTGAAGAGGTTCGTCACATCAGAAGGGTCTTTGAATGTGATGTGCCTATAGCAGAAGTGAAAACTCTACTGGAAATAGAAAAACTGTTTCTGGAGATTAAAAAACTAAAGCTGGAACTAGAAAACTTGAACAAGTGAGTTGTGTAGTACACTGGAAGGATCACCTTTCCTTTGGCAAACACAAAGTTTGTGTAGTCACAGGGTATATAAGAATGCTCTTGGTGACTTTACAGTTCATGCTTGCATGCCTATAGCCAGAGAAATAATAACCAGTGTATGGGAGACTGCTTTTTCCGTGCTAGATGCCAGGGCATGGAGAGATTTTTATTCTTTTCCTTAAATCTGACAAGCTCGATTCGATATTTAACAAGCGTGTGGCTCCACAACTTATTTTAGGAAGGACAACAAGACATTAAATTGACCTACTGTGAGTTGCTGAATAAACTGTGCTGAGAGAGGAGGGTCCAGGGCTGGAGTCCAGGGCAGTAACCTTCTGTTCTCGCAGAGATGGGTGTCTGGTTCTCCGCAGGTGATTTTGCTGGGGTCTTCCAGCCGGTGGTTTGTGCGATGCCTCACCCCCTGCCCGTGCTGAACCCAGCCCGTCACAGCATTAAGTGCTGCTTCTGGTCAGAAACAGCAGTGAAGTGAGCATTTAACTACCTGATTTCCTGCAAATCTTGCTGGTGATTCCTATTGATCTGGCTGAGGGCAGTTACAGATAAGAAGCGTGTTTGTAAAAGCTTCTCTTCCCTTGTCCCTGGATTTAAAGCAGGCAACAGGTTTCTGGCTCAGCTCTGTTACTCGACAGGTATCTGTGGTGGTGTCTTCCATGTCCTTATTTAGGGCAGGCAAATGCTTAGAATAGATGTTGTAAGTTTAAGTGTAGAGAATCAGAGTGTTCTTATTACTCCATAAGCGATGATCAGAGCTCTGTGATGCAGCAATTACTCCTTCCCTCCAGGATTGCAATAAAGATGCAGGTGCAACCACGAGTGTCTTGTAGTCTGTCACACTGGCTGTGTGTCGGGCAGATTTCCAGCGTGGTCCAAAGGTTATTCCGATGGAGAGCTGAGCCCTGGCAGGTTCTCGGGGCGCTGGGGAGCCACAGCCAGCACGGCAGCGTGGTGCTGCCCAGGCTGGGTGGGAGCAGGGGGAGCATCTTCTCCCGCACAAGCGATTTGCAGCGGTGTATCATTGCCAGATGCGAGCTTCTGTGAGTATTAGAGTTGCTTTAAATCTTACTAGAGCCTAAAGCACAAAACCCAGGGAAGAAGAGGTGGTGTCTCCCGTCCTTGGGCAGAAGGATGCTTCGGTGCTGCATCCTGTGCTTCACCACCTCACGGTGAGGAGATGTGCAATGCTCAGACCCACTCTGGTTCTCCCTGTGCCACCAGGAGAGCGGGACTGCACCCTCCTGGTGTGACACCTCGCTCCCCTGGCACTGCAAACAGTGTCTTATCTCCCCGTGCGAGGCTCGAAGCCCGTAAGTGTGAATAAGAACTGGGTGTTACGTCCCACGTGTATCTAAGAACATGTTTGAGTAGTTGTGCCTGACGTCGGGCGGGATATTTCAGAGTGTTAGTCAGTGCACAGCTGTTCACTCACACCCATTCCTAATTACAAATGAGTCAGGCAATCAAGAAAAAAAAATAATTAACAAACAGAAGGGACAATGCTTATACTTTCTGCTTTGCTAACTTTGCTTATGGAAACTCAGCGCTGCGTTACCTGCCAGCAAATGACTAAGTAGGCATTTTCCTACCCTGGATGCAGGCTGGAGCTGGGGGGGGTTCTTCTGCTCTGGTAGCATTTGGGTTTGGTAAAGCTGTGCTAGCCCGTGCTCACTGCCAGTCCCAGGTCAAACAAAAGGGTTGTTATTCCCCCATCCCTTGGTGGGGCAGGAGGACCCGGAGGCTCTTCCTGAGGCTGTGGATGATGGTTGTCCCCACCCCTGGCTGCTCTCCGTGTCTCTGCTGGAGGGTTTAGCTCCCTGGGTGACCTGGAAAGGTTTCCACTGCTCCAGAGGTTTGGCCGAGTCTGCTGTGCTGCATCTCCTCCCAGCTTCAGAAACAGCCCCTTGGAGCCAACGGTGCTTGACAGAGGAGCACAGAAGTTGCTGCGATGAAGCCTGGAGAACCAGGACGGGGGAAGCACCCAGGCACCCTCACCTGCAGGGCACCTGCTGTGGCACTGGGGTCTGGCCACTGTACACTGCTCCTGGCCTTGCTGGGGCTCCTAGGCATGCCTGTGGCTCATGGTGAGTACAGGGATGTGGGATGCAGGGGGAGAACCAGAGACACCTGCCCAGGTCTCACCTTGCTGCTCAGTGGCTGGGGAGGGTGATGCCACCACTCTCCAGCCTGGGGACCCGTTGCCTGATGCTCTTGGGAACGCTTTCACGATGCTCTCAGGGATGCTCTCATGGATGCAGCCCTGCCTAGTGCCTTTTCCCAGAGCCTGGATGCTCACTGGGGCTGGAGGAAGGGGCCAGGGAATGGGGTCCTCACTTGAGGAGGTCTTCTCCTACCACAGGTGACTGTGGGCCCCCACCCCGCATGACCTACTCCAGACCGTCCAGCGATGAGCACGCCAGCAGCTTCCCCACTGGATCCAGGGTGACGTACACGTGCATCCAGGGCGCTGTCAAAATCCCAGAGAGGTCGGACACGGTGGAGTGCCTGCCCGGCGCGCGCTGGTCAAAGCTGCCCGAGCCCTGCAGCCGTAAATACCTCCCTTCTCCGACACACAGCTCCTTCCTCTCTCTCTCTGTCTTGTCTTAAAACTTCTGTCCCTTACGGCGGCTGCTCTGCCATGGCACCCCCTCACCTGGCCAGGTCCAAACCCCCTTCCCTTGGCTGCCCTTGGTCAGAGCTGCTGATGGGCGCAGGGTCCGTGCCTGTCCCAGGGGGTCAGCGGGACGGTGGCTGGAGCCCAGGATGCTCCCGCATCTCCCGAGCCCCAGCCGCGCACGGGGCAGCATGAGACTTGCTTCCCTCTGACAGCTTGGCTTCTGCAGTTAATGCATCTCCACCTGCGTTTTGCAAAAGATGCGTTCAGCGGGGCAGCAGCCCGGTAGGAACACAGGAGCCACCTGCGATGAACGCGAGGAGCTTTCCAAAAGCGCTGTATGAGAGCATTTCTGTAATTCCAAGGCTTATTTCCCGTGCCTCCGGCGGGCAGCTCTTTCAGGCGCTTTCCTTGACCGCCAGGGAGCTGTGCCACCCCGACCAGGCTGCGCTTTGCTGCCCTGACCAAGGAGGACGAGAGGGTTAATTTCTTTCCTGTTGGGACCAACGTGAGCTACGTCTGCCGCCCCGGCTACGAGAACACCTCGGAAAGTTCCCTCACCAGCACTTGCCTCGAGAACCTGGCGTGGTCGGAGGTTGCAAAGCTCTGCCGGAGTGAGTATCCCTTGGGAAAAGCGGTGGAGTTCGGAGCAGGTCAGGTGGCTGAAATGCAGCCGGGGCTTCAGCATCCCACCAGACACATGCTTAATGCAAAATTACATTGGATATTCCTTGGCATTAATATTTAGGACTGAACAGGAGGGTTATCGATAGTGGTTTGGGGTGTTGTTTTTTTTTCCTGCTGGGATGAACAGATGTGGTTTGATTTTCATGTTATTAAATACGTTCACATCGGGGCACGGCTCCTGCACAAGGGCAAATGCCAATTTGCAATCCTAGTGCTGAGCTTCAAAATGACAACAAAGCTTATTTCTTGGGGAAATCCATGTAATATTAAGACTGATGAGGTGGCAGCAGTGCGTTTGCCATAGCTCAGTAACTCTCAGTCTATTGAGATGGAAGTATCTCTGCCCATACTCCCCCCTGCCCCCGTGCGAGATGCCTGTGGCTGTGAGCCCTGATGGGGATCCACACCTTCACCCGTGGCTGGTCCTGCCTCCCACCAGCCCGGCTGGGACACGTGGGAAACAAAACGCTTTGGTACCTTTGGGTATAACCCTCAAAGCCTGTCCCTTATTTAGCCTTTTTTTTTATTCCTCCATCACCACGTGTCCCTGCTAACACCGGCCTTGCCCTCCATCAGGACGGTCCTGCGGCGAGCCGGGAGCGCTGCCCGGGGGCAGGATGCAGGTTCTCACCGACCTCCAGTTTGGAGCAAGAGTGAACGTGTTCTGCGAAGACGGGTGAGTGGTGGGACCGTGCCTGAGCTCCAGTACACCACCAGTGCTGGTGCTGGAACAGAAACTCCGTCCTGTGCAATGAACTGGGCTGGGCTGGGATGTCACAAGGAGAGGCTAAGGGACTTGGGTCTTTTTAGTCTGGAGAAGAGAAGGGTGAGGAGGGATCTGATCAACACCTATAAATACTTAAAGGGTGGGTGTCAGGAGGATGGGAACAGTCCTTTTCAGTGGTGCCCAGGGACAGGACAAGAGGGAATGGGCACAAACTCGGACATAAGAAGTTCCATCTAAACATGAGGAGGAACTTCTTCACTTTGAGGGTGGCAGAGCCCTGGCAGAGGCTGCCCA
>JAOTQQ010000013.1:5468227-5481207 GCA_026546715.1 Gallinago undulata
TCTCCAGAGAAGGGGACTCCACACCCTCCCTGGGCAGCCTCTGCCAGGGCTCTGCCATCCTCACCAGAAAGAAGTTCTTCCTCAGATTGGAGTGAGAACTTCCCATGTTCCAGTCTGTGCCCGTTGCCCCTCGTCCTGTCACTGGGAACCACTGAGAAGAGTCCAGCTCCAACATCCTTTAACCCACCCTTTAGATACTTATAGAGGTTAGTGGTGTTCTGGCAGGAGAGGGGCAGTGCTACAGGTGGGACAGAAAGGGGCCCTGCAGTTCCCTGACTCTGCTGTGGGATTTGTTGTTGACCCAGGACACAGCACGTTTCCACGGGCTCCTGCTGACGGGTGGGATCCTGATAATGCTTGGAGGAAGAGGAGGCAACGTCCGTCTGAACCCCTGAGCTGCCCCGTGCCTTGGCTGAAGGCTGTTCCTAGGGTGCCCGGGTACCCCCCCCCTTCCCCCCGGGGGGCATGCCCCAAATCTCATCGGGCTGACGCAGAGGGAGGGAAGGGTGCGATGAGGAGGAGATGAGGGCAAGGTGCAAGCCAGGCGTGGCAGGAGGACACAGCGCTCTTCACGGGAGATGGTCTTGGCCGTGGGGCAGGGCGAGGGGCATGGACCGACCGGGGGCAGGGCGAGGGGCCGGGCAGACACTCCCTCGGATAAATCACGCAGGTTGTGTCCCGCGTTACTCATTTCTCGGCTGAACCCCGTCCGTGTCGGTGGGGAAACAGGGGGCAGAGCCCGGTTCTGGCTGTTCCCCGACGGCGGCGGCGGCGGCGGCAGCGTTTCCTACCGGAGAAACGCCGTGGGAACGGCCGTGGGGGCCCCGTCCCGTTTCCTACAACAGCCGGAGGGGAAAAAAAACCAACCCACCCACCTTTTTACACAACAGCCGGAGGGAAAATAAACCAGCCTACCCACGTCGGGCTGCAGCGGTGACACAAATCCGGGAACACCCCCCGCCCCGCACCGGAAGGAGCCGCGTTCCGCATCCCTGCGCTCCCGCCCGCGGAGCCGGGTGCGGGACTGGCCATGGGGCTGCGGTGGCTCTGCGCGGTGCTGCTGGCGTTGCCCGGCCTTGTCTGGGGTGAGCGGGGCCACGGGGGGTGGGGGGAGAGAGGGGCTGCGTGGGGATGGGGCTCCCCAGGGATGGGGCGGCGTGGGAAAGGGGGAGCGGGGCGGCGTGGGAAAAGGGGGATAGGGATGCGTGGGAAAAGGGGAATGGGGATGCATGGGGAAGGGATAAGGTGAGTCTGTGTGTGTGTGTCCCCTCCTCCTCCTCCTTCTCCTCCTCCTCCCTTTATAATCCTCCCGGGATTATGAGCTGGGACTGTTTAGTTTGAGGAAGAGGAGGCTGAGGGGAGAGCTCATCGCTCCCTACAGGTACTTGAAAGGTCGCTGCAGAGAGGTTCCTGCTGGTCTCTTCTCACAAGCAATTAGCGATAGAACAAGAGGGAATGGATTCAAGCTGCAAAAGGGCAGGTTTAGACTGGACATTAGTAAAAAATTCTCACGGAAAGAGTGGTCAGAGACTGGAAGAGGCTGCCCAGGGAGGGGGTTGAGTCACCATCGATGTGTTCAAGGTCGTTTAGGTGTGGTGTTGGGGGATATGGTGTAGGGGAGAACTTTGTGGAGTGGGGTAGGTGTTTGGACTTGGTCCCAATGGTCTTTTCCAACCTGAATGATTCTGTGATTCTATAATCCTCCCTCCCCCTTCATTCTCCCCCCTTCCCTTCATCATCCTCCCTCCTGCCCACAGGTGACTGTCCGATGCCGCCGAGGTTTGTCTTTGCGGAACCCACCAAGCCCCTGAAGGAGTCCTACGCGGAGGGGGACACGGTGAAGTTCAGGTGCCGCCCAGGGTACACGATGGCTGCGGGCAAGTTCCCTGGGATCACCTGCCAGGCTGGCTCCTGGTCGGAGAACCCCGACTTCTGCATCGGTGGGTTCCCCAGACGGTGGGCTCCTGGGATCAGGGAGGGGGGTGTACGGAGGGAGGGGGGGGTAGGTGCACCCCAGACCCCGCTTGCGGTTCAGCCCCCGGAGAAGGATGCCCCCCCGGGTCGCTGGTTTTAGGGCAGGTGAGAGCAAGCTCTTGGCCTCTGTGGGGCTCCCCTTTCTGCTGAGAAATATTCATCTCATCAGTTTCCTTTCTCAGTAAGCATATTAACTGTAGCTTTTTAAATTTTTTCCCCAATTTTCTTTGTGCTTTTTATTTGCTTTTTAACTTTCAGTTGCTCAGAAGTTAATGCGGGTCTTGTATCTTTTCTGAAAGCACTGGCACCTCCTCACGAGGGAGTCAGGTGCCTGAGAAGTGGTGAGGACCTCAGTAACGGCACCCAACAGCACTGTCACCTGCGTTTCATCACGAAGCTGTGACACAAAACTAACACTGGTCGCTTGCCCTTCCCAGGAAAGTCATGCGGAGAACCAGACATCCCAAATGGAAAATTTGAGTACACAACCGACCTCCGCTTTGGGGCGACAATACACTTCACCTGTAACGAGGGGTGAGTGTGGGAAACGGCGCCCGCGGGCGACTCAGAGACTTTTAGTGTCTGGGGACTATTTCCTTGACAAGAAGAAGCAGAGCAGGAGGGGTCGGAGTGGGGAGCCGAGGGGTCAGGCTCTTGCTGTCAAAAGAGATTATCCCCGGGACATGAGAGCGGGGTCCTTACGCATTGATTTTTACCTGCTTTGCAAAGAATTTTATTCCTTTCCTGTTGGCGCTCGATAGTAATTCAGCGTTTGCTGTTTTGCCGTGGGTCTGTCTCGTGGTTTTGACTGAACTAACCAACCAGAATGACAGGTGGCCCCTTTCTCCCCCCCGAGGAAAAAGAGAGGAGAGGAAGAGCGAAAGGGGAAAAAAAAAACTTATGAGTTCAGAAAAAAACTAAACTACTTAAATGAAAATAGAAATAAATAATGAGATAAAAAAAGGAAAGAAAAAAAAAAAATGTATATAGAAAACTGTCTCAAGCTCCCAGGGTGATTATCAGGTCACCAGCAGGCACAGGGGAAAGCCCCAGTCTGGACTCGGTGAGGGACAGGAGCTGGATTCTGGATCTAGAGTCAGGAAGCTCGGATCGGGATCAAAGGCAGACGGACAGACAGGGTCCTCCTCGGACATTGGCCATTGAAGAAAGAGGGTTGACCCTTTGATCCCTTGGCTTTTATACGGAGTGTGATGCAGATGGGATGGAATCCCCTGTTGGTCAGGTTTGGGTCACCCCTCCTGTCCGCTCCTCCCCACAGGTGGGACCCCTCGACGCTTTTCCGCTTCCGACCCTCCAACGGGGTGAATACCAAATTTGCCTGCCCACGTCTTTGCTAAGGGGTCTCGGGAAGAGGGGGCTGCGGTGTCCTCTGCGGTGTCCTGGGGGTGCCGGGAGCCGGGGGGGAGGGAAAGAGCGGGTTAAGGCAGGTCAGTGACAGCTCTGCTGGGAAAAGGAGTTGCTATTTTGATGTGCCCCTGCCCTGCCTGCAGCTGAGCAGACCCAGGAAGGAAGCGGGGGTGCCTTCTGCCTTCTGCTCCCTTGAGCTGGTGTCCACCCACTGCAAGTGTGAAGTTCTCTCTAGCTGCATCATAAATCCTGTTTTTTAGGTACTGAAAAAAATCATATTTCAGAGGAGGGCTAGCTGGTTTTCCCCTAGGGTTCAGCTCCTGCAGAGAGTACCACTGGAAACTGTACAAATTTCTGAATTCCCCAAGTATTTTTTCCATTATTTTTTTTTTCAAAGCGATTCAACCTTTTCTTTTCTTAGGTACCGATTAGTTGGGGCGTCGTCTTCACAATGCGTTCTTAAAGACAATGACGTTTACTGGAGTCCTAATGCACACTGTGAAAGTAAGCAGATCTTAAATGTTTTGTGTACACCCTTTCTCAAAGCTGTATCTGGTAGTTTGGGGAAGGGCAGGGGGAGATACTCTCTTCTTGGCACCTCATGCAAATCCCATTAACCTTTAATGAGACCGACTCCTTAGCATGTTCTCCTCCTGTTCTTTAGCATCCGGGCCTCGGTTTTGCATTTGATGGAAATGTTCTTGCATTTTCTAGCTGTTGTTTTTCCATGCAGTTATTCCCTGTCCGCCACCTCCTGGGATTGAGAACGGGAAGATCATGAGTGGGGACACAAGCTTCGTCTTTGGCAGGGTTGTAACTTACAGCTGTGACCAAAACTTTGTTCTTGTTGGAGATGCTACGATTCACTGTACGACGGACAGTAACCTCGAGGGGAAATGGAGTGGTCCAGCCCCTGAGTGCAAAGGTAAATGCCTTCTTTCTCTCCTTATTCCTTTGCCTTTGTTTCTCATCCCTCTCCCGATGGGCTGCCAAACCTGAGGAGGTTGAGTTGAGTTTAAAATGATTCCCAGAGAGCTTCATGCGGTTTGGTTTAATGGATTCTTTAGGTGTCCCCCCACCCCAAAGCTTCCCTCTCCCTGCCCATGCCCAGAGCCTCCTGCGGAAGAAAACTGAATCTCTCCGTGTGTGGTTTCTCAGGGATGTCTCTGTTGAGGGAGCACCCGCAGCCCCCGGGGACTTGTCCCTCTCCGAGCAGCAGGATGGCACTTCTCTTGGTCACCTTCTTGGTGGTCTCTGCCTCTGGTGTCGCTGCCCACCTTTTCCTTCTTGTAATGAATATTCTTACTGCCTGCCTTGTCTTCACTTCCAGTGGTCAAGTGTGAAAATCCTGAAGTGAAAAACGGGAGAAAGTTGTCTGGCTTTGGCACTGAGTACACGTATAAGAATACGGTGACGTTTGGGTGTGATCCTGGTCACGTACTGAAGGGCAGTAGCGCAGTTACTTGTGAAGCAAACAGTACCTGGAGTCCACCCCTGCCCACGTGCGACCCCGGTGAGTACAAACAAACTTATTTCCTTCAGCAATTCTATTGGAGAAGGTGTAAGAGCTGCTGGGCAGGTCAGCACCCCAGCCTTGTGCCCTGGTAGCCGTGCTGTGGCAGATCATCCTGGTTTGGGTCCTTGGTGTGGCACCCCACGCCCGTTAGATATTTATACCTGGAGCTATTTATTTGTGAACATCAAATGACACGCAAGAGAGACAAAATCTCCTTCTACCCCTGAGAAGATGTTTCAGCAGCAGCTTCCAGAGCTGTTGGGGATGTTTGGCTCCTGAGCTGAGCTGAGTTGGGGTCCCACAGGTCGGGTTGGTGGCCAGCGACGGAGCGTCTCTGGGGCAGAGATGTGACCCAATCTCCATCTTTTTCTCCTGCGAAGCAAACTGTGATACAGTCTTCTGTTTGCTAAACGGGTTGGATGCAAACTGTCCCCCAGATGGTGGCATTCAGCCAGGTTAAGATGCTGTGTGCCCCGCAGCAGGGAGCTCTCTGGTGGTCCTGCTGACCCTTTGGGTCCCCTTCCGTAACTAACCTTGCCTTTGTCTCCCCTTGTTAGTCTTCTGCGGTCCTGCTCCAGACTTCCCTTTCGCTGAGCTCACGGGGGCTGCGGGTCACAGATACCCCACTGAAACCAAGCTGGTGTATCGCTGCAAACCGGGCTACGTTGCAGCCGAGGGGAAGTCCTCTGTTGTCACCTGTCAGATTGACTCAACTTGGTCTGCAGACAAGGACTTCTGCATACGTGAGTGTCTCTGCTCCTCGAGGGACTGTGCAGGGTGGGTTGAGGGAGGACGGAGCTGGACTCTCTTCAGTGGCTCCCAGTGACAGGACAAGGGGCAACGGGCACAAGCTGGAACATGGGAAGTTCCACTCCAATCTGAGGAGGAACTTCTTTGGGGTGAGGGTGGCAGAGCCCTGGCAGAGGCTGCCCAGGGAGGGTGTGGAGTCCCCTTCTCTGGAGATCTTCATGCCCCACCTGGATGCTCCTGAGTGATGTGCTCTGGGCAACCCTGCTTTGGCAGGGGAGTTGGACGAGATGATCTCTAGAGGTCCCTTCCAACTCTGTCAAATCCATGAATTAGGCACTTCTGGGTGACACCCTGGAGCTGTGGCCAACGGGCAGTAACTCAGGTCTGGTACTAAGCTGGAAAACTCAAAGTTATTTTCAGTTGCTGCTGGAGGCACGGCGTTTGGCTGCACCTCTTTCTCTCCGTACACCTCTTCACCTTTTCAGTTGGGAAAGGTCCTCAGATGTTCTTGCTGGTGTTCCTCCTGTAGGACAGCTCCCGGATGGTCTCTGTGAGGATCCCCCCACGATTGACAATGGGATGCGCAACGGCACCGAGGGCACGGGCTTTGTCCACGGCTCCATTGTGGTTTATAAATGCAAGGATGGCTTCACCCTCGCTGGAGCTGCCTCTATTCGCTGTACAGTGGACCAGCAACACCGTGGAGTCTGGAGCAAGCCTACTCCTGAATGCAAAAGAGATGATGGTCCTGTAGAACATGTTCTCTGTGGAAAACCACCCACGATTGACCATGGGGTACACAACGGCACCCAGAGCACAAGGTTTCTCCACGGCTCCGTTGTGGTTTATAAGTGCAGGGATGGTTTCACCCTTACCAGAGCCACCTCTATTCGCTGTGTGGCAGGAGATCAGGCCCAGGGAGTCTGGAGCTTGCCCACTCCTGAATGCAGAGGTAACTCTCCTGCAACTGCCTTGCTGCTTCCTCTCTGTCTTCAAAATACCTGCGTTTTCCTTCCTCTGTGAATCCTCAAATCAGCTCATTCTGCTAATAAGCCTTGATGCTGCCTGAAATAGCTTCCGTTAAAATCTAGTGCCACAAGAGCGTGATTAGGTTGTGGCACAGACTCGCAGGTGAGTGGAAATGTGTCCCGGTGAATACATCTGGGCTTTAACAGAGAAATGCCCTGGGAGTTGGGCCGAGCATGTTGACCCGAAGCAGGGATCCCCTTCTGCGTGTGGCTTGAATTGTCTCCCCTGTGCATTGGCTCTGAGTTGAGCTGCTGTGTGGTTTGATGGATTACCACGCTGAACGCCGAGTTTCACATTTTGACTCCCTTCCTTTCCAGGTGGAGCCAACATCGTCATGGCTGGTGAGTAAAACATATTCCTCAGCCCCCGTACCACGCTCTCGCCTATTGTCGCGTTATTGGCTCCTGTGTGTTCTGCTTGAGATAAGCTTAAAAGCCCTCCGCCACGGTCTGTTGACAGATTTATATTTTTTCTTCCTTTAAGATGATGCTGTGAAAAGGTTGGGGGGGGGTAGAGGAGACCAGGGAGGGAGAAGACAATTAGATATATTTGGAGTGAAGACTTAGAATCATAGAATCGTCTGGGTTGGCAGGGACCTTAAAGATCATCTAGTCCAACCATCAGCCTAACTCTGACAAAAAAAATAAATAAGAAATAAAAATCACTAAATCATATTCCTGAGGACCATGTCAACCCATCTTTTGAACACCTCTAGGGATGGTGCCTCAACCCCTTCCCTGGGCAGCCCATTCCAATGCCCGATAACCCTTTCAGTGAAGAAATGTTTCCTAATATCCAATCTAAACCTCCCCTGGAGCAACTTGAGGCCATTGCCCCAACTTAAGCTTCTTATTTGTCTCTTGTAGGAATCTTTCCCCTCCTCCTGGTGATGCTGGTTATGAACATCTAGATCAGGGAGCGGGGAGGCACCTCTAGACCCGTTGGACTTGATGCCACTGACCTGATCGCAGGGTACTGCTTTTGCCTCCTGTGGAATTGGCCTCGAAGCAGCGACAACTGACCTTGGATGACGAAGCACTCGCGCTTCAGGTTGTGGCAACGACTTGGTGTTGGGCATGGCAGCCCATGCACGGTGCTGGGCAGCTCTTTGCCACCCCCGGGGGAAGATGATGTGAGGATGCTCTTCACAAATCAACTGCTGTTACCCCCGTGTTGGGTCGCAACGATGCCAAAGACCTTCATGCTGCAATAGAACAGGCTCGAGAAAATCCTATGCTTTGGGTACCTCCCCACCTTCAGCTTCTTGGCCCCACTAAAGTCACGTTCTGCCTGGTCCTGATCAGGAATCAGGGCTTTCCTAAGGGTCCTGAGGTGGAAAGCGGTGCTGCTGCCGGCAGGGTGAATGGTGAATGTCTTTGTGTGAGTGATATTCACTTGAAAAAATGAAGTTTAATACAAATAGGATGCCCAAGTCGGGTATTGTCTGTGGGTACTGAAAGCATTGAAAATGTTCCTGTAAAATCTCAGTTTTAGCTGCTACTTCAAGGCAAGTCTGAACCATTGTGCAAACAGCAATCCATGCAGATCAGTAGTTTTTAGCAGAGAGGAAAAAAAAAAACCTCATTCTGAAGACAACTAATCTGACACTTCCTGATGCTGCACCCAGAGTAGGTGCAGATGCTTGTCAAGCCTTAATTTACTCCTCCGTGGGGAACAGGGCACAAACCCCACATCTTTATGCACTTTGCTTTCATCATGTCTGCCCTGACCCAGCTCGTCGCTGTGATGGGGACGGTTGGTGGGGGTGGACGGGGGTTGAGCGGGGCAGCATTGCTGTCCCCAGGCTGTGCCACGGGGACAGCTCGGGTGATGGGACCTCACTTGCCTTGTCTAAATCAAACATGCAGGGGGAAAAGTGCCCTTGATTTGTTTGGCTGATAGCTCATATTATGGTGTTCATGGCCCCTCCTGGCTTCAACTCAGCATTGCTAAATTATTTAATAAGCTAACGAGGTATGTAGCATCTCGGAAAATGAAGTAAAGATTTGAGGGTTTCCTGGGAATCCTATTTATAAGGGAAACAAAACTGTGACTGGATTTAAACTTGTATTCAGCTCATGCCTGAATCCTAGAGCAGGACCTCTAGTTGCTGGTAAAGCAAGATTTTGAGATTTTGGGTTTTGTCTGCTGCAGAGGGAAATGACCTGTCAGAGCTTCTTGTGACGCGCAGCTGGGAATGAGAAGTATCCAAAATGTGTCTACTACAAACTTTTTGTTTCTGCATTTTCGCCAGTGCTTTTCTGTTAACGGGAACATGCCTCTAATTAGAGGGGGAAACCACAAATAGCCATTTCCATCAACACGTTAGTCTTGTTCCAGACAGACCCACGAAGTTCTCCCTTCCCAGCAGAGCTCTCTCCTCCTGTCACTGGGGCACCATGAGAGGCTCTTTTCGGAAGCCAGTTTGCAGAATAAGCACTTGCTGATCGTTGGTAATTTTTATCTATCTCTTACGGTAAGGTACGTGAGAAAAAACACAACTATAAAGCCTCATGGCTTGGTGTTGTCATGGTTTGTCACTTTTAATCCCCACTCCATAGTCCAGGGTGGTTTTTCCAGATGATTTACCACCTGGTTGGGAGATCAGCTTGAAATGATCTCCCACAACCAAAGGGAAGGAATTCTGAATGCTGTGACAGCTTACAGGGTGGTCAGCAAAATGTTGTTGAAGAGGGTTTATCTGCTGTCTTTGTAACTGCACTGTACATAATCTGACTTTATAATCTGAACGTAACCAGCCAGGTGCAATTCCAAAGTAGAAATGTCCAACATGTAAATTTTAGAAGTTGTCTGTCAATAAAAGGAATCAAAAGACTTGAATAACACACATCTTGCTGCTTGTTCTAGGCTTGGAAAGTATCCTCTGCCATGTGAGGGGGGGAGCTGAGGCTGCTGCTCCTGCTCCTACATCAAGAAGTCCTGTCTGGGGATTTTTATTCTCCCAGGGATGACGCTGGCTTGGATGAGTCCTGGGGCAGCCAGGATGGGGTCGGGAGGATTGGGGTCCATGGTTGCAGGGGGGTGTGTGGGGCTGGGCTGCACCCACGGCCCCCAAGGACAGACATGTCCCCAGCTGCCACCAGTACCAGGTGTGTGGGAGGAACCAGTACCGGGTTCCTGGGAAGAGCTGCTGTCACCAGAGCCCAGGCCACTTCTGATCAAGGGTGCTCTCTGTGGAGGGCACAATTTGGCTAATGGCACCTCTGTGCCTGCGCCCTCCCCTCTTCCACAGGTGCCAGCGGGTCCCAGGGCCCCATCCTCCCCTGCTCTGGGAGCCAAAAGCATCAAGAGAAGTGGTGTGTGGGACCTGCAGTGTCCCCAGGGATGGTGGCTGCGCCCCCCCCCCTCCCCCAGTGCTGGGGAGCCCATGGGTTCCTGTCCCGCGGCCTCGGGAAGCCCCACAGCTGCACCTCCTTCCGCATGTGGGGGGAAGTGGGGGGAACTGGGGTCCCCATATCTTCCTGCAGCCCCCTGGGAGCCCCAGTCTGCGCTGGGAACCGGAGCATGGTGCTCACCTTCACCCTCTGCCTCCTGGGCAGCTCCGCTCTGCTCCTGGCCATCCCGCCTGGGGCTCAAGGTAAGGGAGACCAGCAGCTCTGTGCCTCTGGGGCCTTCCTCCCACTGCCTTCCTCCTCTTCCTCCTCGCTGCGCTGATCCTTTTGCTTTTCCCTGCGGAGACAGGTAAGAGCCCTGTGCTGGTCCCAGGTGGACTTTGGCACACCAGACCCCGAGCATCCCAGAGCCCTCTAATGAAAAAGATGCTGTGGGACAGCACTGGGGCCACCCTGGGCCCTTCAGCAGCCATGGGAAAGGGAAAAAAACCCTTGTTATGGAGAGTCTTTCACAACCTGCCTGGTTTCTCATAAGAAGGGGCTTGACCCGTGTTTGAGCTGCCAAAGTAAAGCTGGTCATGGATACAGCATCTCACAGCAGCGAGACGAGGAGCCCGTTCCAGCAACAGCTTGTGTTTGAGTTCTGTCAAGTTGCAACTTGTTGTGTTAAATAGAAATGCGTTGGGATGAGGCAGGAGAGTAAAAATAGCAAACAAGTCTGAAAGTCCACAGGGCACGAAAGCCTGGCAGGCAGCCCGTGGTGCCCTTTTGTTCTGGACAGGGCAGCCCAAATCTACAGAAACTTGGCTCCGTCTCTGCAGGATGGTTTTGTTCACCCCTTTCTGCCTCGCAGGCGTAGATGCTGCAGCCTGGCTGCCCTGGCGAGGTTTGGGATGTGTTTTGGCACTGTATGGAGAAGTCTTCTGCCCGTGTCCTCAATCGGGTTAATTGTTCACTGGCATCTTAGGGGAGCGAAGGCTGACCCCCCTGCCTTAGGTGGCTCGGTGGCAGGCTGGGAGTCAAGCATGACACTGAAGGGTCAGGTTGTGTTGTGGGGTTTTCAAAAAAAAAAAAAAAAATCATTAAGTTAACATTTTGCAAAAAGGCTAAGCCGTATTTTCTTCTGTTATATTTGGCTTTCCATGTGTTCAGCTGATGGAGGTGTGTCGGGTCCCCCAGCCACTGCTGGCGTGTGCTGTTCTCAGCAAAGCCAACCTCAGGGGGGTGCAAAGGGCCCGGCAGGGACGGGCTGCACCCCAACAGCTCAGGGGAAGGGACCTGTGGCCCCTGACTCAGGAACCCAAAAGATATTATCAGCGAAAGGCCTTTTTTTTTTTTTTTACCCCTTCTTTTTCCATTCCCATATCTAATGCAAATATCTGCCCAATAAGCAAGGAGCTGTTTCTCTGTGGTTTTGGTTCTGAGCGGCTGCCTGCCCACCCGCCGCCCTCCCGGCTGCCTCTCCCTCCCTCCTTCTCTCTGGGGGTTCAGTGCAAACAACGCCCAGATACCCCTGGCCACACACCAGCAGGTTCACAGCCGGCTCCTTTGCAGCAGCAGAGGTTTTGCCCTTGCTGGTGAGGGTCTGTCCCCACACTGTCCCAGCAGTGCCATGGGCAGCATGGCATGGCACCTCCAGCCCAGCTGCATGTCCCTGCAGCACAGACCCCTGGACCTCAGTCGGTCCTGGAGGGTCCTGCCAACATTTCCCTGGGTCAGATGGGAGCCAGGGGATGTTCTTCCCAGCCTGTGGGTCAGAAACAGGCAGAAAGGCCATGGAGGACTCTTGACCTCACCAGGTCAAGAGTGACACGAAGTCCTGGACCCCCAGTTCTTGCCAGCTGAGGGAACAGCAGGGTCCCCCAGTAGCACAGGGAGGACCTGGGGGCACCTGCTCCAGCTGCATCCTCCACCATATCCCACTGCTCAGGGACCAACAGGCTGCATGGGGACCATCAACACGGCAACCATCGCAGGCAGGAACAGCCTGAGAGCTGTGTAGGCAAACGGCGATTTATTTATCTGCCTTTTCCAGCTTCCAGGTGCCCGTTCCCACGCGTCCAGTATGGGAGGAGAGTGTCCATTGCTCGCCCTTTCTACAGGATGGGGGACAGCGTGAGCTTCGTGTGCAGCTCGGGGTACACCCTGCAGGGCTCCCCCACGAGCACGTGCGGAGCTGACTTCAGATGGAGACCCCCCCTGCCGATGTGCAAAAAGGGTGAGTGTCCCGGCGCGGTGACAACCACGGGGGAAAGCTTCCTCCTGTGTCTTCCCAAATTCGGGGGCGGGGGGGGGGGGTGAAGCAAAGCCCGGCTGCGTCTGTCCTCCTCCCTTCGCCTCCCAAACCCAGGTGCTGCCAGCTTGGTTCTCAGAGGGACAGAAACAGCGCAGGAGAAAGGAGCTGTGGGACACGGGGGGTGCAGCCTGCCCTGTCTGGGGCTGCCAGAGGGATGGGGAGATGTTAACCCCAGGGCTGAGCTGCTGCCTGGCAGGAGGCTGTAACCCCCTCCCCCCAGAGCACAGGCCAGCTCCAGGAGGGCAGGACCTGCTGCCCCAGGGGGGATTTCTCTGACTCTGCTTCTGGTCAGATGTGGGATGTTTTCATCTTCCTCCTGGAAGGGGAAGGAATCACTGCTTCTCACTGCTCTTCCCACTTCCACGTCCACATGCATCTTCTGCCAAATCCCATGATGTGCCTGTGGGTTCTCCTCTTGGGACCATCCTTATTAGTAGTAATTTCCGCCGTGCTTAGTGTGATTGTAATCTTGGTGCTGCTGTTGACCTTTTGTTAACTACTACATTGACAGAGCACATGGAACCAAAACCTGAGCAGAATTCAGGATATTACCCCAATATTACCCAAGCAGTTCCAGCAGCACACAAAATGGCAAACCCACAGGGCAATTTCTTTTCCCCTCCCCAGAGGTGACGTGTCCTCGGCCACCAAACATCGCCAACGGGCTGCACAGCGCACAGTCCTTGGAAAAGTT
>JAOTQQ010000013.1:5496854-5525871 GCA_026546715.1 Gallinago undulata
CCTTCTCTGGAGACATTCAAACCCACCTGGACACGTTCCTGTGGGACCTGCTCTGGGTGGCCCTGCTCTGGCAGGGGCTGGACTAGATGATCTCCAGAGGTCCCTTCCAACCCAAATCATTTTGTGATTCTGTGATAATATCAGAGAAGTTGTTCTCTGATGGACGGTCTCTAGATTATCGCTGAGCCTGACTCCTCCCCTCTGGAAAAATACCCCTCTATCTGTGAGTTGACCCCTCTGTGGAGTTCATGGTGAAGGTCAGTCACCAGCAAACTTCACTAAAGGCATTGTCACAAATGTCACAAGATTCCTAGCGTGGGTGTTCCTGCACAGAAAAATGGACATTCACCAGAATAAATTCATAATCCACATAGGCTGCTTCCTCGGTGGAGTTGCCCCCACCCCAGTGACTCGAGCTGAAACACCCTGCAGTAACAATGAGAGGAAATAAAGTACCCAATGCTCATGTAAATAAATCAGGGGCTCTTTAAGGAAGCAGCTTCACAGAAAAATTCTCCCTCCCATTCCACATTCTTGTGGTTTTGAAGCGTCCTTAGTAACTATTATGTGTGAAAGTAAAAATAAACATTTTAAAAAAGGATGTTTAACAGAAGTTTAAAGTTACACGTGGATGTTACCCCTTTGGTTTCCACTTAGAATCTTCTCCTCCAGAGTTCTTGGGCTTGGACTGTCAGAGGTGATTAGACACTTAAATTGAAGCAACTAACTCACTTCATTGAAATCAGTGGTATAAATAGCTTAGACAGCTGGACTAATTAATAAATTATTTGTAAATAATATGACTGGTGACATCTTTGAAGGGCAAAGGACTTATCCAGACTAGAAGTGGGCAAGAGGCAGTTGGCTCTAAAGCTCCCACAGAATTCTTCCCTCCTACCCCTTCCTTCTCCAAATGCTCTGGTAGCTCAGTACCAGAAAAATCTCTTTCTCTGCCAGGCCTGTCCCAAGGTGCCCCCACTGCACCCCATTTTGTATCTGCCACGTCAGTCTGGAGGAGCTGATCTCACAAATACCCTCATGTGGGAGTGAGAGACATCGTAAAGAAAGGAACTACCCTCTGGAATAAGAATTAATCCCTGGTTACATTCCAAAAGAATTCAAGAACAATGTCTTGTTGTTGTATTTCAGTTGTATTTCTTAGATTTTATATTCCTTATTCCTTCTCATTAAAGGTCCTTTTTTTTTTTTTGTTTTAAATTCTAATTTCAGAGATCAGATGTGTGTTCCCAGAAGTTCAAGGTGTTAAGAAAGGCATAAAAGGAAACAGTTATCGCTCTGGGACCAACGTCACTCTGGAATGCGATGATGGTTACACGCTGGAAGGCATCAGCTGGATTCTGTGCCAGGAGGACTTCAGCTGGGACCCTCCCGTCCCAGCCTGCAAACTGAGTGAGGCTCAGGGACGAGGCAAAGACCAAACAGAAACGTGCAAATGCATTTTAAACACACAAATGTCTTTCTGTAGATCTATAAAAAAGTATCCAATGGTGTGTTTTTTAAGAAATTCCATATCGTAGGGCCTCGAAATATCGGTAGAGTGATTAACACCAGCTGAGAAACACTGTATTTTGTTAGAATAATTTGCTGATTTTTCTTTTTCTCTCCCCTCCAGGGTCACAGAAGTCTGGGTCTGTAGGCCTAGGTAAGGGGCTCGGAGGCATTTCTGTGGCTGGGTCTTTACGCAGCAGCCTCCGTGGCACCGTTCCCCCCTGCGTACTTTGAATGCTTTACATACAGTGAGGATAACACGCTCTTCTCCCTCAGGAGTGGCGGCTGCGGGACTCCTGCTTCTCCTGGGCGCAGGCATCGTCTGGAAAATTATTTCTAAGCAGAAGCAAGGGTAAGGCGGTCTGCTGGGTGTGCATCTGTGTCCTTTGTTCCAAGTCCCAAGTTTTATATGCTTTATACACTTGAAATATTCGCCCGAGTGTGCCCAGGTCTTGTATTTCTCTGTCTTCAGCTCACATTTGCAACCTGACCAAGGCGCAGCAATCTGGAATCGATGGTGTGATTATGCTGTTTTATATCAGGACTCTTCCGAAGAGGAACCCAACCCGAGTGTTCTTCCACAAACCAACACAGCTCACAGTTTTCTTCTTTTTTCACTTAGCTACTATCACACCTATGAAAACGACAGTTACCAAAACCCTCTGAACCAACCAGCTGAACAGAAACGTTCATGTCTTCCATAGAAGGTATGGATTTATATTCCTCAACATAAAATACCAGTTATCGCTGCAAAATTAAGTTGTTCCAATGTAACCATTCAAGCAGGAAACTCCTTCCCCTCAACCTTCCGGTAAGATGCTTTCTTTTGCTGAATAAAAGACTGTTTTAAACATACTGTTGTTTTTGGTTTTAAAAGTCTTATTTTTCTTTCCACCACCACCCTCAGTGTGTGTGTTCCCTTTCCCATAACCTGAAGAGATGGTGTTCCCGGGTCACTCCCAGCCTGTGCCTTGTTTCTGACATGAAGCTGGTTTGGTTGTAAGGATTGCAGGAGACTTTGATCTCTACAAATCTCCCTTGAAAGCAGCAGTGCCAGAAAAGGGCACTGAACTGGGCCTTTGGGGGGTTTTGTTTGTTTTTACACTTATTGCAGCACAGTTTTTACTTATGGGTTAATGTACTTTCTATGCTGAATCGATTGCAGTTGACAGTGAATTTCCGCTGTTGGCAGCGCTCTGAAAATCGTCAGCTTTGCCTACAAAATGGCACCCATAGACAGCTCTTTTTATTTTTGTAAAGGCTGGTTTTAGATAATTCCTTCTCTGAAACAATGCATTTCCCAGAAATTCTCTCCTCCGTCCCCGAGTTATGATGTAATTTCTACATGCCAGTGTGAAAACAGGAAGAGTCTAATTTTAACTCTGGTGTTACACCTTTTCCCCAGACTCGGTACTCCCGCTGCTGCTAACCAGGGCTTGGATCCGTTCTCCATGGCTGCAGGTTGCACAAAAGCATCGCTCACATCGAAATTCTGTGGCAAAAAAAAAAGGCACTTTACTGTAGAACCAGCATTAATGCTCCTTCTGCTCCTATTAATTACTAATGAAGTTCAAACTGCGCATGATGCTGTTTCAGAGGGACTTGTGTGTCCTGCTGTGTCTGACAAAGAACATTTCTCTGTTCACAACCCTGGTGAGAAGCAAGATCCTGAGAAGCATCCTGCACGCGTGGAAGTCACCATTAGTTAAAATTGTCTTAACAACTGTCTGCAGCATCGCCAGATGCTGCTCTGCATTTTCTTCCAGGAACGCTTATTTGCAGTGATCCTCTATGAATGCTTGACCTAATAAAAACTGAATGCGGGACAAAAATCGCTATAGGTTTTTGTCTCTCCTTTTGTGTCCATCTTACGTCTTTTGTCTTTTTTCTTAGTACAGCTCTTCAACGCGCGCAGTTTGTCTTTCCAAGGAGCCGCAGCCCCGCAGAAAGCTCTTCATCCCGGTCCTGGCAGACAGGCGCCTTGATTTTTAATTAGGCTTTGTGGGCGGTGAAAGTGCGGGAGCTGCGCGACTCAACACGCCTTGAAGCTCTTCCTCTTTGCCGGGAACGTGAGCTGCTCTCGGGGGACCCCGCCCCGGAAAGGGCCTGGTTTCCTGCGGCCGAGGCCTCTCCCCGTCCCCGGTCTCCTCAGGCCAGGGCTTCTCCTCAGGCCGAGGCCTCTCTCCGGTTTTCTGGGCTTCTCCCCATGCCCCATCTCCTCAGCCCGGGCCGCGGCAAGTCCAGCCTCAGGCCGGCAGTCGCCGGGAAAGGCGGGGGGCCCGGTCGCCGCCATGTAACGGGCCCCACCACCTCCGCGCCGTGGCCCCGCCCTCCCCGCGGTGCCCGTCATGGCGGCGGCCGAGGGCGGAGGCGGGTGGCGCAGCGCGCACGCGCCCCAGCCCCGCGCTGCGTCTCCGCTGCCGTGCGAGTGAGGGACGCGGAGCGGCCGGTTCTGCTGGGGCCGCCGCCATGGGGCCGTCCGTCCACGGCCCGGGCCTCCTGCTGGCGACGATGGCGCTGTCGTGTTTCGGCGCAGCGCGGGCTGAGGGTGAGGAATGGACGCCCGCTCCCCCCGGCCCGCCATGGCGGGAGGGAGAGTGGGCTGAGGTGAGGCACGGCGGGCCCCCGCGGCCTTCCCGCCCCAGCAGCAGCCGGGAGGAGGGAGCTCGCTCGCCGTCCCCGGGAGCTGAGGGGGCTGCCGGGCTGAGGGAGCACCGCTGTGCCCGTCGGGGAGGCGGCGGGGAGGGAGAAGGAAGCGGTTTTAGGCGGTGACGGAACCAGCGGGGTCTGCGGGCGGCTTCGGTGGGGTGAAAAGATGAGAGAAAGGTGGTGTAAGAAAGGGCGTGCTGGCTTTGGGTGCTGATGGGTGCCTGGTTCTGACCCTGAGCTGAGCTGGGGGGTTACATTTCTTTCAGGGTTTGGTAAATCTTGAAGCAATACTATAAAAGAAGGGCAATTTGTAGGTATCCCCAAGGAGGTGGGGGCCTCTGCCGTGGGTAAGCCTTGCAGAGGCCGGGTGGATCTTGTGCCTGGGCCGAGAGGTCTGCAATGTGTTCCCAGCCCTCCAGCCTGGAGGAATTTTATGTTACATTTACGTTAACCGCCCCTTAAAACCTTCCTGGCTCTGTAGGTCCCCGTTGGTTCATGTTTTAAACTCCCCTCTGTGATCTGCCTGGCCTTTTGTCTGGGGAAGGGGAATGAACAGGGGCCGAGCGTGGCCGATTGTTTGTTCCCGCAGCATTTCACTGCGGGTGGGTGTACGGTGAATTAAGGATAAGAATTAAGAATAAGGCAAACAGACCGAAAATATAAAGTTGAAGGAAACTGTCTGGATAGAAAGCTAATGAAGAAATTGAGAAAACGAAGAAGTAACTGGTGCTAGTGTGGAGTTGGACATGGCGTGCAGTTAAAATACAAATTAAAAAATTCAAACCTAGGGAAATACACAAAGAGCCCTGGCCCTTACGAACGTCAGCTCTTTGATTTACCGATGAGTCCTTAAAACCTACTGATTGAGTGTGGCTTCCATGCCATTGTGCCTTGACTTCTCTCTCTTCTTGTTGATAAGATTGTGTATTGCTTTTACCTTCTTCTGACAGAGATGTGTCCCCCTCCGGATAGGCTGCAGTACGCAGAGCTGGAGAACGCAGAGCTTCTCGGGACAACACAGAGCTTTCCTATTGGAACCAACGTGTCCTACGTCTGCTGGCCGGGGTATATGAAAATCCCTGGAAAATTATCATTTCGTACATGTAGTGAAGGTTCACAGTGGCTGCCCAGAGAACAGTTCTGCAAAGGTAATGTGTGTATGAGATCTTTGGGGTTTTTTCCTTTGATATTTAACCATTTTAGTTTTCCAGTTTAGTATTCTGTAATATTTAAAATGAAACTTGAAAAATGCTAATAATGGTAAGAGAAGTATATGCCAAAGAATTAGCCTTTGTAGATAACTACCAAGATGTAGATTTTTTTTCTTTTCTTTTCCCCTCCCTTTAGAGAGAAAATGTAACCATCCAGGAGAATTAGTGCATGGTTCTGTTCATGTGACAGATCTTGCATTTGGTTCAGAAGCTACTTTTTCATGTGAAGAAGGGTAAGTATTTTGGTGAATGAATCTTCTTTTATTTTTTCTGTTTAAACCAAATTTGAAACAAACCCAAATGTTCTCAGGCAGGTTCTATTCCAGTTCTGACTTGAAATGTCTCCAGCATTCTACCTGGAACAAATGAAATTACAGTTAAATTTGATTCCCTGGTTTTACTTGCTGTTTGCATCAACTAAGGCTTGAGCTCTGTAGTGAGAGTCTGCAGAGTGAAAACTAGTGTTACCTCTAATGACTTCTTTTAATGCTCCTGTGGCAGAGAGAATAAATGTATATATTCTTCACCCTTCGTTATTATAATGAATGATGGCCCATCTGTCTGTGTATAACAAATTAAGTCAAAAGCTCTAACCTCTTATAAGGTTTTTTTCTCCCTTTCCTTTTAACAGCTTGGTTTTTTAGTCTTAGTAACTTTGAGCATTAGAGGATACACATCTTAAAATGACGAGACTTGCATAACTTTCTTTAGTGATATCTCATTTGCTTCTCTTCTGTTTTCAAAGTTGAGACTTAATAAATAAATAAAATTTCAAATGCCATTCTCATTACAACAAAAGCTTGGTGCGTCATAGCCCCTTAATCACAGAACAGAATCGTATAAACAGATTTCTAGCTTCTTGTTGGAAAAATGAGAGATTCCTTAAGTTTCACCTCTCTAAATTTTTTTTCTCTGTCTAGATTCAGATTAGTTGGACCTGGTACAATTTCCTGTGTAATTAAGAATAATGGTGTGGACTGGAATAGAGATCTTCCTATCTGTGAAGGTAAGTAAACTACTACGGTGTTATAGTCAGATAGTGGTAATTAATTTAAAAACAGTTGTGCTGTAAACTTTCCAGTACAAGACATGATGGTAAAATAGGATTGATTTTTATTTTTTGGAGCTACTTGGGATGTGCCTGAGGGGTCATCACTGGAAAGTATCAGCTATTGTGGTAATTAGATCATATTAGTTAAAGTCAACCTCTTCTTGAGATTGAGACCCACTGTAATGGATGACCATCGGTAACTGTTAGTTATATCTGTAGCTTAGATTTAGAAATAGATTCATAGAATTGTCTGTGTTGGAAGGGACCTTTAAGGTCATTTAGTCCAACCCTCAACCGAACTCTGATAAAAAAACATCACTAAGCCATGTCGGATTTAAATGAAATAACTTGAAACTCAAGGCTTGCGCTTTCTGAGGTGAACGAGTCAAATTCTGTTGACTTAATTTGTGTGATTTATTTCTAGTAATTGCTTGTAAACCGCCTCTGAGCATCCCCCACGGGAGCTACACGGAAGCCGACAGCTACGTGTATCAGACGACAGTGACATACACCTGCGACCAGGCCCCCGGAGACGACGATCCCTTCTCACTCATCGGCCCCGCTACTATTTTCTGCACCTTTGATGAACACTCAGAAGGAGTTTGGAGTGAACCCCCTCCACAATGTAGAGGTTGTTGGGATTTTTAATGTGCTTCTTTGTTATAGCTTATCTGACCCCAAAAATCTGGGATCTGTCCTTTTTTGGAAGGGAGATGGGGGGTGGTATGCACTTCCCTATAGAAAAGAGCAAACAAATCCTCTGGTAATAAACTTGACATAGTTCCAGTGGAGATCTGATCTAACTGCACTATGGGTATTGATTGATTATGACACAGAATATGTCTAAAATTTAAGTTAAAACTTTAAAAATATATGTATGAGCATGCTGTTGGTAGAAGTGACAAGGACAAAGTGAAGGAACTGAGAGACCATAAAGCTTGAGTAGCTGAAGAAAAATTTGGTAAAGAGCAAGAATTTGAAAGCTAGATTAAGAATAGTGAAAAGGTAGGGAAGAACTCATTTTCTAACACAGCTACTATGCAAATGCAGAAATAAATGCAAAGCCCAGCAAGCACAAAGTCTTGCTTTGCAGCCGTGGGGAGAAGTACCAGATACTCATGTGTTGTCATTTGAACCCTACTCAATAGCATTTTGTTTTCTAAAGTTCTGCCACCATACAGGAGTGTGGCTTCTGGAAGTGGAATGTGATTATATCAATGACTAGCATTTTTTATTTGACACTGTACTGTTACATCTCAATAGCTTAAAGCAAGGACCTTCTCCACCTTTAAGAGAATAACCTCTTTACAAAGCCCCTCCAAAACAGTTTGAGGAATTAGAAGAAGGAAATGTATAAGCAGTAAGAGGATGCTGGCTCTGTTGCACAGATACTGTTAACAAATGTTTCTAAGCTTTTTTTCTTTTCCCTATTTCAGTGGTCAAATGCGATGACCCGAGAGTTGAAAATGGGAAAAAAATATCTGGATTTGGACCTCGCTATACTTACAGGGACTCAGTCATGTTTGAGTGTGATCCGGGCTATTTCATGGTTGGATCGGACATAATTACCTGTGGAGAAGATAACACCTGGTCTCCTTCAAAACCAGTTTGTGAAAAAAGTAAGTCTTTAAATAAGAATCCAACTCTTCTTGTATGTTGAGAATGTTTTACATCTGCCTTAGCTAAAATTTAAAATCTTAACACATACAGAAGTTGTGGCGTGGACATACTGTGATGCTGCTGCATCCTAACAGCACCATGGTGGTCGTTCTTGTGATTTCATGTGGAAATACAGGAGAAAAGATGTGTTTCTGAATTCTGATAGAAAGAGCTAGGAGTATGGTATGCACAGTGAGGAAGCTGTAGTGTCTTTCTAGAGTAATCGGAATTGTCCCAGGTCTTGTGTTCTCTTACACAGCTTTTCAGCTCTTACTTTCCAGGCATCATGTAAGCAGTGTAGTATGTTGTTAGGACTAGTCAGGACTACTCTGCAGGGCTGGGAACATTGCAGAAGTCTTTTCTGTAACCTTTCTCATTCCTCTGTGCTAGAAGAAGAGGGAATGTTGTAGCAAGAGAATTTTTTTCCTGCATTTTCTAATAATGAGCTCCCAAGAATGAGAACTGCTTCTGCAAAGAGCACGTTGGGGTGTTCTGTAATGAAAGAGTCTGATAAGGCACCTGGAAATTATTCTAGAGCTTACAAAATAATTAACCAATAAATACAAATATCTTAGCTACCACATCCTAACATCATATTACCTTATTATCTACAGTGATGTTTCTTTTTAAGTTTTCTAAAAGAAACATTTATATTTAAAATTGTGGTAAAGTTAAACTATTCAGATATGCTGATCTGTTTTTCTCATACAAGAGCAATGTGTATTTGTGGGGTGAGTTAATGACTTATGAAATATTTAAAGTTTGTTATCACTAAGCTTATTTTTAAATTCCTGTATCAGTTACTGCAGGTGTATGTGGTGACCCAAAAGTCAAAAATGGAGCAGTGGTTGGAAACAAATCTGTATATGAAGAAGGAGAGTCTGTTCACATAAAGTGCAATGCTTATTGTGCTTTTCCTGATGGTGCACAAGAAATGACAATAACTTGTCAAGGACACAATACGTGGAGTTCCTTACAAAACTGTGCATGTGAGTAAAACTCATACTTGGTAAAATGAAGGGCAGAGTGCCAGGTTGCCAGCTGTCTGATGAAGGGATGTGCAGAGTCTGGCAGCCGGGCACCGAGTGGCGATGGTGGGAGGGTTGGGGGGATCCTGGGGGGACGCAGTTTTAGCAACCGAGGACAGTTTTCAGCAGAGTTGGAGTCTTGTTCAGTCTTTGTTTTGCTTACAGACATTGTTAAAGTTGAAAAGCCAGTGGGAAGGATCTGTTTGGGGAGTAATTTGTGAATGTTTTTTCTTTGATGGTGCTGGGCTTTGTTCTCCCCTCCCGTTGCACTGTGTAATCACTTGCAATGGAAACAGGTTGTCATTACTTTGACGCAACTGTTTGTCCTAAGGAAGCCGAGATGCGTCTTTCTATTAATGAGGTGTGTCCATCAGCAGAAGTATCTGCAGCCTCCAGGAAGCAGGAAGCCTTTGCATATAAAATGTCTTAAGGATTGAGCAAGCTTCTGATATTTACACAAATGTAGGGGCTTTTTGATGGCAACTTCTTGAATCTGCTTTGTGTACCAGCTCTGTTCTTGGACTTTATTTCCTTTCCTCCCTCCCCCACCCCAATCTCTTTCCAGGTGAGATTGAAACTTCTGATTCCACGCCAAGCATAAGTAATGGTAGAGTAATTGATGGACAGAAACCTTACTATTCTGTCGGGGATTTTATTACAATTGAGTGTTACACAATCTACACGTTACATGGTGAAGCTCGTATTCAGTATGTTGGAGAAAACCGGTGGTATCCTGGAGTGCCAACTTGCCAGTTAAGTAAGTATGAACTGCAAGAATTTCCACTGGAATGAAAATACACATAACGGGTGCCATGCTTCTTGGGGACATTCTTCTGTATTCAGGGAAATCATATCATGTACACTTCCTTCTTTATTTTGACATAAGAAAAATAGGGTTTGGTAAAATCCATTTAAAAATAGGAATATTTTAAGTTAAATAAATACTACAATCTAAACAAGTGCTTGATCTGTTTGAAATAACTTTGTGAATATTTTTATAATAATGTTTGAACAAGAAGCATGTGTGTTCCTCTTATGATACCAATTTACTCTCTTTTTAGGTGGTTATATTATAGCCCTCATCTGTGGTAAGTATCTTATAAAATGTGAACAAGATACAGTGTGGATTGTGTTTTTTATGTGGAATTGATATTCTGGTCATCACCCCTGACTGCAGTAGCATAACATGATTCTGGAGTTTTGATTATTTTAATATTGCTTGTCTGCTCCTAAAGCTTCAGAGTTCAAGAAAAGTTAAGGTTGCTTAGCAATTATCGATTAATTTCATGTAAAATGTGTGTTTTTTCATGTATGGGAGGCATCAGATTTCAAAGGTGTCTTCCACAACTTAATCTCTTCCATAAACTCTTCAGTGCTTGGGTTTGCTGGAAGCGTGAGTCAATAACTGTGCAAGGGAGCACAAGTGCTTAGTCCTTTTTCTGTCCTTGCATTTGTTACCCGCTTTTGCTTTCTTACAAGCCTGTTGTAAAAAGTACTATGGGGATGTTGATGGATCTGTTTGAGTGTTACTGAGCTGCTGGGGCTTTGCCATCTTTGTAGTCATCATTCTTGAGCTGAACTGCCTTGAACAGCTTTGAGTAAAGCATCAAATACATATTTGTTAAATAAGCCGTGCAAATTTTAAGTATTTTGGGGGCGGGGTCTATAGGGCTGTGGATGAGAACAGTGCTATTTCTGCTAAAAGTCTCTGAGGCTTTTTTTGTGAGCTAGAGATGGTCTTTATCATTCTAATACTTTTTTTTTTTCATTCTTCCTAAAGTGACTCTGGTAGTTGCGGGGTTACTGGTAGCCTTCTGGCTCTATAAGAAATTCTGTTCACAAAATGGGTGAGTAAGCATACTTTTTTTATTGTTATTAATGTTGCAAGTTTCTAAATGACTGAGCAAAAGCAGCGCTAATGTGTGTGTAAGTTTCTTGAGCTTCATCTGCCCTTTCTTTTTCAAATGCCTCATGGTTATATATGAGCTTAGCAGAACAGCTGATGTGAAGCTAAAGTGCCTAACAATACGTTTGACTTTGTTTTTTGTATCTGCTATTCAGATAAGCTGCTAATTAACACTTGCACTAATTTCAAGGAAGGGAAACCCCTGTTCTTAAGCTTGTATTTAGCATAGGTGCACTTGCTGAGGAAAGTACTGTTCACATCTGCTCTAAACCACGTGAGTTTACCTCTTCAAACCAGTGGTAGTAGTGGCTTGTGTGTGGGCTTGTGTTATTTTCTTGCTGGGGTGCCCTCTGGCATCACTGGGTCTGCCAGGCCTTAATGAGCCTGGGGGGGATTTACATGAACTGGGAGCCTTGGAGCTTCCTCTCTTCTCCATGGACATACCAGTGGTAGTGGAGGGCAACTGGAGAACTGCCGTATTTTGTGGTTTGAACCAGAAGCACCTTAAATAAAATCACATGGGCTTAGTTATAAGAAAAAGGTGAAAAAATACTGGCCTAAACCAGTGCTCCTGTGCTGTTTGAAAAAGCAAATAAAATAGTCAGTTTTCCTACAAGAATGTTTCATGTGTGGATCCTCTTCAGCTTTTTTCTCTTGCAGCAGCAATGTTGGGTGTTCCCATGTTGCAAAGTCAACTGTAGAATATTAGTAGTGTGTGCTTCCGTTTCTAAGAAACGTACCGTGCCTTTTGAATTTTATCATCAAACCAGCTAATTGTTAGGTATGATTTTTTATAGAGGAGTGGCAGGATATTTAAATGCTTCTTTGAGCATTGCTTCTTGTGGTTATGTCTTATTTTAACTTCTTGAAAAAAGCCTGTTTTGTTGGAGAAATAGTTTGTAAGACGCAAAATGCTGAAAATTCAGAGCAAGCTAGGTAGTACACATAGAATGAGAATGTTACGAAAAGCATCTCATCAAAACTGATTTACCTTTCAAAAAAATCTGTTGGAATTTATCTGGGGTACATGAAGCAAAGAAAAGGATGTTTTAAATGAAGTTAACCAGGGGAAATATTCCTGCGGTTCATATTTGTAATAAGTAGATGCAGTACTAGTTGGGAGAACCCTGAAGCTGGCTTCTATCCGGCAAGGTTTTAGTCACAGTATCTTCCACACAGGCTGTGTGGTGGTGTTACAAGGGGCAGAGTGGCCCTGTAAGCAGGGTGGCTGGCTACCTGTATGCTACTAAATTCCAGTGCTTTTGAGCAATTGCTTTTCATCCAAGACTTTGGATCCTGCAGTCTGGATGGGCCCAATGTGGGAGTTAATAGTATTGGGGCAGCACTTTCTGCCTTCATCTGTGGAGAGACCTCTCCGGGTGTAGAAAGGAGGAGGGATCTAAAGCAACATCATCAAAAATTAAAGACCTTTATATTCCTGAAAGTTTTACAACATGAAAGGTCTTACTGTGCCCAGAGCTTTCCTGAAGCTTTGTTGCTGTGAATGTCTTGCTGTTAAACCTGTTTCATATCTGAAATGCCCAATCTAATCTTTTATTAAGTCCTCGATCTCCCTGTTTCGTTTTCTGGATTCCTGATGTAGCTGAGCCTTTGCCAACTGTTATGCTTCCAGCATCTTGTACTTGCTGTGTTGTCTTCAAATTCCAGCAAGAATCTCTTCCTGCCCTCTTGTGTGTTTAATTTGCCAGTGAAATAGACGTTCAATTAGACCTTTTTCCCCTTCTGCTGTTCAGCTCGTATACAGTTGATGAGAGTTGCAAGGAAACATGTATTTTAAAAGCTAAAGTACCAGCTGAGATGGAAGAAGCTGCACAAAAGTATTAATTGAGTCTTAATAAGGTATACCCTTTCCACTTAATTTGGACTTTTGCAATAAAGCTTAAGTGTCTTTTATTATGATGGTTTACTCAGAATTTCAGGAGTGTGGAATCCAGCTAGTGTCAGAAACGATAGCTCCCAGTGGTTGCGTGTCTCATATCCTAGTTTTGGGTTGTCTTTAAAAAAAACGAGTAGCGTATTTTTCTGTAAGAAACTATATATGTACTGAGTAGAATGTTTGCACCTCCTTCAGTGATGTGAAAAGAGTTACAGTGCTGTGTTACTTTTGTTAGCTAATAGTATAATTCCCTAAAACGACAAGACTGTTGGAGCTGGAGACCAGCTCTGCTGCACTGCAGGGACACTAGAATCATAAAGGCAGTGTGGGTGCTTCCAGAGAAAACCAGATCACATCTCAGAGTTACTGATTTCATCTGCCTTTTCAGCTTTCTAGAAGAAAAATAAAATAAATAAGGTGCAAACAAGGTCTTCTCTTTAAATCTTTTTATAAAAAAAGATTATTTCTTTTTTCAAATTCAGAGTTGTGTAACTCTAAAAATGGTCAAAATACAGTTGCTTGTTTGGAACTGATTTCCTCTCCTATATTTTGAATTAGTGTTTAGTGGAGTAGTCAGCTGCATTTGATGGTAGTATAATTACTCTGGCAGTTGGTAGGGTCAAGTTAGCTCCTTCAAAAACCTAGCTCCTCACACCTTGTTACAACAGGACAGATTTAAGACAGGACAGCTTAGTTTGACTGTTCCCTGTCTATTTTTTGTCATTAGTACCTTAACAGTTACCGGTTGCACTACAAATTCTTCCCTAAGCTAGTATTTAATTTCTGCCACTTCTCCCCAGTGCACGAGTTCCAAGAAAGTAATGGTTGAACGGAATGTAAAGGTCTTTTCAAATGTATAGTCCTGATTTTACTTAGTTTTAAAGAACAGGTGATATTTCAGCATTCTTGATAAATCTGAGATGGTGTAGAGGAAAGTTAAGCTTGGCATTTCTTCTGAAATAATGTATGGATTAAGTAATATTGTCTTTACCTCTGAAGTAAGAAGTTTCTAATTGAGATAGCATTAGTTGTCTGCATTAGCTGGGCTTATTTTTGGAGAGTGGAAAAAAAGGAATCAAGTTCTTATGTGCTTAATCTTAACCTTTTGCACATGACAGTGATAAGAGAAATGAATGCTGTGGTGTGTGTATGCACTAGTAACCCCTGAGCTTTTCTTACGGTGTCTGGAACTCCTTGGAGACCGAGAGTAATAGTGCAGAGGTTGGGGGGTGGGGGTGGGTCTGTAAAGCAAAACAGGAGTTATTCAAGAACTTCAAAATTCATAATTACTTCCATATGTATGTATTTTAATGCTAGTATGTTTAAGTATTGTAAATTTGCTGTTAGCAGACTACAAAATCCAAATTCTCACAAACTAATATCCAGCTTCTGGTTATAAAATATGTACTGAAAAACATACTGTGCTTAAAATAAATTATGCAGGATGGTCCTGATGTAGTCTCCAAATCAGTTAGGAATCCTGTAACTGTTCTGTCTGGTTTCAGTTTTTGATAATACTCGGGCATGGTCTGTTCGTTACTTGAAATAATCTATTTGGATCAGATGCTGTTGCACTCCCTGGGTCATTCTTAGCAGTCTCGTGGATGAAATGAAGCAAAAACCTCCTCAGTCTAGGACTTGCTTAGTAAGATGAAGACAAATAATGATTAGTTTCATGACTTTACCTGTTGATTTAATGATAAAACTAAGGATGTGCTTTCAGAATAAATGTTAAAACCGTTTAAATGTAAAATCTCTGATTTGACCTGTTTTTTTGTTTGTAGGAAACGTGACAGCACTCCATGTACTGCCGAATATAAGATCTGTAAAGCATGAATGACTTTTTTGGGGGGAGTGGGAGGGAGTTTGCAGTTCAATCTACCAATCAGAAATGGAAAATTACTGCACTTGCCTTGAGTTTTTGTAGATAAATATCTTGTACTATGTCTTATGCTACTGATTAACTGGAGTGGGAGCTCACCACTAAGATAAAAAGGAGATATATTTATATATATATGCTTTTCCTTATGGGCCACTCATACTGTTTTTCTGTGTATGGAAATGGACTTTGAGGCCGGTAGCACGCAGGAGCGGCTGTGTCGGCGGGAGTACTGGACGTGTCGCTGTCACAGGGCCAGCTGCTGCTGCCTTCAGTGCTACCTCTTTTCTTACAGAAGACTTTTGTTCAGTGTTAGTTCTGCTCACTAAAATCTGAATGTGCTCCGTGTTCGTTTTTGTGGTTAAGGTGATACAGATGATTATGTTGTCTCTTGTATTCTTAAATGTTTTATTATTATTTTCCTTACGAGATCGGTGCCTTTTAAGGCTATGTCTCTTTTTATCACAGTTTAGATCTTATATGCACTACTTGTTTGCCAAAGTTGGTTTCTGTGTATTTAATGAATTAAAATGTGCCTTTAAATCAGAGTTGTACAGCTTTCCCATTGCCTTTATGAAGGAAAAAAAGCCATATATATTTCTGGCTCTTTAATACAATCCGAGAGAGACTACAGTGGATTTGTTGGAATGGAAAATTAACAGTTCCTATACCAAAGATATCCCCTGCCTTTAGAATTGTTGGCCTATTGACAGAAAATACTAATTAAAGGGGCTGCAGAGAAATCAGCATAGCCATCTCCTATCAGGAGCACAGTGTAAGTTCGTTAGGACGCTTGATTTTTCTTGCGCCTTGATGTTAGCTTTTAGGGATAATTTTGTTGCTATTCAGGGTTGAAAGGGTGCTTTATGGATTGACCTTCTTTGCTTTTTTTACTTGAAGTCATGTATTTCACATATGGCATTTCAAATCTCTGCATACAGCCTCCGATGCTTGATCTCACTCTGTAATGCTAGATTTGCTGTCAGATCTCTGCTGAGAAACAGAAGCCTTTCCCTGTCTGGTTCCTCTTTTCAGGTTAAGGGAAAACCAAAGCAGGTTAGTTTGGGGGTGTAGGAGTGGGGGTGCTGGCGGTGGCTGGGGGCTCTGGAGGCAGCTGCTTGCTGTTGCTTTGGGATGGGTTTTAGTCGAGCCTGTGGCTCCAGGAGCTCCCATCACAGCGTGTGCCGTGAGTTGAGACTCAGCCATCCATTGATAGCTGTTACATTCAATGCATACTTGCTCTTTCTAATTCTTTATTTAAACCAAATCTTAATTAGGGACAGGTTTTGGCTTTGTGAATCTGAGTTTGCTGTCAACACAAGACCCAATTTTCCCAGAAAAACCAAGTTGCGTCACTTCAGATGGCTGAGGCAGCATCAAAACTGTTTTTTGGTGTGTGGTGGATTGGCAGAGCCCTTCACCGCTGGGAACGACTTCTCTGAATAACACAGAGCTATTTAGGGCTTTCTAGGGCTTTTTGGGATAATCCCAGCAGTTGCATTGTCAGAGTTCATAATAGTCTGTGGTTATTAAAAAGGAGTTTTGGCTGCACAGAATGACTCGCTGCTCATTGTCTGGCCAATACCTAGTTTGATAATTGTTTGTAAATACTGTGATAATACACTGGGAATTGAGCGTGGTAGTCACTAGACAGCCTGATTATGTGTGGCATCTGCAATGTTTTAAAATATGCTGAAATGCACTTAGTGCTAAAGTGAAATAACTGTAAAAAAAAAAGGCCTTATTTTTATACTTTTTTTAAATGTAAAGACTAGTGATGATTTGTGATATTACAAATAAAAATGTTAAATTATTTAGCAGTAAGTGTTTGTCTTTCATTTGTTGTGTGATAAGCAGATTCTTAAGATGATTTTTCCCATACTAAACTTGCATTAAGTGGTGACTGTGGAGATGGAAGTTGGCAGTTTGTGCGCAGAATTCCTCAATAGTGCAGAGAATGTGTTGTGATTTGTGGAGCAATCTTTGGGGATTCTTTTGGAATTGCAGAGAATTTTACCAGAACCTCCAAAACCTTATGGTGTTCCCTCTGGAGAAACTTGGTAAAAACTTGATGGAGAAAAGGCAGATTATCCTGTGGCTGTTCTGCTGCAACACTGAGTCAGGAGCAAAGCTCATAGTGTGTTCTGGCACGTTTGTCCAGAGTGTGACAGATGTAATCCTTCAGCAATACAGCTTAGGCGTTTTTAAGTAAAATGTTGAGTAGAATGTGGTTATTCCTAATTGTCTGAGGGTCACACTCAAAATGTACTTAATTTTCCTAATGTGTGGAGTCAGCTGCCTGATAGAACGAAGCCTTTCAGAGGGTGGAATAGAAAACAATAACTAACATGCCATATTTTATTTTTTTTACATTTGTGGTTGTGATGCTCAGAATCTGTTGGTGTGGACTGCAAATGCTGACAGTGTCAGCTCTGCAGCTCTTGGGAAGTTTTGGGATTGCAGGGAGCATCAATGGGATAGGCAGCTACCAGGCAATTTGACTTAAATGTTACAAATTAATTTGTCCTAATTGCCATGAGTTCTGCACCATTTTTCTAAAACTCAGTCCCGCATTAATTATTTCATTTTAGAATCTGGAACTGATAATTAAGAGTCATGAACGTGTGAACTTTGTGCTAAGAAAAAGGCTGCATGTGATAAAAATGTGTTGTTGCCATCTACTGGTAAAATAAGTGATGTTCTGGCAAAGGGGAGTAACAAAACCGAGGTACAGCATTACCTGGTTTGATGTTTCGTGTATGAGGTGTCAGGGGTGGGCAGGATTCTCAGCGTTAAACTTAAAAACCAGTATAAACGCTCACTTGGGGTGGGGAATATGGAGCTGGGGCCTGAAATGAAGAGACTTGGCAGCAATTAGATATTGTCCAGGAGGGAGAGATGCAATCTGTCTACCTGAGACAGAGCCCGATACCAAGTAGCACACAATTTTATTTAAAAGGAAAAAAAAATCTGCGTAAATAACAGGTTAAGGCAAACAAATAGCACATGGAATATCTGTGGTCGGAGGGTGGCTGTGCTCACACACATGGGCCCTGGCTTGCTGGAGCTGAAGAATCTGATTGAGGACTTTGAGCAGATGCTTTGCTTTCTCGTGAAGCATCCCTCCTAGTTGAGCGGGATGCTGACTGTCCTCCTTTAGTGCAGGATGCTCGGGCTGTCGGTGTGACGGCAGGTCAGGGAACAGCAAACGATACCGCACGTGTTTGGGAAGCGAGAGCCTGCTTTTGATGGTGTTTTTGTTTAAAAGGACTTGGGGGGGGGGGGGGGCGGGGGAATGAAGTTTTCCATTATTGTTGCTTTTCCCCCTACATCATAACCGATTTCAAATGGTGCTAGACAAAAACTGAGACTCTGAACACCAAGAGAAATCGGTCAGCCTGTGTAAGAGACATTTTCCTGGCTCAGAGAAGAATCCTCTTGTAGATGGCAGCTACGCATTCTTTAGAGTGCTCTGATCAAATGCTTCATCCGCACAGCGATGGGCTTTTCTGGGTATCATAACATGTTTGACAACAGTGAGGTCAAGCAAAAGTAGTTTATAGCTTCACTTTAGTGGGTTTGGATGCAAGGGTATAGAAATTGTCTGAAACATTACTAGAAGTTACCTGCAGTAAACTTAAGAAAAATAATTCTAGCAAAAGGAGGGGTTTCTGTGTGTTCCGGGGTGACATCAGCGTGATTGCTGAAGGCACTTTTGTGTTTTAACTGCTGAGATCAAACTGTTGGAGGGAATTTCTGGGTTTGCAGAGTAAGTTTCTGGGAGCTACGGAATGATAGTTCCATGGTGATAAGAGTCCCCAAGATACATAAGCAGAGATACATTCGCCCTAAGTTAGTAAATTAAACGTTAGGGCCCTAGTGATTGGTTAATAATGGAAACGTACTCTGCCTGTCTGGGTGCAAGAAGCATTGTGCTGGTTTTCATGCAACTTTCGGATCACTTTACTCTGGACAACTTGAGCTCAATATCCATTGTTTATTAAGTAGAAATACATTTGAAGGAAGCTGTTCCTATTGTGGCCCTGGCTTGAGAGGGTGTATACAGTGATTGTAGAAGTGTCTAGAAATCAGATGATGTTACAAAGCGGATGGCTGGCAAGGACATAACCATTTGGAAAAGTGCTGGTTTAAGGAGTAGAGGCCGCCGGTGAAGTTAGCAGCTGCTTGGTCTCCTCCCACGCTGTAATTCTTGCTCCTAGAACACTGATTTCAAATGGTGCTAGATACAAAGTGGGAAAATCTAAGCCACCATGTGAAACCAGCTTCCAGAGGAAGACACATCCGGTGCATGGCTGCGGGCTGAGAGAAAATATCCTTCATCTCCACCGTACCTAGAGAAAAATTCATCTATTTAATTTTATGAGAAATTAAGAGAGTTAACCTCGGGTTAGTTACTTTATTGACACGTGGGGTTTTGGGGCATCTTGTGAATCGTTGAGGCTGCTGTAGGAGAAATGAGATAGGTGATGGAGAAACCCACCGCTCTGGCAGTGACTAATTTCCTTGTGTGTTAACACTGAAGCTCCAGGAGGAGTGAGAAGGGTCTGACTTCTTTGCAGTGCAGAGAGTGGGGTGGGGGGGAAGTTTGTGTTGTGCAGAAACACTTTTTTCATGCCATTACAGATAGAACCAGGCTGTAACCCTCACTCTGCCCAGGACAGAGAAGGTTCTGGCTTTTCATTGCTTCCTGATCTCGGCATCTTCAGAGAGGACAGGAGGGGTCAGGAGCTTTTTTTGTGACAGGGAGAGGAAATGTGACTGTCCTGATGTGGGACGATGAAAATAAATTGCATGGAAACTACTTTGAGCGTGGGTCAGGGCGAAAGTTAGAAGGGGAGCGTTTGCGAATCTTAACTGTAAATGGTTCAACGAAAGTTGTGGATGAAGTAGGAGAGTGCACAGACGAGTGGCTGATGGTTATTGGCAATGGGATGGCTCTGAGCAGCGCTGGGGGAGTTACCTGCAGCATGTCTCCCAGTACAGCAGGGACAGAGGGGGCTCTTGGAGCCCGTGAATACACGTGTATTATTTGGTGACTCTCAACCCCTGGCCACCATGGCTCGGCTGTGCTGATGCGGAAGCTGGTGTAAAATGGAATAAAGTGCAGCAGAAGTGGAGTTGGGAGTTTTGGTTAAGGATGCCCTGGGTTTTTTGGCAACACATTGCGTTAGTTTTCTAACCAGACCCAAGAATCTGCTTGGGTGCCTACATCTAAATGTGCAGCCTCAGGCAGCAGAGGAAAAGCTCAGAGAAAAAGAGCGTGTCCTTCCAAGAAAGAGGGGTGGAGGAAGGGGAAAGGACTGCACTAGATTACTGTGTCTGGATATTTACTGTCGTTTCTAAATCCATTATCTGGGGCAACAGGGTGAAAGACAAGTGGAAAGCAGGTTCCCTCCCCAGTGCCTGTCTCGCTGGCACAGTTATTCCTCAGGCACCCTGTATTATCAGCACAAGATTTACTACTGAAAAGCTGGACCGAGGGGTCCGTTGCAGCACAGATGAAGTACCGCAGCAGCATCTTTCAGAAACAGGCTCAACATGAGGGTTGCTTTGTCTTTTTTTCTTGTCTCAGTATTAAGTAATTGCCTTAACAGAAAAAGAAATCTTTATTAGGGTTTTCAAAAACAGTTGGTGGAAATGTCACTTCTGTTTGTGCTGCTAAAAAGGAGAGCTGCTCTACAGGCAGGAGACTTCCAGAGTCTGAGCTGGGTCTCAACATCTATATGTGCCTTCCCTCCCCCTCCCCAAATAACCTTCCCAGAAATGCCATGCAGAAATTGAAGACCAATGGCTCGTTCATTACGTATAGTTTGAATAAAACCAGGTTTCACTTCAGCAAAATGCAGATGCTGCTGCCCCTGATCCAGGCAGCCTGAAGATTGCCCTGTGCCTTAAAGAGCTCCCTTCCCTCTGAGCACCCCTTTCTGCAAACTCAGGTACGGCTTTTACGAAGGTTGTATCTGGGACAGTTCCTCCCAAACCTAACAGCATGCTTGGGCAGGCAGCGTGCAGAGGGGAGGAGAGAAAAGAGAGCAGTTCAAGACGCTGTGACACATGGCACTCAGCTGTTCCTGTGCACACAGGCAGAAAAATAAACCAGTGCTTGTCCCAGGCGTTTGCCGGGTGTTGAGTGGGTGCCTATGGACACACACAGGTGTGTGGGGAGACAAGCAAATGCCATCAGCTGCAGTTGGCTTTGTCTAAGTGTTCTGGAGTTTCACTAAATAATAGCAAGAAAAGTACAATGTTATTATCCTGTTTTTTTTCCTCCTTTTCCGGGCACATTTCAGTAGCAGTTCCATAGCTTCTTTCAGAGGAACATCTCAAAGCCTTTCATAGACCTCACACTGCTTTATACCTTACATAGGCAACAAAGGCAAAAAGGGAAGAAATCCCTGCCTCCCCCATGAAAGGGAACGTCTTCCCTAGCCTGAGACCTTTAATCTAGTCTGCAGGAACAAGGCAAGCCTGGATGTCCCAGACCTGATTTTTCCGCAGCCTACAGCTTATAAATTAAGGTATTTCTGGGGCTTCCACAGTAAGCAAAACCGATCTCTGCATGATCCTGTGTGCATCATCAATTTTTTCCTCCATTTTCCAATCACGGAGTCGCACTCCAGGTTTGTCAGGCTCTGGTCTCTCCTGGAGAAACTATTCCCGTTTGATATGCAGAAAACCTGAGCTCGATGCATCATCCTCGGTGTTGGGGGAATGAGTCAGAGCAGGGCCAGGTGCAGGACAGAGGGGTGTGACAGTGCAAGTGGTGACCTGCCAGGGGAATTGAAATGAGTGAACTTCTAAGGTTTCAAAAAAGAAAAAAAAAAAAGAAGCTTCCTCAGCCCGGGGGAGCGTGTAACTGCATCTGTTTGTTGTGCAGCTCTGCTACCGTGCGCTGCTGTGTGGGTCAGGTATGGACAGATGTGCCCCAACTTGCCGGCCGAGCCCCTGGGGGTTGTAGGACGTTCTGCGGCGGCAGCAGCACTGACCCGGGCTGGGGAAAGGCAGGGGAGATGCTGCATCACTTCGTGGAGTTGGTGACTGTGACCAGAAGATGGTTCTGGAGATGCTACTGCCATTACGGGCAGCAAGAACATGGACTTCCCTCCTGAGTTTAAAGCAGAATGGAGACTATTTTTCTTTCCCTTGATTGGGATCAGAATAAAACCTCCAGATCGTGGTCCTGAGAGAATGCGGTCTATTCCATTATTAGTCCTACTATTGTAGCCTTACAATTGCAGTATAAATAGTGAAGTTAAAAGCCAGGCACTCTGGGTCTGCAAACCTTCTGTTGTCTGTCCCCCCCTGCCCCAAAATCCCAAGGTGGCCAAACACCAGCCTGTGGCATCCAGCAGGTAAAAGCCCCGAGAGATTTTTGTCCCATTTAGCTGTGTTTGAGCACTGGGACAGGCAGACCTGCTTGGCATTCTGAGTCACTAATTTCAATTCCTATTAAGGGTGATTTGTCAGAGCACTTACTGGCATTTCTCTAACTGTGCTGAACTGTCAACAACCTGCCTGTCATTCTAACCCATTTTTTTAAAATGGTGCAATTGTTCAAGGGTTTGGGGCTGAGGGGAAGGCTGGGTTTTTGTTTGCTCGTTCATTTGATGTGGGGAGAAGCAGCTTTTCCAGATAATTTAGAGCAAGTGATGGATTGTGTCTGTGATGCCTGAAATTTGGGTTGTGATGAGGTTCAAGAGGCACATCTTGGCTTTATCTCTCTGCACGGTGGCCTCTCTGAAGGCGCTCTGGTGTGTGGTTAATTCTTGCTGCTTTGGGTGAGTTTTGAGAGAGCTGGCAAACAGGTATTGGTGGTTTGGATGCACAAAACTTCATTTTGAGGGCAAGATAGTTCAACACGAGCATTGACTCAGGCCCACGGGGGCTGCGGTGGGCCACACCAGCCTTCTTAATGGTTCTGCCACACTGATCCACATTTTCTGTGGTGCTTGGGTCTAACAAGGAAGGCTTAAAAAAAGGGCAAAAAACCTTTAATTTGCAAATTACAGATCTTCCAGAGAAACTTGGAGATAGAGTCTCAGAATCATCTGGGTTGGAAGGGACTTTTCGTAACAGTGCAACATCACTCAAATAATTAGAATTTATTCACAAGACCTGTTTTTTAAATCCCAGAGCATTGTTTCAGACTGCTAAGTAAAATATAACACTTATTTGCTATTTGCTTGCCTCAAGACTATTCTGAAGGGATTGGTTTTAGCATGGTTACCATTCTGGGAGTGCTAGATGTTTCTAATCTTCTGAAGTTTTAATCTTCTGCTTCCCCTCTGCTCATCTGAAATTGCTTTGACTCACCTGGAGTCAGACAGTTTTCTTCCACCTTTGCTTTCACCACGGCCCGTTTGGAGGGCACAGGAACTACTGAACCGTTGAATCCTGTTGAGGATTTCAGATTTCACGAGGCACGAGGTGAAACCAGGCAAACTTACCCAGGGGAAGAAAAGCATCGCACATGGGTCAGGGAAGAGCAGGAGGAAGGTGCAGCCCTGAAAACTCATCAAATGTAGCTTGACTGAGCAGCACGTTACAAAGCTAACTACACTGAAAAATATCATCCACCGAAGTAGCTGAAACCAGAAAAGTAATTTTCTATTCCTAACTTCTGTACCCGAGCGTTACCTTAGAATATAAAGTATTGGTTGTGCAGGTCTTGAATTTAGTCTCAGGGAGATGATTGTTGTGATTGGTGTAGTCTGTTCAGGAACATGGTGTTCCCCCAACACTGCCGTTCCACCTACTTTAGGTAATGTCAAGGGAAGTCGTGTTTTTCTTTGTGTCTTTCAAGAGACAAAAGAATGTCCTGTGCCAGTGAAGAGCATGAGGAAACAAATACTGCCAGATGTTTACTGAACTATAACCATCTGAAAACATGCCTTCAGTCCCCTGCTGTGTCTTAAGACTGTCCGCAGTAGAAGGACCTGGCAAAAAAGCTGGAAAAAAGCACTGACCGAACTCCCAGCTGAGTCCCCTGAGCACGTGAGCTGTTTGGTTCCATCATTCTGTCTGTCACTGAAACTCCACTGCGTGTTTGAGAGCCGTCGTCAATGTTTAAGAAGCATTTGGGCTGTATATCCAAATACAAACCCGGTGGCTGCAGTTGGACACCTACTATGCACCATTTGTACTGGATGAAGAGTGTTTGTGTGGGGAGCTGAGGAGATGTGCTTAACTCAGAAATAGCTCTTCCTTGGAAAGCTTAAGGGCTGAATCACACTGTGTTGGCTCAGTTTTTAGCAGACAAGCTCTCACATATGCCTCCCTGTAGGCGAAGAGTCGTCACTGGCATCAGGATTAGCAGCCAGGTTCCTTCCCTTTGAAAAGTAGAGAATAATGATGCTGAAGGCTAAGGCTGACTTTAAGCACCACCCTGGGCAGGAGATGGCCAGGGGCTGGAGGCTTGGGGAGGTGGGCTAGCAAAACTGGGAGCTGGAAGGGTCTGCCTGCGTCCGTGCTTCGCTTGCACCGGCCCCCCTATTCCTCTCTGTTCAAAAGGAGACAGATAACATTCCCCAAAACTGAGCTTTCTTATTGCAAAGATGGGGACAAACTTGGCTACTTAGCTCGAGATCCTTGCAGCATTAACCACTCCACTGCTGCCCGTGAAGCTGGGAAGACAAGAGCCAGCCCTGACCTATCCATGGTTGGTTACCCTAACTCTACTGGAAATACTGGTGACATGGAGAAATAGGAAAACCAGAGGAAAATATGGAAACCTGGGAAGGGAGAAGAGCTATTGAGCTGAGGTGCCTGAAACTAAAAGCACACAAGAGACAACACTGGCGTGACAGACACTGGTGAACTCGGAGCAGCCGGTGGAGTCTGCCTGGTAAAGACTACAGGAACAGAAATGCAAATATATACAGACACTTCTTTTCCCTGGAACACAATGTAAGTTGATGCCTAGCCCTTAAATATATACTAGTGCTGATTCCCAGCAGTCAGAGGAGGTCTTGGGGGGAAAGGGGATGAGGGAACTAGTGCTAAGTTTTTATATTTAGCTCAAGAAACAAATTATAGATTGGGATTTTAAAATACTTCTGAGATGCAGAATTTTTATGGATCTATGCTTTCAGACTCGGTGGCCCACTGCTGCAGTAGCATTAGTTTTCAAGCCTGCCCTCCAGGTTCTGGACTCGAGCACTGCCAGTCTTGCAAGAAATGCGGATTGGGAGTTCCTGAACCAACTGAGAATGAGTCAGGGGAATGACCTTGCAGCGACAGCCCATGGTACGGCTCTCGGAGCCCTGCCAGTATAAACGGCACCGGCATCTCTGAGCTGGTGAAACCATTTTGTGAGGTCCCTGCGTTGGCCGTGTCTGCTGCCCTTGCACCAAGACTTTTGGGTGAATGAGAACAGAACAGAGCACTCCCTTCTAGTTCCAGAACAAGAGAATCTTTGCAACCCAGGCGTGGGACTACCTACACCTCTGTACAGATACAGAGAGGATATGGGAACTCGTATCTCTTGCCTGCATCTCTGCCCATTAACATCAGCGATACAGATACTTAACTGACTACAATCTTACCCTTCTCCCCAACCACACCTGTATTAAACTGTAAGAAAACATGGTAGACAAGTTTTAGAAAAAAAATACGTGGCAGCAGTGAATTTTCTGGCTAGGTCTGGAAGTGATTTGTTAGAGGAGCGAGGGTAGAATATTTGGTATTGGGACATCTTAATGAATTTTCCCAAATAAGAAAAGAAACACGTTTGCTTGTAGGCTTTAAGCTTTCTCACAGCATCAGTAAAGCTCCTGACACAGAGCCCAGCACTGTGTTTGTGTGACATGGAAATGAACAGCAGCAGCGCTGCAGGCTCAGAGTCTACTCTGTGAGCAACAAAATGGCTTGGGGTGCTGCTGTGTTCATTCCAGTTGCTCCCTTTGTGGGTGGCGAAATAGGTGGGTGCTGATATTCCTGCCACTTCAGGTATGGTTGCGACCTTTAGCATCGATATTAAATTAATGTTTCTAACCATATTCAGGCTTGTGCCCTCATCAGCTCAACTCCGTCGAGCGCAGAGAGGAACCAAGAGCAAAATCGGGCTGCGTCACAGATGTAACATGACCATCGGCAAAACAAGTGCAGGAAGAGATCATGGCTGTCTCCTCAGTCAGAGCCTTCCTTCCATATCACAGAAGAATCAGACGGTAACGCTTTTTAAATTTTATGTCGTGAGAGTTTGCAATCCTTAACTTTCTTTACCAAATTTTGCCGTCCTTGAACAATCAAAACTCCCGAGAAAATTGCACGTATTTTGCCACCAGACCCCGGCGCATTAACGAACACTGCGTCATAATGCCGCACCAAGGCTGAGGGGTATAATAAACCCCCTCTACAAAGGCAGGAAACCAGGATACAGAAAAATGAATCAGCTTACACAATTACCACACGCACCAGTGTCAGAGGGAGGAAGAAATCACAGCTTTCCCGAGTCCTTTTGCGGCAATGTGCAGGGAAACCATTATGGACCAGTTAGCCACGTACAGCTCACAGACGGTATCGGTACCAGCCCTATGCGCAAAACCGCCGCCGTCCTACAGAAATACGCCCTGTCCCCTTCTTAGCCTTGTTTCGTCCCAGTCCAGCAGATTTACCTGCTGACAGTAACCTCAATTCCCGAATAATGAGATTTACAGCTGAAGTTTAACATTGAAATAACTCCCCTTTTATCTCTATCTCCTTACCCTCCCTGCGTTTAGTCGCAATTAAACTATCGCTGTGGCAAAAAGACGGTAGAGAAAGAATAAAACGAAATGCATCCCTACACTGAGCACAGATACGCAGGAAGTACACGGATGCCCAAGCGAGTACAACCAGCAGCCACTTGCACCTCCTTCCAAAGGACCGAGTAAACGCCATTAGGAAGCACTAATTTTGCAAATAGATGGGGTCCTCCGCCCCACAACTGCGATGGGGAAAAGGCAAAGGGTTTTCTGTTCAGACAGCGCTTGGTAAAACAGACTCAACCCACCCCACTTCCATGCAACCACGCATCGTTCCTTAGCCCAGCTCCTGGCCGTACAGCGTTACCTCCATGGCTGCCTTGGACTGTTTTATGTGTGTGTGTGTGTATTTCTGCCTGTCCATCTTGCTGCAGGGACCACCGTCGTTGCTGCTATTCCTGTTGTTCCCCTGCTCTGCGGAACTGGCGCTGCAGGAGGCAAGGATGCTCCAAGGGAGCCAGCTACAGCCAGCGAAGGCTCAGTGAGTCAGGAGGGGTTGTGACGACTGCAGTAAGAGTCTGAAATTCCCTACGGAATCTGGCAGAAAAGGAGGGGAGGCAAGAAAGGTGGAGATGGGAAAGAGGGGGGGAAAAAAGTGGGGGGGTGGCACCTACTGTCTGTTTTTTTCTGTTTCCCTCTCTGTCCCTGCCGCCGCACTGCCGTTGGAAATGGCATCCTCCCCTCTACGGCACTGCGCAAAGGAACGGAGCCGGGGGAAAAACCGCAGCGCGTGCGGCCTTTTGTAACCCAACCACCAAAATTCGGTGGGGGTGGGTGTACGCCTGTATATCCAGCCCTTCTCTCTCCCTCTCTCTCAGGCTGCCGGTCAGGGGCCAGGCTGCTGCCGAAGATGGACGCGGAACGTCTGAGCCGGTTCTGAGCCCAGGGGTTGTTGCTAAACAACCGGACCTGACGCCGGAGATGTCAGCGAGTGAGTAATACAGATTAAACGCTTATGCTACCGTATCCTTAAACTTGTTTAAGCCTCGTTATGATGAAAGGCTATTGGAATAATGTTCCCTGCTGTACAAGAAAGCAAAGTTACCACTCCACTGCATAATCGGGAGACTTCCTCGGCCAGAAGGACCAAGCTCAAAGCTGGTTGTGTCCTCAGCACTTCCAGGCAGAGTTGCCATCTTCATTGCTGGTCGCTTTAAGAAGAGAGGTGAAAAAATAGTATAGTAAATGGTTAAGAGAGAAAAGTGTTCTCCCCTTCATGTCCTCATCCTCTCTCTGGAGCTGCTCTCTGCCCTCAGTCTCCCGTTCATCCTTACCCAGTCCTTCCCCAATCCTCCTTCAGTCCCTGCTTTCTAACACTGTTTTTTTGCAAACCTTTCCAGCCCTGTCCCTCAGGCTGTCTTCAGCCCTCACCAAGCCTGCGGCGAACTCATACTTAAGCAAACAAAAGCTGAGTTTGGGCAAGAGTCTTTTTCACTTCTTCAGTTATTCCCACGGCATAATTTCTAGGTGCAATCCCTGTCCCAAGCAGTTTACAGTCAACCACCTTATGAGGGAGAAGGAGGAAAGCGAGTGAGTGAGGAGAAAAGCCCCAAACCCCAGGACTTTCCCCTTGCCCGCGGTCTGCAGCTCTGACACTTCATCCTCACGACGGCAGGGCGAAACGAAACCTCCCTGGGCTGTGGGATCCAGCACCCGCGGAACCCAGCGGGGAAATGCTGCCGTCCTGCCTGCTGCCGGGAGAAGGCAGGGAGCGGGCAGGGCGAAGGCAGGGAGCGGGCAGGGCGAAGGCAGGGAGCGGGCAGGGAGAAGGCAGGGAACGGGCAGGGAGAAGGCAGGGAGCGGGCAGGGAGAAGGCAGGGAACAGGCAGAGAGCAGGCAAGGAGTGGGCAGGCAGTGGGCAAGGAGCAGGTAGGGAACAGGCAAGGAACGGGCAGAGGATAGCCAAGGAGCAGGCAGGGAACAGGCAAGGAGCAGGCAGGGAATGAGCAGAGAACAGGCAGAGAACAGGCAGGGAACAGGCAAGGAGCGGGCAGAGAACAGGCAAGGAAGAGGTAGGGAGCAGGCAGGGAACAGGCAGAGAACGGGCAGGGAGCGGGCAGGGAATAGGGAGCGGGCAGGGAGCTGCCGGCACTTTGAAGCAAGTGAAAATCACCGTCGAGATTTGACACCCAGCCCTCGGCCAATCCGGGAGGGCTTTTCACCTGCCATCACCTCCTCCGCCAATGGGAGGGCGCCTGCGGGCCCTGAGCCCTCCCCGGCCAATGGGGAGCCGGCTCCGCCACTGGGTTAATGATGCAGCAGTACAGGGAAGACTATCACATGTGAGCTGGCCGCCTGCCAGCATGGAGACACGGAGAGAGCAAGGTAAACAACTTTCCAACGCCAAAATGATGACATTTAATCCCTAAATGCTGGCTTCCCGTCTCGACTCATCCTTAACCCCTTTCGGCTGGTGTGGAAGCCTCTGGAAGGTGCCCCCCCCTTCCTTCTCCCTCCTCCCCC
>JAOTQQ010000013.1:5537487-5548309 GCA_026546715.1 Gallinago undulata
AGGGGGTTGAGTCACCATCCCTGGACGTGTTTAAGAGTCGTTTAGATGTGGTGTTGGGGGATATGGTGGAGGGGAGACCTTTGTAGAGTGGGGTAGATGGTTGGACTTGATGATCCCAAGGGTCTTTTCCAACCGGGATGATTCCATGATTCTATGACCGGGGCCCTGCTGGCTGCTCCATCGGAGGCTGCATCAGCTCCTGACCTCTGGTCCAGCCAAGGGATCTGCTTTGCCTCCCAGATGCAACCCCAGTCTGGAGGTGAGGTATGGGCCTGACTGAGAGTTCCTCTTCAACATTCAGAGCGTGAAAACTCCAAAAAATCAGTGCTTATCCAAAGCCTTAACATTTGGGGTGCACCAATAAGTAATAAATAACAGGGGATGGGGCTGAGACGGGGTCCTCTGCTGGAGGCTGATTCCTGCAAGTCCCCACCTGCTGGAGGCGAGGTGAGGACTTGGGGGTTTGTGGTGGCCACCGCTCCAGCTTTCAGTGTCCCAGGTGTGTGCAAAACGATGTGGGATGTTGTGCTTCCTGCGACACTGGCCTGAGTTAACCCGTAGCCCTATTTTCCATCTGTAACCATGGCAACCCGGGAGTTATCTTGCAGAGGTGCCTGTCACCCTGTGGTAGTACCACCCAGCATGGCCCAGCCAAACCTACAGTCCCACCGCGGGAACTGTCCATGTGCACAGCCCAGTTGCCTGAAACTGCAAAATAATATTCCAAAAGCGAGGTGGCATTTGCGGGGTCATGGTTTCTGATGTTGTTCTGGAGGAGGGGGAGTGGGATGGGGAGGAAGGCAGAGGAAGAGCAGGGGATGTCCGAGCAGTTCAGGCACAGCTCCCTGGCGATGGGAGGAAGGTGTCTCAGGGCGGATGGGACACAGCTCCAGCAGCATCACCTCGGACACGATGTACCTCCTTCTGCCGTGGAGGTCTTGAAAAGAGAGAAAAAAGCAGCAGCTGGAAACAGCCTCCCCCTGAGAGCGACACTCAGCAGCAGGAGGGCTTGTGCTGGCTGCTTTTATAAAGTATTTTTCATACAACAGCATTTAGTTTAGGTGTGTTCAAGAGAAAGAAATTTGGGAGGAATTTTCTCATCTGGAGAGGGAAGATGGCTGGTACCATGAAAGAACAAATTTGGGGGTTGGACCAGATGATCTTTAAAGGTCGCTTCCAACCCAAACCCTTCTGTGACTCCAAACGCATCAGCCATTTAGATCTTGCAGGATTTCAGTTGCTGCTCCTCAGGAGGCATCCGGTCAGTTCATCCGTCTGCTTCATCAGAACAACTGATGTTCCTCAAAAGAGGAATAGTCTGTGAAATGGGATTTTGTGCAGGAAAGCGTCTTCTGGCATTTAAGGTACCTCGTTTCGGTCATCCGTGGGGTGAGAAGAGGTGCTCAAGGGGAATTCGGGGAAGCAGCCTGGATGTGGCGGATGAAACCAAGGCCATCAGATGTGCACATCAACAAGATCTACACTGGGAGGGAGTTGCTCTGTGCGGCCTCGGGTTGATGGATCAGTGAGCTTTGATGCCAAGGTTTAGTGATGGAAACCACGAAACCCAACACAGAGATGCCTGAGAGCTTTGGGCTGTCACAAGGACAGACAGACAGAGGTCCTGTTATGAAGACCACACAGGTTTGTTTGAGAAGGACCCAACCTTCCATGTCCATGGTAACACCTTCCTCCAGAGCACTTTTAATGCACTTTTGTTTCCTGTTCTTCTGATTTCTTTGTTGGCTTTAGACCAGAGCAGTCAAGGCTGGTAACACACCTACGGCAGGAGAGGAGATGAGAAACCAGGTCTGTCTCTGACAGTGAGTGACGAGCTGAGATTTGTCCCCTCCAGGAGGTACCTGTGTTACCGTCACTAAACTGAGTATGTGCAGAATGATCTCTGAGCGCGGGGAAAAAAAAAGCCAAAGGCAAATTCTCTGCAGAAGAGAGCAGGAGAGGAGCAACACCGCTCCGGCCTCCCCCTCTGCTGCTCTGGGCATCCATCCATCCATCCATCCATCCATCCATCCATCCATCCATCCATCCATCCATCCATCCTTCTGTGTCGCTTGTTGTCCCTGTTCATCTCAGAGCCGGTCAGGGTGGGAATTTGGACGGGCCAGCCCGGGTGATGCTGCCTGATGACGCCCCGCTCCAGCCTGGCAGGGTGATGCCTCGGAAGGGAATTCTCCCCAGTTCAACCAGTCACTCAAAAGGACCCAGGGACGCAGCCGCGGGACGCTTTGTTTGCAGCCCACAAAGCAGGTAAGTGGCGTTTTGCAGTGTGCGGGAACACCTCTGAGGGGAAAAAAAACCCCAAACTTTAGCCCCTTTAAATATTAAAAGTTCCAAAAGGAACCCCTTGTTTCGGGGCGCCCGGGTCAGCCCTGCAGAACGTGGGAGTCGCTGCCGCCTCAGGCTGGCTCATTCCAAACCAGGAGTAAGGAAATTTACACAGGGAATAGAGGAAATAACTCCATAGAGCTTCCCTACTGCACGGTATCTTTAAAAAGTCTCCTGGAAAACCTTTTGCCGCATTACTAAACGCACCTTTATTTATTATTTTTTTACAAAAAGAGCATAAAAGAATTTAATCCAAGCTAAATATTTAACCAAATGGCAATTAACTAACCATGATGAATGGCAAACAGCCCCAGTCCCACGCTAAACCGGGACTTTAAAGCCCGTTTATCTGAGCTAAAGCTGCTCAAGGGGAAAGGCAAGTTTATTGAGTAAACTTTGTCTCAGCCACCTCGCTATTAAACCAGTCTGCAAACAGAAACTGCATCATATATTCCGTGCGAGAAAAAAAAAAAAAAAAAAAAAGAAAAGGAGCAAGAGCATAACAATCCATCACATGGAAGTTACAGTGCTGTGTGGGGCAATTAGCCCTAAATATAAAACCAGAGAAAACAGGAAGCTGTAAAGCAGCCGCTTTCGACCCCTGTGGCCTTGTGTTACCAGAGAAATAAGAGAGGAAGCCTTTAAATTCCCCCTGTTCTTCCCATTTGGCCTAGGCCAGCCCTTCCCCCTCCCCACAGGAGGAAGGAGGGTGTCTGGGCAGAGTTGCCCAACACTTTATTTGTGGAGACCCCTTGGTTGACGTTTAACAGAATTAGCTGTTTCTTCTTGGTATTATTTATCATTGTTGTTGTTGTTGTTATTATTATTATTATTATTATTATTAAGCATCCTGCTCATTTTGGGGAAGCAGCCAGTCCAGGGAGGGGGGCCTGCTGCTATTATTATTATTATTATTATTATTATTATTATTATTATTATTATTATTATTAAGCATCTTCATGGCTCTGGGGAAGCAGACCAGCCCGGGGGGGCCATGCTAAAGCTCTCAGCGCCCCCCCCGTTCAGCGTTGCCCCCCGGCCCCGGGTGCCCGCTGGCCCCCTGCTCGCCTCTCCCCATCGCTGCCAGCCCGGACCCAGGGCCGAGGAGCGGGCGGGTGGGGGGGGACCCCCCCTGCATCTCCCCCCTCCCCCCCCACCCCGACCGGGGGGTGGGCGGGGGGGGCAGCAGCAGGGATGTGCGCGGGTGGGATGTAGCCGGGATGCTCCCGGGATGTGCCCACGGGATGTGCCCGTCCCCGCAGCCCTGGGGGGCTCCGCTCCCCCCGTTTCCCCCCCCCCTCCCCGCCCCGCGGTACCTGCCTGCGCGCAGCATCCTCGCCTCTCCCGGGGGGGCGCAGCGGCTGCCGGGGCGGCCATTACCCGGGGCGGAGCGGGGGCGGGGGATGCGGCGGGGCCCCCCCCCCGGGCTCCCCGGCCAAGGACCGGCCGCCCCCGCCCGGCGGAGCCAAGGTCACCCCGCACCGACTACAATTCCCAGGAGGCGGCGTGTGTCCCCGAGGCGGGGGGGGGACGGACGGACACGGGGACGGGGTGACGACCTCCCCCGGCTCCCCCCCAGGTGCTTTTCCCGGCACATCACGGCATCTCCCTCTTCTCCCCCCCCCGGCCCTGGGGATGTCCCCACCCCGGGGAATGGCAGAGAAAGCTGCTAAAATCCTGCACGGCGCGGGGGGGAAGGAAGAAAAATCTATTTTGGGATTTTCTTCGTTTTTTTTTAAAAAAAAAAAGAGCAGGAGGAGGAGAAATGAATCTCTAAAGGCTGATTTCAAAATGCGGCGTGTTCCTTCCAGGTCTGCAGCCCCTCCGTGTGGCACTGCGCGTCTCTGTGGCCACCTGCCAGTACCCCCCCCCATTAGTGGGTATTAGTCCCTCTTAGGAAGGGGTGAAACACCCGCCCCCCCCCCCCCCTTAGGGGGATAATCATCCCCCGTTCTAGGGCTGGGGAACTTGGCACAGCGCGGATGAAGTGATTTGCTGACAGGCAGGTAAGAAAATTGCGCTCGTCCAGCGCTCCCTCAAGGATGCCATCCCTGGAACGGCCTCGTTTCCCTGTGCCATTCCAAACAGGGCACGTTTGGAATCCTCCCTGTTACGGGGGCTTCGTCTCCGCAGAGCATCCCCCGGTACCCACAGGTGACACCCCTCCGTGTCCCCAGGGGGTGAGGGGGGGTCCGCAGGGCACAGAGCTCAGGTCCCACCGCCTGGGAGGGGGCGAAGGCTGCTGGATCCAGGCTGGATGGAGCCCAGGATGAGCAGGTATGAATTGAGGGAGTGGGGATATGAAGGGAGGAGGGATATGAAAGGGAAGGGGGGGAGGGGGATGCCCAGCTGTGTGGGGGTGCTGCATAGACACCCCCTCTCTGACACGCAGCGCCACGGCCAAACGCCTCTCCTTCGCCCTTGCCACCGGTTGGAGGCCAGCTCAGCCCAGTGGAAATTCCCCAGCGGCGCCAGCACCGGGGGCCTCCAGGGACCGGCCAAACAACCTCCCTGGACCCAGCCAGGAGTTGGGAGGTTGCCATCCGGGTGCAGCATCCCCACTGCCCGGGCTGCGGGGGGGTGGCCGGTGGGGAGCAGAGAGGCTGGTGGGAGCCCCGCTTGCCCCCCGGCCCTTTGCGTCAGCCCCGACGGGGCTTTCGTGGGGCTCCCCTCGCCCTCCTTTGGACGGGCCCAGCCCGGGGATCTGCCACGGAGCGGGGCTGCCGATGAACCGATGAACCGCCGCGATAAATTTAGAAAGAAATCTTTGTGCGGGTCAGAGGAAAAACACGGCTGTGATTTCCCTCCGCTCCCTGCCCGGATCTAACGCCCAGCAGGAGGGATCCAGGGGCTTTGGGGGTGAGCCCCCGCTCTGCCGGGGGTTGTAAGCCAAGGATGCCTTCCTATAGAAATAATTTTAAGAAATCTCAGTGGGCCAGGAGCGGGGAGGGTGGCAGCCTGCGGCGGCTCCAGCGTGACCTGACATTTCAGCCGCAGCCTCTTAAAGAGCAAGTTTCCCTTCCCCGGGGCTGGTGCAGGAGGAGGGAAGGCAGCTGGACTTTGCCAGCCACACACTGCCCGCCCTGACATCGCTCCTTCGGGTGGCTGCTGTTAATCTGCTCCGTTGTTTTTTTTAAAAAAAAAAATAACAACAACAAAAAATAATAGTATTAGTGGTGCAAAATCCCCCGTGAAATCACGAATCCAGCCCCACTTTCCCCCTGGAAGCCTGAACGCTGCTCAAAACTGCTTTATCATTTGCTGGTGAATTATATTGTACCAACGCAAGGAAAGGCAAAGAATTTTCTGAATGTATTTCATTTAATAAGCTATTAAGGCCTTGTACTGCTAATTAAACTATTAATTAGACGTCTTATCGTCCCTAAACACGTTAGCGTGTTGCCAAAGCAGCAGTAAGCCTCTGGGGCAGGCAGAAGATAAGGAAAGAGGAAGATGCAAACACAAAGATTAATAAAAAAATGAAGAAAAAGAATCGCAAGTAAAAGTACCAGAAATAGCAAATAAATAGCCAAGGGCTGGTAGCATTATATATTGTTTAATTTACAGGAATAAAAAAAATATGCACCCTGCAAATGAACTTTGTAGGTAGAAACTCTTGGGACATCTGTGCCTTATGCAAGACAAAATGAGACATTAACTCTTTTCAGACCTTTTTTCCTACAGTTAAAATGAGAAATTGGAACTGGTCTCCTTCCCCCCCTAAAAAAGAACTTTCCATTAGAAAACTAACAGAAACACTGTTCAAAATTGTTGGGCTTTTTCTCCAGAAGAAAAATGTGAACAGTTTTCAGTGGGAAGATCATAACCCAATGCAATTCCCATGTCTGGCTCCACAACCATCGCCTCCGGACCAACTCTCTGCTCCAGAAACAGCATCCCAGGCTCAGCCCTTCTTGTCCCACCTGGTTTTTTAAGGTTAAAAAAGAAAAGCTCGAAGGCCCTCATGGGTCGCTAAGAAATGATAAGGGGGGGGAGCCTGTGCATGGCTCTGGGCAGCACCCAAAGGTCCACCTTGTGTTTGGGACCCAAGACCTGGCTCACACGAATCTCCTTCATCTCTGGCTCCATCTCAGGGTCTGCAACACCAGAATATGAACGTATTTTTAGAGCCCAACTCTTCAGCGTTTGCCTTTGACAGTTTATCTCAGGGGAGAGATAATCTCATTTACGTCTGTTGCTACAAATCAAACCACCAGCGAATTAAATGGATCTGAAGGCTAAGATTAAAGACTTAGAATTAAACCACCTGTGAAGTGCCTGTAATGCAAATAGTTGTAAATATGTATTTCTTTATTTTTCCTGGGGGATGGAAGAGCCCTCCACAGATGCTGTTCCCTTTACCTTGGGAGCAAAGGCAGACCCACCGCGTGGGTGCAGACAGACGATACACACGGGCGTTACGTGACGCTGGTTTCTTTTCTGTGGGGAGAAAAGCAGAGAAAGGGCAAAGAGCTTGAACATCACCCTTTAGCAACGCTGGGAGATGTGTTCACAACCATACGATGATGACTGACCTTTTGGCTGGCTCGGAACTGGTACAGTACTGGTACGAACTGGTGTAAAGGCACTGGAAACTTCTCCAGCCATTTCAGCTGGGACGTTCCCAAATCCTGCCCGAGTTCCCACGGTCCCTGCGTTGGGATGGAAAGGCCCTCATGGCCAGGGCAGCAGATGGTGCCACAAATAGCACAGAGCTCCCACATGAGCTTTGTGGGACCAGGCATGGACCAAGCCGGTGGGCAGTGGATGGACGGCAAATAATTACTTTGAGAAATTTCACTTCAGATGTTGCCCGTTCCCGGAGTATGAGCTTCAAAGCCCTGTTACTTCTTTTATCATTTCCTAATGTTAATTTGTCAGCCTCTTGGCCGCGTTGCCGGGGTGGAACGGGGGACTGTGGTGGAGCAGGATCTTCTTCAGGTGCAGCTCCAGAGTGGGGACCATCGCCCAGCTTCCCACCAGAGCCAAGCGTTCCGTGTCCTAGCAGAGCACAGCCAGCAGATAGCAGCATCGCTACGTAAAATGTACCCCAGGCTAGTCCTGCTGCTTCTAAAGTCGCAGAAACTTTGGTGCATTTAAGTCTGAGGCCGTGACACCCCCCCTCCAGTGGGTCCGGGAGGGATGGGGGGGCACCAAGCTCTCCTGTTGTAATTAAAGGGCTATTTCTGCAGCCTTTTAAGCTAAACTGCACTGATGTCAAAAAAATTTCACAGGGGGTGAAGATTTCACAGCACGACAAGGCGTGCAAGGGGTCTGCCCTTAAACCAAAGTTTTATCACATTTCTCAATGCAATCAATAAAAAAGACATTAACAACCAGAGAAAGCAGCTCCTTCCCTCTGCGCTGGGCCGTGCCGTTCTGCTGTGAAGGGCTGTGACCTTCCTCACCTGGGGAGGGTTGTGCTGGTTTTATTATGAAAGGGGTGGGCGACCCACTGAGGGACATAGTTAACGAGACTTAATGAAAACTTATTTGCTCTGGCAAATTTTGATTGGTTTCAGCTGTGCCCAGAGCAAGCCACCTCCAACTGACAGCAGCATTTTATGGCCGTCCAGGCAGGAAAGTATTCCTTAATTTCTGAACAAGTCTTTGATTTCAACTGGTACCTCCTGGAGGGGTGTCAGAGCTTCTGCTTCAGGCTGGGACAGGGACACGTCATTTAATGGCTGTGTCATATTTATGTTTAACACCTTGTACATGTATTTACCACCATTCTTCCCCAGAGGGTGCTTTCATGCCAGTTATTTTCATCAGGGCATTTCACACGGGTAAAGCTCAGCAGACCATGTATGCGCTGTATGAGCAGGACATGGGGACGTGAACCAGACAAGAGCACTTGCCTCCACCTTGAACCATGATTATTGGAAACGGGTCACTGGTGGAAGCTGAGAGGGATTTAACTCCCCCCCAAAACCCCCCCAAAGTGGCCCAAAAGCAGCTGTGAGCCGGCAAGAGGAGGCGGCAGATGGTGGGGCTGGCAAGGAAGGGATGCAAGAGGTTTGATAAGGAAGGAACCATAATAACGACCTTTTCAGCAGGGCCAGGGCTGAGCCTGTGGGTGGCAAAAAACTTCCTGAGCTGGAAGTGCAGCCTCTTCCTCGGCTCCAGCCCCCGCCGCTCCCCGCGTTTCCCTCAACCTGGGAGTTTTAGAGAAAGCTTTTGTTTTGCCAAAGCCATTGACTGTAACTTCATTGTCTGGGCTTGGCTGTAGGACGTACCCTGAGCTGTGAAAAATGCACCTGACGTTTGATTCGATCTCCTGCTTTGGCTACAGCCAGCGCTGCTGATTAGATAAACAATTGCCAAAAAATAATAATTAAAAAAAAAAAACAACCCACCCTGCTCTGCTGTGCACATCCCGCCTCCAGGAGAACTTCCCCTGCCCCCACGGCAGCCGGGGCTCTCAGGAGAGAAATTAATTTAATTTTCTTTCATCTCTTCCCCTTGCAGGCAGGCACTGGAGGTCAAATTACCCCAAGCTACAAGCAAACTGGCAGTGGTGGTTTCTAGCCATATTCAGTACCCGCCAAGAAGTACCCGGTGTGCCCACGGGCAGGGAACAAGCAGGAGGACTGGTCGGACATCCCAGAGACAAGGGGGCCAGGTAAGTAAAGACACCCAACATCAAACCTCCCGCTTCCCGTGGAGCTCGAGCATCTCGATGAGAATTAAAGGGCTGCCCTGCATCGCCCCTGAAAAATTTTTTGAGGCAGGAACTGTTGCTGGTTATTGTACGGTGCACAGAGTGAGGAAGCCTTCATCTCCATCTTCATACACACCCACCTGCACACACACACCCCCCTCTCACACCCCCCTAATGTCAGCTCAGCCCCCAGCCCTGCGGATCACCCCATGAGGCTGGAGTCTCATGTATTTATCCAGGAATTAGATGGGCATCCTAAACATCAGCACCTCAAACAGCTGAGGTCTGAGAGCTGTGCGTCACTTGTCCTGCAAACGCGCTTGTTGAAAGACATGGAAAATGTGGGCAGAAGGAGCCACAGCCCTTAGTCACGGTGTTCCTGCTGGGAATCAGCCTCTCCGGGAGGCGCTGGTGCTCGGCAGAGCCAGAGCCAGGCATCCCGGTGGGAAAAACACGCTGCTCTTCCAAGGACACAACGGAGACGGTGATTTTTAATACTCAAGTTATTTTTTTTTTTCAACTGGGATTATTTACAATGACATCTGGGAGAAGCAATTCACACCAAAAGGAAAGAAACAAAACCTGAAATATTTTAAACCGTGTTTAAATGCCTCTCACACCAAAGCAAACAGCCCCAGGTAATGATGGACGTGTCTGTTGTTCCTTTAAGCACGGTACCAAAACCAAAAGCCTTCCCCTCAGGTGTTCAGCGCTGAGAAAAGATTGCAATTAATTCACCAGTGAGAGGGTAGGGCACCTTCAAGGGCCATTTTTGTCCTTGTTTTGGACCCACCGAGCCGCAGGTGGCTCGGGGACAGGGCAGCACCGCTTGCCTCGGGAGCAGGATCAGTGCTGGGCGGGACCTGCTCCTGCTGGTGGGATCCTGGTGTTGGCTTCACCTACCGAAGCAAAACCCCTTCTTTTTGTTCAGGTACCCACTGCTGATGCAGAGGGAGGACCAGCCACCCCGGAGCCAGGTTTGTCCCCCTGGGAGCCCTTTGGGATCTTTTATTCCCGAGGTCCTACCCTGGGCACTGCCCCATGTGTCAGGAGGGACGGTGATGGGACAGCTACAGCCCAACCGAATGGTCTCCATCGCTGGAATCATCCATTGCTGGAGACATCCATTGCTGGAGACATCCATTACATCCATTGCTGCCTCGTCAAACACCCTCCCCAGTCCCTGACGGGAAGAAACTGGGGAAGATTTTTACAGGTGGGATTAACAAAGGAACAAGCTCGAGGTCTTTTCACATTTCAGCCTCCGATTCCACGTGGAAAGTTTTACAAAGAGCTTCAGCAAATTCTGCTGGAGTAGGAAATACTAAAAGAGACCTAAAAGCCCGAGAAGGGGGATTAAATGCCTGATGTTCTTAAAAGAGGAAGGAATCCTGCACTTAAACATAAAGATGAGATAGAAAACCAACACCATAAACCAAAATTATCTTAAACCTGAGAGGTTTTTGTCACTGAAATCCCAATTTAACTATTTTAATCAGCCTAACACACTGCCACCAAAAATTTTTGGAGTCTGGCTCAAGGCTTCTGTGGCTCCAACCCGCCTCTGCTTAGAAGCTGTTCAGGGCTAAGGGCACTTGCATTTCTCATTACGTTCTTCTAACAACAAAAGCAGAGAACAGCTGCGGAGAGGTTTCTTGTGTGGTCAACGGGAGAGGACAGAGAAGCAGGTCTTTGGCAGCTCCGGTGCATGATGTGCTTTAGGCTGGTTTTGAAGTCCTTCACAGGAATTATACTAGAAAAAAAAAAACAAACAAAAAAACAGAAAACCAAAAACCAACACGCCCCCCCCCC